>BPLR01012085.1:0-373040 GCA_021605095.1 Caerostris extrusa | reverse complement strand
ATTCTTCTTAGCAATATCGGTCTAATTATGAACAGCTTTTTTTCCATTTTTTGTTACCAACTTAGAATCGCTGTATATATTTACTTAAAAACAAATACAATCACTGAAAACTTGATAAGGTTGATAAATTGATTGATTGATAATTATTATCAAGTTTTTTTAAGTTGGTTTTATTGATTTATAATTGTTTGAATACATTTACTTGAAAAGAATATGACAATAATCATTGAAGAAACAAGGCTAATTGATGTAAAACACTTGTCAAATGTAATTGCATTGAAATATTATTAAATTAGAATTATTTAAAATAATACATTGAATTACATTCTGACTATATAGAAGGCTTTTCTGTTTTTACCAATTTAAGAATCAATAATTTACTTGAATTAATCATTGAAGAAAACAATCAATAAGACTAATGGTAAATGATGTAAAACACATGTCAAATGTAATTGCATTGAAATATTATTGAAATTAGAATTACTTAAAATAATGTATTCAATTTTTTTCTCAACAACATCGAGCTGACAATAAGTAGGCTTCTAAAGTTTTTGTTACTAATTTAAAATCGTTTGAATACATTTTACTTAAATATAATCAATGAAGCAACTGAAGCAATCTTCATTATTATTTAGTGTAGAAGATGATGATTCAATCTTTTTTTCAACTTCATTCTTTATCATAATCATGATGAAAAAGATTGAAGTGATATAAAATGTCTCTACATAATTGCGCTGAAATATTATTATCCATTACCTAGGGCCAAACAATTCGAAGCAAATGAAAAATGAAAGAAGAATAGAAGAATACAATAATTATTCGACTAAAATGGTATTGTTATACGAAAATTCACAGTTTATTTAACAAAGAGCATTGAAGAAACGGATTTCATTTTTTTATGTTAAAAAATTTGTAACTTTTTTTTTTTGCTTTTATGTATTTGATTAAAATTTTTCTCTTTTTGCAATTACTTATGCATCGCTATAATGAAATCGAAATTTGTTGATTAAAAGTAGTTCTTTTGTGTTTTAGTAGCCGTAAACTTTTAATAATGAATGAGAATTTTTCATTAATTTAAATAAAATCCTTTGCCTGTTAATTTATTCATTCTTTTGGTAAGAAATAATTCTCATATGTCCAAAAGTTTTCATAAATCGAATACACGAATTCATATAATATAATTAATTTAAATTTAAATTTTAAAGCTGCGTTACACTTGTATTACGGCCTGATGACCGAGTGACTCGGGCTCTGGCGCTTTGGGCTACAGGTTTCGGGTTCGAGTCCCGGTGATCCAATGGATGTTTGCAATACTTCAGAATCCACTTAAAACAGTATGTCCTGGACTACTATGACTGTTGGGTGTAAGGCCGACAACCCTACCAATTAAAAGGAAAACATCTCCTGTCTCGAAATCTGCCAGTAGGCAAACGGATTTGGCCCACCATGGGGTTGTTGTACCAGTGAAAAAGAAAATTACATCTGTATTAAAGGTCAATTTAAAATTTGTTTAAATTCTTGATCTCCTTTTACATCCAAATGATGTTATTATTTTCACAAGCCTGTCTTGACATTTTACGTAAAGTATGTTTTTTCAAGTGAATATGAGCAATCTAACAATTTAAAAATTCTGTCCTTAAATCAAAATTATAATAATATTATTTCATTAAGCAAATCAAAACGCTTATCATTAAAATGTCCACAACATCATATGATATGGTATTTGAATAATAATTACATTTGCTTATTTCTTTAAAATTGTATAAAAAATTAAAAAAAAAAAAAAGAAAAGAAAAGATTACTGCTATTATAAACCTAGTAAAATAAACCTATCTAGTATATTTTCCTTTTATAAAAAAAGATGATTCTTTAAAAATTTTTTGTTTAAAATTCTTTTCTTTCAGTGAATAATATATTTTAGAGATTGGTTTAAAATTTTATAAACATATTTTTAAAGCAAATTATTTGAATCTAGTTAAATGCAATATTTCTTTTGTACCGAAATAGTTTTATAACAGTGGTGATCTATATCAAAGGATTGAACCTTTAAATTCAAAAATAATTATTGTAAATAAAAGATTCAATTATTCAGTGACTTAAAATAATTAATGTAGTAAAAATCATGCTTTTATTTATAAATAAAGTCTCTTTAAAGTAATTTTTATAACCATAATGGATGACAAAACTTTATTTACAACATTATTCTCACAAGTGTTTGCTGACACCATCTGTCTAGACAATGTTGAATTTTCTTGTGTTTAAAGCCATACATTTCCTGAAAATAAATATAATTTGTATATTAATTCCCAGACAAAAATTTTGCTGAAAATATCAGACAATTTTATTAAAACCTTAAATCACTAAATTAGCTGGAATTATCACCTTTTTCAACACAGGAAAAAAATATAAACAATTTATTTTAAAAATTACTAATTACTAAAAATGTTAAAAATGATCATTTGCTGTTAAATAAATAATCTCATAAAGTAATCCAGTATAATTTATTTGCTGTAATATAAAAAGCAATTTTTAATTAATTGAGAATCCCAAATTGGTAAAGAATTGAACAATTTGTTTCAATATTTTTACATTTGATATATGTTATAGCTAAAATAAATCAGTTAAACCATGCAAAACCTTTTATTATTTTTTGTTGAATTAACTTTTGAGATTTACTTTTCATTAAATTAGCTGGAATTATCACTTTTGGTAACACAAAAAAAACATAAACAATTAGAAGCCATTTTAAATATGACTAATTACTAAAAATATTAAAGTTATCATTTGCTGTTAAATAAATAATCTCAACACTTATAAGTAGTCCAGTATATTTTATTTGCTACAATATAAAACAATTTTTAATTAATTGAGAATCACAAATTGGTAAAGGATTGAACAATTTGTTTCAATATTATTTTTACATTTGATATATGTTATAGCTAAAATAAATTAGTTAAACCATGCAAAACCTTTTTATTTTTTTGTTGAATCAACTTTTGTGATTTACTTTTCATTAAATTAGCTGGAATTATCACTTTTGGTAACACAAAAAAAAAAACATAAACAATTAGAAGCCATTTTAAATATGACTAATTACTAAAAATATTAAAGTTATCATTTGCTGTTAAATAAATAATCTCAACACTTATAAGTAGTCCAGTATATTTTATTTGCTACAGTATAAAACAATTTTTAATTAATTGAGAATCACAAATTGGTAAAGGATTGAACAATTTGTTTCAATATTATTTTTACATTTGATATATGTTATAGCTAAAATAAATTAGTTAAACCATGCAAAACCTTTTATTATTTTTTTGTTGAATCAACTTTTGTGATTTACTTTTCATTAAATTAGCTGGAGTTATCACTTTTGGTAACACAAAAAAAACATAAACAATTAGAAGCCATTTTAAATATGACTAATTACTAAAAATATTAAAGTTATCATTTGCTGTTAAATAAATAATCTCAACACTTATAAGTAATCCAGTATATTATATTTGTTACAATATAAAAGCCCTTTTATTTAATTGAGAATCACAAATTGATAAAAAGAATTGTTCAATTTATTTCAATATTATTTTTTGCATTTGATATATTTTGTAGCTAAAATAAATTAATTAAGCCATGCCAAAATTTTGATTAATTTTTGATGAATTAACTTTTATGAATATTTTCTAAAAGGAATTTATAATATTTATTTTCCAGACTGGTAGTTAAATTTAAACTTAAGCTTTTAAGTTGTCAACATCTGAATAATAGTTATTTTGAAACAAAAAAATTATGAGAATAATAATATATTGCATGTTTTAAGGGCAAACACTAATCATTTGTTGTATAAAGGCAAATAAAAATATAAACTGATATAAATAAAAATAGTTTAGATTTTTAAATACTTAAAAAATGCAAAAATTATTAAATATTTTGGACTAATGAAGTAATTAAATGTTCGGAGCTGTAAGCAATTAATCAAAACCTGCTCCTTAGTAAATTCATTATCATTTTTTACATCGCTGTGATTGTTTTTAATATTTAATAAATTTCATTTCTTGTTACACGGGTACTTAGTTTACTTATTTTTTTTCTTTCTCAGCTTCCAAAAATTTAAAACTTATAAATAACTTTGTTACTTACATCACATGAAATTTATTTAACTACATGCCATAAAATTTCTTCAAAAAAGGGAACCGGCAGAGATATTTAAGAAACAATTTTTACTCGTTTTTATTTATAAGAAAATTTAAATGAGTAGATAACAAAGGTAAAATTTATAATTGAAATTACATTTTACTATTATTTATTCCATTCTTATTATGAGACTCTTACAATGTGACTATTTTTAACCCTCAAATTAAATTAATTTATTTTCGGAATTTTAAAAAATATTGGCTGAATATTTCACTAATTGTTTACATATAAACTGAAATGATTTCGATTGCATTTATTTTTAACTAAAATGTTAATTGGTTAACATTTAGTTAAAAATAAATGCAATTTATAATCATTATTTATTATGATAACCTATCATAAAACTTGTGCTTTTTAAAACAGTTAAATGTTTGTAAAATGATATAATGAAAAGTAATTAAGTATAAGAATGCAGAAAAAAAAAAAATTTTTCTTATTTTAAATTTCAAATTTATGGATCAAAGACTTATTAATATGTAAATAATTATTATCATTTATATATGCAATCAAAACATGGAAGTATACAAATTATTTTTAATCGTATAATTTTTATATTAAATTTGATATCCACAATATGGAAATTAGACTAAAACTAAAATTCATATAATATTTTTTTAAAGAATTTTAATATTTTTTAATATTTGATAATTATTGTAAATTTTAAAAGTACTTGTTTAAGAAATCCAAAAGAATTTTTTTTTATATTATTCAAAAATTCCTTTGCATAAAATGTAAAATAGACTATTTTTCAAGTAGAATTATTAATAAAACTTTCTTAGGAAAAATTAAATAAAAAATGATATCAATGCCTCTAAATGTGTGTCTTGTATTAATGAAAAACTGGTAGTTTTTTTTTTTTTTAATTCCCAAAAATTTATACAGTTACTGTTTCCCATTTTTAATTTTCAAAATATAATATCAGTTTCTGTAAGGCTTAATTGCTTAATAAACTAAAGAGTGAAAAAAATATTTAAACTACTAAGTACGCATTTTTTAAAGTAATTATTCATCTGTTAAGCTAAGTATTTATAAGAAAAATTAATTTGCTTAAATTGCAATTAGATGCAATGACGTCTACTTCCTAATTAAGTCTGACTTTTGTTTTAGACGTTAACTTAGTATGGTGGAAAAGGAAATATTATTTTTTCATTACTTTCATTGTTTTAAATCTAATTTTAGAATAATATTTTTTTTTTCACTTTTATGAATTGAATTACGTTACTGACTTATTTTATTGAATTACGCTTAAATTGTGTGGGAGAAATTTGCAAATGAATAATTATTAATCTCTTATTTGTATTCCTGGTAACAATTATTTGTTAATATTTTTATTGTAACTTTCAGATTATTTAATACACACTGAATTTTATTAGAACTTAAATTATAATTGAATGTGTAGACTATTTGTTTTCCTTTATTTATTAAATTTAATTTGACGTTAATGTATTATAAGAGCATTGTTTAAAAATACACCCAAATGCTTGCATAGATATTATGCATCTTACCAATCCGTTAAAAGCGTAATCCAGTAAGTATTTGATCATAAAATTTATAAATATAATTTTTAAAAACATTAATAATAATAATAATAAAAGATTTTACCTCTTTTAAGAAATTTGTGATATGAATATGAATGTAGAAATATTATAAAATTCTTTAATCACTATATTTCTTTAACGCTTAATGTTATGATTTAATTTTATTTCGAATATACTTTTTTTTTTCCAAAATAGCACAGTCATAAATAGTGTTATTTCTTTTTTTTTCCCTAATTTAAACAGAATATATTTAACACAGTATCCATTTTTATTCAATTATCTTCTACAGTTACCAAATTCTTTCTTAACAACAGATAATACAGGATAAATAATTTTTTTATTTCCAATGGCAGATTATGAACAGTTACAGCAAAAACATACAACAACAAAATAATACAACAAAACATGCTGAAACAAGAGTTCATTAATCTAACAATAATGCCAAGTTGCAGATCTTTTAGCCACTAAAAAGTGTTACCAGGTGCACCACGGGGAGGTAGATCTTCTGCACACCCACAGGATAATAAAATAAATAATAACACCGTATACCGTCTATACTCTTTTTTATTGTACAGGAAATTTAGTCTCAGTCATTCGCATAGATACATATGTAGTTAATGTAATATATTTAACACTGCATCCAGAATATATTTAACAAGATATCCATTTTTATTTAATTATCTTCTCTGCATTAATCAAATTCTTTCTTAACAAGAGCCAATATTTGATAAATAATAATATCATATGCCATCTATACATTTTTTTTATTGTACAAGAAATTTGGTCTCAGTCATTCGCCACAGATAACAGCAGATATGTAGCAGATTCAAAATTAATAAAGTGCACAGCAAGTGAATTGTTACACTGAAACAAATATAAACCCGATATTTGTAAAAGCTGTAGTTATATGCAATTTATTATCATCTTTGTCAAAAGTGATATATCAAGGCAAAAGTGACATAGCTTTAAAATTTCAATTCATTGCTTTTAATATTTAATGTCTTTACACAGTAGATGATATAGATACTTATTATTTATATATCATCTTCATGTTCATTTTAATAAATATCAAAATGGAAATTTTATCTATACAAGATAGATAATATGGTATTTTTCCATTGAAGAAATTGTGAAACCGATCTAAATTGTAAAAGCTGCAATTCTGCTATTCGTATTGATATTCAGAGAACTTTTCATGTAGAACTTAAATATATTTTAATAGTTTCTTATTATTTAATTAAAAGAAAACAATAAGAAACTATTAAAATATAAATAGTTTCCTAAATGCCTAAACAAGGTGCTTAAAGTGACGATTGTGTTTAAATCATGATTCTTCAGAGAAAAATTCGGGTTCGTTTACCATAGGCAATTTAAATGGTGGATTGACATGCTCTACTGCAGATTGTCTTAGTGTAGTCTTGTTGTAATCTGATGGTTTTTCTTGATTTTTCTCACACGTAAACATATATTTTTAAACCAATTTTCTAATATTAAACAATTTATTCCAATTTTTTTTTCTTGTGGATTTAATGTAGCAAGAATTCCAAATTAATACGAGGTTTGCAATAAATTTATGTAATAAATTTATGTAATTGGCGAATGATCTCTGGCCAAGCAAAGTATTTAATACATATCTTATTATGAAAAACAAATTTCAGTTAATCATTTTAATATTTATGTTATGTCATTCTTTTAATACGAGTTTAATCATCTTAAAATGAAAACGCATCTACTTGTAAGACAATGAAAATATATAGAAGAAATATTCATTAGCTAATAGAACCTTGAAATATTCATGGGGAAAAAAATGTTAGATTATTACAAAAAAAAAAAATAAATAAAAAAAATCTAAGACATAAATTTAAAAATGATGAATAATTTTTTTAACTACAATTATAATTAATTTCAACTTTTGTTTCGCTTTTCCAAATTCTTGAATATTTCGTAACATAAAAGTTATTTCTATCTATTCAATAAATTATTTCACCAGTAAAGGAATTTTCAAATTTATTTTACTTGAATCTTTTAATCTAAAGTAAAATGCAAGATTTTCATTAGTTTAATTTGGTTAAGTGAATGATTTCGCAATTATTAAAATACAGCAAATTAGAATCATTTTATTTAAATTCTTCTAATTTTGCCTCAAAACAAAAATCGTTTGTTTGGAAAACGAATTAAAACGAACATAATCTTGCCAAATATTATAAATAAAAGAAAACAAACAATTATGTATTTCTTTAGAATTTAAAAATAACCACATATTTTCCAAAAATTAATTCTACTACCTAAAAATAAAAACACATCTGATAACTGTTGTTCAAAACTAATAAATATGGCAAACTCGAAAAAAAAAATTAATAAATATGACAAACTTTTTATTTACTGCAAGCATTATTTTAAACTGATTCGAAAATGTGGATTTCTTTTTCACCTTATTAACTTTTTTATAAGATTCCTTTAATACGTGATTTTAAGTTAAAACATTAAAATAAGAATTAAGGATTTGAAATACAAGAATCGAAAGTTATAAAAAATGCTTAAAAAAGTTTGGGTTTAAATCAAAAACAGATTTCTCCTAGAACCAAAAAATAATAAAAAAAATAAATAAACATTATTAATTAAAGGGCGAATCTACTTTATTTTGTGGACAAAAACTATTTAATCCTAAATAAAGCAACATGGAAACTCTCCTTACCCTCTACAGGAAGTAAGAAAAAAATCCTTCTTAAAAAGAGGTGGGGGATAGAACCCCAAGTTTTCACCTTGTGTAACTATGTAGGGGTTTCTTATACACCTGCTCAAAATAATAAATGATTATCCCTTGAGATAGCCACCTCGGCCCTGACTTCCATTGGTTCTCTATAAATGTACAACAAATAAAATAATAAAAAAAAAAAAAAAATCTATAGTAAGGGAGAACCCTGAACTCTAGTCCATAGCATTTTTTCTCTATCATATATATACTTTTGGATTATACCATTGTGGGATTTAATTATTAAATTATTTAATCACTGCATTTTTATTAAAGGAGTAGATATTAGTGTTATTAACAGGCACGACATTGTTGACGACAAATACTACATTATTATGGAGAAACCTATATTACTGCATGGAGAAATCTTCAACAATTTATGAATTTATGAATAAATATTTTCAGAATTGGAAAAGAGCAAATATAGATTTATTTAGTTTTCGTATTTAATCATAAATCTCATTAAGTAATGATAATGAGATTTATTTTTAAATATGATTTCAAAATAATTAATTATATATATATATATATTTGTTATTGGTTAAGCATCTTTAATACTTTTATGTCACTATTAAACTTGTGTTTTTGTTTTTTATCCCAAGTATGAATGTTATTTAATTCGACAAAAGGACTGGCATCATTTATTATTCTACACCACGATTTGTTTGCAAGGTATCTACAGATACCATACATAGATGCATGGCACCTACAGATACCATCTATGCATAGATGCATGGCATCTACAAATACCATTTATACATAGATGAATGGCATCTACAGATACCATTTATACATAGATGCATGGCATAAACAGATACCATTTAAATATAGATGCATGGCATCTACATATACCATCTATAGATACCATGCACAGATCATGACATCTACAGTTACAATCATATTTTCTACAAACGCATACATAAATAAAATCAAAGAAACAGTTAGGATCTTCTTATTCTATCAATAATATTAATTTTAACTCAAAAAAAGTGGTTTGTACCATAAAAAGAATCTTTTCTATATTAAAATTTTCTGAATTCCTTTCTATCTATCTCTTAATTTAGATATTTAAATACATTTATAATTACACTTACAATTTAACCTTCATATTTCGTCTTCATGCATATAATTCTTATTACTTATCAAAACTGAAATAACCTTGTGAAAAAAATTTCAATCAAACCTCAAAAACTTCAAAAATAAATTCACATTTCAGAGGAAAATAAGTTTTTTAAAGAATACCAATTTATTTTATTCATGTCCTTTCCCCCACGCTAATAATATGCATAAATAGTTATTATTAATATCATTATTCAGTGAGGTGACAATTCAAAGAAGAGAGCTTTTCATTATCACAAAAATTCTCTGAAATAAAACCAAAATAAATCACGTTTCAATCCCATAATTTAAAAAAAATTAATTAATTAAATTAAAAATATTAAAGAAAAATTAATAAAATTAATTAAATGTAAGATTAATTATGACTTAAATAACATAATCCTAATGATGTCTATCTATTAATACTAATTCAATGGACCCTTAGATCTTATCATTCTACATTTCTGAGAATGATTTTATATTTTATTATGGGATTTACATAATTTTTTATTTACATTGATTCACATTATGTGATTATTATGATTGTTTTATTTACATTGATTTACATTATGTAATTTACGTTGATTTTCATTATGTGATTTAAATTATTCTTTATTTACATTGATTTGCATTATGTGATTTACATTTTTCTCAATCAAGTCCAGATAAATTCTTTTTTAAAAATTATTATGTGATTCTGATTAACATTAGAATTAAATACAGAAATTCAATGCTTATACAATAAAACAACTTTTAACTCTAGAGTGATTAAATTGTGTTTCTTAAATAGATACAATTAATTTTTTTTCCGATTGATTCCGATATAATCTACCATACTATAACATCTTCTAATTACCTTTAAAACGCCAACAATTTTTGACACATATGCTACTCTTCTTTGCTAATTTATTACAACAATCATTCCCTTCACAAGTATATCCTTATGATACTTACTTATAAGGCTTAAAATTACTAATTTCAATCATGTCGTACTTAACAAAAAGTAAAAAATTTAATCAATAAAAAAATTTTTAGAAGACAAAAACAAGTTTTTCTCAGCCTATTTTATTTTAATTATTTTTTATTTTATTTTTGTATTATTATTATTATATTTTTAACAGTAATATAAGAATCTGGGAAGCTTAGACGTAACATTAGAGGTTGAATTATTTTATTTTATATTACATGGAAAAAAATATATGTAGATAACCCCCTCATACACATGCACTGCTTCGCTTTTGTTCGCAAATCAATATAATTGTTGTCTTTTAGTTATACCGTTGTATAGCATAAGTCGTGAAACGAAGAAAAAGAGCCATATATTAAAAAATAAATATATGATGAAAAGAAAAGTGGATGTTCTACTTGTGTTCTCCTTATGTATGCCTTAACAGCCCACAGATGTCGATGAAGGAAGAATATCGCTTTCCAGCAGGACTTTTAAAAGTAATTGTCCACAACTGCTTGTTGTATGAGAAGTAACTGAGAAACTTCAAACAGGCAACTCGATAGTTAGATGAGAGACACTTTACACACTGCGTTGCAATAACCATCAAGTCTCCTTTTTTCTGACAGCAAAAACTGAAAAGGACGCCACGAGCGAATTCGAACCTGGACCCTCCTGCACGCTAGCTATGCATGTTATTGTTGACCTACGAGTCCGTCCACAATTACTGTTGTAATACAAAAATTACAGGATGCAATCTTGTGTTTAAGTATGCACCAAATGTGATACAACGTATGGTGAGATATTGCCTTCCACGAAGACTTTTAGAGATAAGAACCCAGCATTTACGTGAAGTAAGGAATAAAAAAAAATCCAAAAATTCCTAACAGGTAGGCTGGCTATCGATACAAGACGCTTTACAAACGTTGTCATTGTCGCCATCGACGCCCTGGATTTCAATTGCAGCGACTGCAACGGACGCCACTAGCTGATTCGAACCTGGGTCTTCCTGCACACTAGTAGCCACGTTACCAATGGGAACAAGTCAGGCGTTACTTGGGATTTAAATGTTAAATTTTCAACAGGGGTAATTCAATGGAATTAAAATGAAGAAATGATTGTTAATAAGATAAATTAAATACATAATTTTAATCAACAGAATTACAAATCAAGATTTATCTCCCCCATATCTATTTATATAAGTGTTAAACAAACGTAACATACTACTTGTGTGACTTTTCCGGAAACAACTGGTACGAAATATATAAATGATCATCATAATGAGAGGCTACAGGGCCTTCTTGATTCTCATAATTAATAAAATCTTTAATCTATATATCGTTTTGTTTATTTTTTTACTATAATAATTCCCTTCACAAACATTACAAAAAATCTCGATTTGAATTATGGTTTATTTAATATAAAAAAAAAAAAAGTAAAGAAAAGAAATGTAACAAATCAAAACAACAAGAAAACTGTGTAAGAAAAAAAAAAAAAAAAAGGTGAAGTATCAAATGTAAATTAGTCTCTCAACTCCCACACTGGGAATGAAATGAAACTTCAATGGAATATAAATTAAATACATAATTTTAATCAACAAAATTACAAATCAAGATTTATCTCACCCTCTATACTTAAAGTTCTATTTATATAAGTATTAAAAAAATTAAACATACTACTTATGTGACTTTTTCCGAAAAAAATTGGTACAAAATATCTAAATGAGCATCATTATGAGAGGCTACAGGGCTTTCAAGATGCTAATAATTAATAAAATCTTTAATATATATACGATTAGTTTAGCTTATTTTTTATAGTAATAATTCAAGATGTTAAAAATTAATAAAAAGATGTTAATAATGTATAATAGAGGATGAGAGGTGTTAATAAGAGATAAAAGATGTTATCTTCAAGATGTTAACAATTAATAAAAGCTTTAATATATATATCATAATTTTGTTTATTTTTTAACAGTAATAATTCCTTCACAAATTTTCGAGTACAAAGTTCACGAAAAATCTCAATTTGAATTATGGTTTATTTAATAAAATAAAAAAAGAAAAGAAAAGTAACAAATCAAAACAACAAGAAAACCTGAGTAAGAAAAAAAAAAAAAAGGGTGTAGGGTATCATATGTAAATTAGTCTCTCTACTCCACAGCACCTAATGAACCTCCGTCTGGTGAAAATAGTTCTTTAAGACCCATCCAGACGGCGTGACGACTCGACGGAGGTTACTGTTACACTGCCGCTGGAGAGAAAAGTCAGAAAATAGAACCAACCGATAGTCGGAGGGAACGAGCACCCTTCTTCCCCCCCGACTGCGAGAGAGAGACGAACAGCACAGAGAGAGCATTGCGTAAGAGCGGGAGCAGCCAGCATCGCTCCTTGCCAGAGAAGAAGGGGGTGCACCAGGGGGTGTTGCCAATCAAGCGGCGGTGGGTTGACCTTTGGTCTGCGTCTTTCGCTCCTGACCACTCCTCTGCGAGCGGGTGGGTGGGGGAAGGAGGGGGAGAGAGAGAGCAGCGCGCGCTTGCCGGAGAAATAGAGAAGCAGCAGACAGAGCTGCAGCCTTTAATCAGCCGCACAGGCCTACGCACGGTTGCCCGAGCGGTCGGCGACCGGCGTGGAGTGCTACCGAACGCGGCAGAGAGAGCCGTCACATCACCGTGGTCAGCGGAACCCCTACTCGCTACTTGATTCCCGTGTTCCGATTTTTGTGACTATTTCGACTTCAGCTGATATTTGTTTTTGTGATTGTTGACATTTTGTGTGCGGATGTTTTTGTTCTGTTTTTGACTTTGAAGAACCTGTTGAACATTTTTTGAAGGGGATATTATTGTTACTTCGTTATATCAACCTAACAGCAGGGAATGATTGAATAATTTGGAAAATAGTTATTTATTAATTAAAAAGTAAGTGTGAAAATATTATTTTTGAAAGAAGTGAACTTTGATTGAAATACTTTTTCTGGAAAAGTTTGTTAACTGTTTTGTGATTCGACGAGACTTTATTATTATTATTTTGAATTTTGAGACACGAATTTTTTTTTTTTTTTTTCTTCGGATTGAAAGTTAATCACCAAAAATTGGATTCGTTCAACTCAACTAGTCAAAATACATATTGAAAAGGAGTTTCCTAAACGTTCAAGTACTAGTCACTTTATATTAAAAAAAAATATTTAATACAAAATTGACATTGTTATGACAAATTGATTTTTAATATTTATTATCAAAACAAAAATTTTTAACAACAGAAAAAAAAAAAAAAAAATAGATACAATACCTTGTAAGATTGTGCATATTTGTTTTTAAAAATGATTTGTGAAAAAACTTTTCAACCTGAAAATAACTTGAAGAAAATATGGTGATGCTCCCCTTCACCAGCTGGAGTATCCGGAGCTTCTAAAAAGATTGTAAACAAAGCTAAAGCCCTGAAGAATTTTCTCCTACGCTGTTAGGCCTAATATTTCGATCCGTATTCATTTTAATATCATCCTAAATTATACAGACTATATAGTAGAACATATCCAAAACATCCCAGAAACTGATGCGGTGGCAAAGAACGTTAAAAACTGCTCCGACATGAAAGAAAAACTGGAAAAATTCCACAAAAACAACGGAGAACTGACGTACTGGAGCAACTCTTAGCCGCCCAAGCCGGCGTCTTTCCCACAATGCTTTGCGAGCGGCCATGATGTTTTGAGAATAGCGATCCTATACAAATAGTGGAGGAAAATGTAAAGACGTCGACGCAACTAGGCATCGAATCCGGGGACTAGTTTTTTTTTTTTTTTTTATTGTTTCCATTTTTTATTTGTGTCGTTTATTTTATTTTTTTTTTTCTTCAAAACAAATGACTTCATTTCGATGCCATGTCTCGAAGGAAACAAGAAAACCCACAGCCTAGAAAAAGATTAATTAACGGTAAGTCAATTTCTTCCAAAACTTTTTTTTTTTCATCCTTTTAAAAAAAGATGTAGTGATTTATTCTCAATATTTTTTTACATATAATTTATCTCGATAATATATCGGGATTCAAACTGATTTTAGATTCTTTTTCAATGATTTACAATTCATTTTTGGGGAAATTTGTATTGATAAAAAAAATTGTTGCGAACTTTTTGCCGAAACCAAAGACCACGTGAATGTAGGGGGATGCGAGTACAAATTACAGAGATATCGCTTCTTCTTTTGAAGTTTCGCTTCAAAATATAATGTAACCTTGAAATATTGTATTAATATTAAAGGGTAATCTTATTAATATTTTAAATATCATAATAAATCAATCCTTTCGTAATAAAACATTTTTTTCTAAAAATTTGTTTTTCTTAGAAATATTTCAGACATTCGATAATTAAAATAATTGAATTTTACTAATAAAAATTTTAAACAGTAAAATTTAACGATATATTTATTTTGTAATAAGCATATTTTTTTAATGGATTACTAATTTTTAACTGAAACTTTTTAAAATAAATACAGTAACCTATACATGAAAAAAAAAAATGTGAATTGTTTATTACATTAAGAAGTACTAATATAAAATTATAAAAATTTCTCAAACTTTAAAAAATGTAATACAATTAAATTAACCATTTAAATTTATTAAACAAACTCGGTTATTTTGTTTAACGTATTTTTTATTGGATTTCGAATTTGTAATAAAAAAATTAATTTTTTGAAAATGTGTGTTTATTTTTAAAATTATAAAGAAATACAAAATGTTTTCTTTTAATTTCTAATATTTGGCAACATTATGTTCGTTTTAATTTTTCAAACAAATGTTCTAACAAACGATAATAAATGATAAAGATAAAAATTATTTTAATGTTCCAAACAAACGATAACGATAAAAAAGATTTTAGTGTTGCAAACAAACGATTTTTGTTTTAGTGCAAGATTAGAAGAATTTAAATGGACTTATTCTAATTTGCTGTTCAAAATTAATTATCTTAATGATATTATTTCAAATATATCAAAAGGAATACTTTATCGAGCTAAGCATATTTATATCCAGGTATGTTTTTAAATATATCAATTGATTTAAAAACTTTGTTATTTTATTTCATTTCTTAATGTATTAGAAAATGTATTCAAATATGCAAAAATTTTCTATTAATTATAAAAACATTAGCTAATAATTAAAAGTTCAAATAAAAATTATTAAATATTTGTTATACAATTTTTGAAAATAGAATTTAAAAAAGAATAAAATTTCCTTTTTTTTTTTTTTTTTATAAAATGTATTAAAACGGTTCATTTTTAATGTAAAGAAAAACTACGTCCATATTATTTTCTAAAATAGAATAAATTTTTACTAATCGATTTTCATTTCTATAAAAAATTACTTGCTTATATTTTAGCATAGCGTGCTTATTTCAATACGTGTTTATTTAATGCAATATATATATATTTATTTATTTATTTTATACATTTGTTAATGAAATAAAAATGTATAGAGGTCATAATTAATATTAAATGACAAAAATTTTCGCAAATGACATTATGAAAATTTTAAAAAAAATTGTATTTTTAAGTTACAAGTTTATGAGTTACCAATATATATATTTTGCACATGAAAATTAAAGTAACAAAATAACTTTAAACACAATGTTATTTTTGCATTAAAATTATTTAAGAATCCAGCAATTTGTATAAGTAAATTAAGTTTATGCATGAAATGATTTTACTGTTCTATTTTAATTGTATAGAAAAGAAATTCTTTTTAAATTTATATTTGTGGAAAGTAGTAAATTTAAATTGTGTATTATTTTTTTCCAATTTCGTGTATTATTTATTCAGTACTCATTTTTTTCAAATTAAAAGGTTATTCTATATTTAATTATCTATGAATTTAAACAAAAGAAAAGTTTGATTTATATTTTAACAACGTCAATATACAAATGTATACATACATCGAAAATATATATATATTTAGTATGAAAGTATAATAATATTCTATATATATATATATATATACTAAAATTGTATAATTTTAATTTTTTGTGATTACGAACATGTAAAATGTTATTATTTCACATGTGCTTATGCATGTATTCTTTTATTAATTAAAAAATTACTTCAAAACTTAAATAGAAATATACCATTTATACATTGGAATTATGTAAATATGATGAAAATATGATAATTTAATATATATATATAATTGTATAATTTTATTTTTTAATTTTTGTGAGTAATACGAACATGTAAAATGTTATTATTTCACATGTATTTATGCATGTATTCTTTTATTAATTAAAAATTACTTTCGAAAATTAATAAAAATATATCATTTAGTTTAAATCATATTTGATGACATCATTTATCCTTCTTTTGCCATGTGCATTATAACAGTCCATAAATATTTTTGTGTCAATGTGTCACATTTCACCGTTTTTGCATGTGTCTCATTTCCCTCACCCCCTGTGCGAAGTAAGTAGGTCTGCAGATGTTATCCACCCCCTTCCGTCAAATGACCCAAATAACATAACTTAAAAAAATATAAAAAAGAATTAAATAAAAACTTTAATTTTATATTACATATGTAATTAAAAAAATTAAATTGTGTAATTAAAAAAATTAGGTAACAAATTTGAAGCACTTAAATCTCGCTGTCTTTTTTATTATATTTACAACAATCTTAAATGCTAATTTTGATGGAAAAAAAAATAGAAATTAATATAAATTCATCGTTCAATTAAATATCAAAGATGTTTTAAAATTTTTAAGATTTAATGCAGTTTATGTTTGTTTGTTTGTTTTAACAATTCGTCAAAAAACAAATTGAAAGTTGCACATCATTTCAAAATTTTCTTTTCATTTTATGTTTAAATAAGTTTTCAACATTTTTAAGCAACAACAAATAATAAAAAAAGTAAAAAATTACGCTACGATCATGATTTTTGGTAAATTGCATGTATTTTTTTTCATTAATTTGTATTCAAACACCTTCGTAACACTAAAAATCTTTTATGGCCACTTAAACAACATTAAGAAGATTTTTTTTTCTTTATTTTAAATGATAGTTTGTAAGCGATTATTATTTGTAAGTGATAGTTTGTAAGTCATTATTTTAATAAATATTTTTGTATGAATAATTCCTTTTTATTGTTGTTTTTTTTATTATATATTAAAAAGACATTGTAATTATGCAAATGTTATCTGTCTTAATAATTTAAATAGCTGTAACCCAAAATCTGTAACTACGATAGAAAACATTATTTTATCTATCTATTGCTTTACAATACTGGGGTTTCATTTTTTTTTTTTTTTTTCCGTTACAGTTTTTTTTAAATATTAATGTTATACATGAGAGATATGTTGTATTATTATTTTGAGTATCTATTCCATGAACTATCATAACATTAATAGGGGTTAAAATATTGTTTATCATATTAACAAATAAAAGAAAATACAGTTATAAATTTTATTTTCTTTTACATTATTTTATTTCATATATGATGTAAGTACAAAATAAATTTATTACAACTAAAAGCAGGCTTTTAAATCTGAAAATATGCAATATAGAAACACTAATTTTTATTTTGAATGTCAAATTTTAAAATTGATGCTTTTATACGCCCTTTACAATTTTTTTTTAATGAGTTAAAATTAGCCTAAATTAAAAATTTGTGTTTGGAACATTAGAAGGTTGTTTTGTTGTTTTAAATGAAGTCAAATTTTTTTGCGTTAAAAAATAATTCTGGTATAGATTATTTTTTATTTTGAGATTTGAAAATTAAATATGATGTTATTCTTTTTAAGTGTATATTTACTATGTGTATTTAAAAACTGGCATTAACAAATGCAGCATATTAAAACTTATGCTGAATTCGACTTTTCGTTAGTTTCGAAAGTTTCTTACATTAGAATAATATAATTTCATGTTTTTTATTTTTATAATGATAAATAATTAAAAAAACGGCAGTGATTTTTTAGTAATAAATGTAGAATTTCATATGATTGGTGGATTTTAGCGGGAAAACTAAAAGAAAAAGTATCGCAATTGCTCATAAAATTTAATTCAGTGAAACGAACTACAGTAGTTTGTTAATAACGAAAAACATAAATCCTATATTTCTTTTGTTGAATTTATTGAATGTATGTATTTTTTTTTACAACACAAGAATTTATTCTTGAAACCTTTTAAATTTTTTTTTCATCTTTAAACACTTCTTTTAAAAATGAAAACTAATTATTTTTTTACAAATTAGAGTCTTTGAATATATACTATGCAAATAAAAATGTGATAAATATTTACGTTTAAATTTTTCAAAACAAAAATTTCAGTAAAAGTGCTGTTTTTTAAATTAATATTAACTTATTAATATGAATTTCTTTTTTTTTTTTTTTTATATAAATTGTTTTGAACGTTAAAAGGGATATATGTATTGCATTATGTAGTTGTTGTTATTTATTCAAAGTATTTTATAAATAATAAAAATAAAAATAGAGAAAAAAATTAAATTATTTTTTAACATTTTTTTTATTTATTTAAATTTCGAATAACGTGTCATTTAAGAAAATTATGTCACCATAAAAAATTTATACATTACTTTTTAATAGTTTTATTTCCTGTGCATTCATATTATGTATAATTGGCATCGAAATGTTAATTTAACTATGCAAAATTTAAAAATAAAACATACTATGAATGGAAAATCTATACTACGAAATATTAAAAAATAAATATGATTCAACCAATTTAATAACAAAGTATCTTTTTTTTATGAAAAAAATTTTAAAAATATTTTTTTCCAAATAATTAATTATTACTAAAAACAAACTGTGTATATTTGTTTTCAGAATTATGTTGTTCAATATTTATTTATAATTATTAGTTGATTCAATTATTTAAATCGATTAAATAATTTTTAAATAGTTTCTGTATGTTTATATATATGATTAAATAGTAAAAAAAAAAAAAAAAAATGAAACTTAATTCTTAATTTCTACATTTTGGTTTAATTTAATTAATAAATTCATAACTTTTATACTTCACGTTTTAAAAAAACATTACTAACATTTGAATTAAAATGTATTTTTTAATTAAACTTAAATTATTTCTAATTTTCCTTTCTGCCTTTGAACTTCTACAACAATTTCGCTTAACAGACACAACAAGAACAAAAGAAATTCCTTTAAAACACACTTAAACCTTTTTCCTCTCCATTTCATTTCCTCGTCTTCTTTTTAATAATAAATAGCTCAATTGCTTCACAATTTGCAATTTTGAAGAGAATAATTAGCCCCTGCTTTCATTATAAAACACTGAAGACGACATTAATTAGGGTTGTCTGCGATGCAGCCAGCCCTATTGAATGATTGTTGCATGCGATAACATCCCATTTATTTTAGTTAAAAGGAGAAAATTCTATAACTCTCTATTAAAAAATCTCCGCTGCTCAATGGCGACCGTCTGTTTTATTGATTCTGACACCTTTAGCGATATCGGAGAACATGCTTCGGAACAAAAAACGTGTCTGGCATACCCCAAATGGTTTATTAATTACTTCTGCTCGTTTAATGTTTCTCGTTGGAGAAATTCTTTTGAGTTTGAGCGATTGGTTGTGTTATGCTGTGCGCAAATGAGACGAAGTCCAATATCTGACGCTAAACTCGTTTTGTTTCAATGTGATTTATATGTTTATGACACGCTACAGTTAATATGTTTGTGCAAATACTTTTGGAGAATCTTATCTTGCTGTTTTGTTAAGGTCAGACACTTAATTTGGGCAAAAGATGCATCCTGTAATGTAACTATTTGAATTTATTTTTGCATTCTTTTATTTTTGTGGAATTTAATAAAATATTTATTGAATATAATTGTTTTAGAAACAATTATATTCAGAAATATTTCAATCTTATAATTGAGAAACAATTATAAGATTGAATTGTTGACTTGATTGGTGAAGGTTGTTTTTTTTTTTTTTTTTTTGGAATACTGTCATTTTAATTGACTTTAAAACTTAAATTTGACTTTGCAATTATAGCACCTATATTTTGCAACTATAGGTATACCGCCTAAGCATAGAGAGAAATATTTATGGTTTCAATTATCATTTTATTGTATAAAATTCCAGGACACAGTTAATATATTTGTGTGCAATATTTTTGGACAATCTTATCTACTGTTTTGTTAAGGTCAGATACTTAATTTAGGCAAAATATGCATGGTGCAATGTAGCAATTTAAATTAATTTTTGCATTCTTTTTTACTTGTTAAATTTAATAAAATAATTTATAGAACATAATTTTTTAAATAATAATTGGCTTGCTTGACGAAGGGCTTTTTAGGAATAATTTCCTTTTTAATTTGTTTCAGAACTTACATTTGTCTTTGCAACTATAGCATCGGTATATAGGTATGATGGTATATACCGTCATACAAGCAAACATAGAGGAAATATTTATGGTTTAAATTATCATTTTATTGTCTTTACTTTATTATTGTATTTTTTTACTGTGGCTTATATTAGTTTTTTATTATTATTCCCTCCTAATAGTAGTAGACTAATATAAGTCTTAGAAATATCTCCAACCTTCGCAAGTTGGCTATTTGTCTGTGTGTACAACATAACAATAAACAAGGTCCTCATATAAAAATCCATGACACGTTACAGTTAATATGTTTGGGAGCAATACTTTTAGAGAATCTTATCTGCTGTTTTGTTAAGATCAGACAATTGTTAATTTAAGCAAAAGATGCATCTTGCAATGTAACAATTAAAATTAATTTTTGCATTCTTTTATTTTTGTTAAATTTAATAAAATATTTATAGAACATAATTATTTTAAGAATAGTTGACTTCATTTGTAAAGGGTTCTTTAGGAATACTTTCATTTTTAATTGGCTTTACAGTTCAAATTTGACTTTGAAATTTTAGCACCGATGGTATATAGGTATACCGCCTAAGCATAGAGAGAAATATTTATGGTTTCAACTATCCTTTATTGTCTGTTCTTTACTATAACTTATATTATTATTATTCCTACATAATAATAGTAGACTAATATAATTCATAGTAATATATTCAACCAACCAAAGTTAGCTGCTTGTCTTTGTGTACAACATAACTATAAACAAGATGCTCATATAAAATTCCAGGACACGCTACAGTTAATATGTTGTGGGCCATACTTTTGGAGAATCTTATCTGCTGCTTTGTTAAGGTCAGACACTTGTTAATTTGGGCAAAAGATGCGTGGTGCAATGTAACAATTTAAATTTATTTTTATTAAATTTAATAAAATATTTATAGAACATCATTTTTAACAATATTTGACTTGGTTGGTGAGAGGATTTTTAGGAATACTTTCATTTTTTACTTGACTTTGGAACTTAAATTTGACTTTGCAGTTATAGCACCTATGGTATATAGGTATACCGCCTAAACATAGAGATAAATAATTATGGTTTCAATTATACTTTTATTGTTTTTACTTTATTATTATCTTTTCTTTACTATAGCTTATATAAGTCTATTATTATTTTTCAAAGCATAATAATAGTAGATTAATATAAACCTTAGTAATATCTTCAACCTTTCTAAGTTGACTCTTTTCTTTGTGTACAACACAATTATGCATAAGATCCTCATATAAAATTCCAGGACACTCCACAGTTAATATGTTTGTGTGCAATACTTTTAGAGAATCTTATCTGCTCTTTTTGTTGGTCAGACACTTATGAATTTAGGCAAAAGATTCATGATGCAATGTAACAATTTAAATTTATTTTTGCATTTTTATTTTTGTTAAATTTAATAAAATATTTATAGCACATAATTATTTTACAATAGTTGACTTGATTGGTGAGAGGTTTTTAGGAATATTTCCATTTTTAATTGGCTTTAGAAATTAAATTTGATTTTGCATCTATAGCACCGGTGGTATATAGATATGATGGTATATAAGTATACCGCCCAAGTATAGAGTGAAATATTTACGCTTTAAATTATCCCTTTATTGTTTTTACTTTATTTTTTGTCTTTTTTTTAATACGGCTTATATTAGTCTATTACTATTATTTCCATAATAATAGTAGATTAATATATACCTTAGTAATATCTTAATCTTCTTAAGTAGCTGTTTGTCTTAGTGTACAGCGCAATTGTGAACAAGATCCTCATACAAAATTCTAATTAGAGATTACTAATCTCCATTACCTAGATCTCCTAATATAAAAGATTACATATTATTAATAACTTAGATTATTAATACTTAAATTGATCAAAATTGCTTCTGTATGTAGCAAATGATATTAAATGATCAGCATTAAAAATGTTGATAAGGATGAGCAAGATTTTTAAAATTCTTTATTTGTTGAGCATATTTAAACATTTCTACAGAGGTAATTTGCATATTATTATAATTTTGCTCATTTAGAGCAAAATAACTGTATTAGCAACTTTTTTAAAAATAAATTAAATCAAATTTCAAAAACAAAGAAAATGTATTATTCAGACCCTACTCAATACTTTTAAATATTTCCAATTTTATGGATAATTATTTATACTGGTCTAATAATAGTTAAAAAAATACTTTTAAGCCCTTTTTTATGATACTTAGATAAGCGGAAGAAAATGAATTTGACAATATTTAAGAAAATTATTCCAAAATTTACTTATGAAATACTAAACGTAGTATACAAATTAATAAAATTTAATCAACAATTATTGTTAAAAACTTAAAATTAATACCAATATGCAAAAATCAAAATCATAGAGATTAATTGAATCATTTAACATTAATTTCCAATAGCATTTTCAGTTTATTACGGTATGTAATTGAACTATTATACACAAAAACCCTTTTGCAATTTAATGTCTGAAGTATTTTGATTGTGCACATTTAATTTTTTATCTTATTTCAAATTATTCGTATTGACTTCTCAAAGTAAAAACTGCATGATTATTAAACTGTATTGGTGTACTTACTACCATGAAAAACAATAAAATCACTGCATATGATCTTAAATCAATAAATGCACAAAAGAAAAGAAAAAAAAAAAACGAAATAAGATATCCTACTAAAGCACCATTTCGTATGCAACGGCCATAAGGGATCGTTAACTAATACATAGCGAAGGTTAAACGGCGCAGATTAATGGTGATAAATCTATTGTCAAGCTTATTCATCGCTTCCATGGAAATGATGTATACGCGTGCCAACACGTTCTTAAGATTAAAGACATAACAAAAAAAAAAGGGACGGAAAATACGTTGTAATTGAACAATGCTCCTCTCATAAACTTTCCATCATTGCGTGAGCAGTCACGTGTGACATCAGCAACACGCATTGCACACGATCATCGCATCACTGCGCCTGCGCAAGTGTATATTTTCGAGGACGGTGGCTTGACACTTATGTCTCGAGGCGAGTATAGCTGTTTCTTTCCTTACCAAAATTTTCATCTGCCAAAAAAAAGAAGGCTGCATTTATACCGGAAGAGAAATAAATGGTTTTTTTATTACAGTTTACATTGGACAATAAAACCGCAATAGTTATGAACATCTAACTGTATGAACATTTTCAACTCCAGTTTTTACGAAAAAAAAAAAAAAAAAAGGGTTATTCTGCTTTGCAAGGGAAATTTAAGATTTTATCTATGGTCTGTTTGTTAAATTTTAAATTTAAAGCACTAAAAATTTGCTTATTGTGTGAGAGAAATTTATTCAATATAAATTAGTAAAAAAAAAAATGTTTTCAAAATATTTGATTTATAAATGATTTTTAACACAATACAAATAATTACAAATATATAAAGTACCTTTTTTTCCCCTATGTCGGGGCGGAGGCCATATCAGCCATGAGCCCTACCTGTGCTGCAGTGATGAACTCGTGTCTTGTTCGGTCACCAAAAGACATTTAAAAGGGCAACACGGGGAGACAAGAATCCCCCCCACATAAAAGCCTTAATTTTATGATTTGGAAATAAAATGCATCGTAATATATCAACTTTTTTCTAAAAATTTATGTGTATAAAATGTGAATATAACAGTAAAATTCGTAAAAAAAATGAATAAAGTTAAAAGTTAAATTATAGTATAAATATTAGTTAAAATACTGAGAAAGGATTAGTTATGGTGGAGTAGCTTATAACAATAAATATCGTATTTTATTAATCTCATATATCATATCTATTTTTAATACATCTTAAAAATAAACATTAAAATTCCATTTTTGCGATTTTTTTAAAACTCCTCCTTGAAAACAGGATTATTGATCATTCATAAATTATTCTTTAACTTCTATGATTAATTCTTGGTCTTCTATGTGTGCTGAAATTAAAGACTTCGTGACTAGGAAAAGTTGTGTTTTGCTGAAAGGTAGACAATGATTGATAGAAAGAATAACATTCGTTAAATTTTCAAATTATTAAAGAAATTTAATTCTCAAAGTTATATTTCAATGTGAATATATTAAAGGGATAAATAAAAAAAAAAAACAGATATCTGTTTTTAACATTGCTGTTGCCATGTGCACAAATTACTGCCAGCTGTGGCTTAATGAAATGCAACTGCAATTTTCTTAGTTAAATAATAAATACTGAAAAAATAAAGATTAATTTTGACTTCTAATCTAAGTTACAGTACAATTTCAAATGGAAAGATAGTGAGTGAGAGATAGTAAAAAAAAGCAATAAAATTTCATACACAAGGCTTATAACATTAAATCTCGTATTTTAATACATTTTAAAATAATCAAATAAAAATCCCATTTCGAAAATTTTTAGAACTCCTTTCAATATTATTCCTCAAAACAGGATTATTAATTATTCGTAAATTATTCTTTATCTTCTATGAGAACAGAAATCGGAGACTTCATGACTGGGAAGAGTTGTGCTTTGCTGAAAGGGTAGGCAATGAATGATAGAAAAATAAAATTTTTAAATTTCAAATTATTAAAAAATTTCAATTCTCAAAGTTATATTTCAATGTGAATAACTGAAATATTTAATGTATATGATACTGAATGTAAGAACTGAAATTGGAAACTTCTTGCCTGGGATGAGTTGTGCTTTGCTGAAAGGTAGACAATGAATGAGAGTGAATGATAGAAAAGAATAACATTCGTTAAATTTCAAATGGTTAAAAAATTTCAATTTTCAAAGTTATATTTCAATATAAACAACTAGAAGGATAAATTTTAAAAGCCCAGACATCTGATATCTGATTCTTTAGAAAATTGTTGTTGCAATGTGCACAAAATTACTACCAGTTGTGGCTCAATGAAATGCAACTGCAATTTGCTTAATTAAATAATAAACACTAAAAAATAAAAGCTCAATTTGAGTTCTAATCTAAGTTACAGTGTTTAGAATTGTATTACAAGAGAAAACTGGAAGATACTAAGTGAAAAAAGAGAGAGAGAGAGTAAACAAAGCTATTAAATTACATTCGCCATTTTCATTTTCTCATCATCAAACTCGCATCTTCTGTTCAATAACCTTGATATTTCTTTTTGTTTATTTTAATTGAAATCCAATCCCCAAAAAGAAAAACAACATTCCCATGAAATAAATTACTAAATAAAGAAGAATGAAAGAGGCACAGAGAGAAAGGGTGGGGTGGAGGAACTTCTGGGCACTCATCCGAACTCGTGGAGCCGATACCGAAATGCAGTTTCAAAATTCGCATAAATCTTTCAACAGAGGTTGGTTATTAAGCAGAAAAAGATAACTTCCCTGAAACAACCGAATATTCGAACGTAATTGGTCATTTCTCAAGAGAAGGAACTTGCAGGCAGGAGTTCCTGAGTTACAGAAAGCCGTCTGATTGAGCAAGCGGGCGGATGACGTGTACACCTGAAGAGCAAAGAGAGAGTCGCATATTCAGCAGATTTTCTATGTGACCTTTTATCCTGACGTCCACCGGATGCATTCAGGACGGAAGTTTGACTTTTATCGGTGTCTTCCGACAAAATGTGTTTGCTGATTTCATGGGTTTTTAAGAGAAAAAGCGGAAAACACTGAGTCAGTTTTGTGCCGGACCGGTGAGATAACTCCTTAAGCAAACGACGACGAGCTAATCATCCGAAAACAACACTTTTAAATGTAACTAACAGCTTTGTGAATTGTTTTTAATAGTTTTTATACAAAGTGAAAGTAACAAGTATGTTGCAAAATGGCAATGTTTTTTCCTGCATTGACGAGCTGTGCTGAAAATCTATGATATGGCATATCAATACGGAGATTTCTTTGCTTCTAACCCTACTTTCAACGAAATAAAATTACTAAAGCAAATTTTATTTTATAAAAATAGTTTATTTATACTACCAAAATAATTTATAACTACTTTTCTTAATTTAATGAAAAGTGATAACTTAACCGAACTTCAGGACATGGTACTTAAAAAAAAAATGTATACCTCGATTAAAATTGCATACCTCGATCAAAAACTTTCGTTTACAATGCTGAATTAAAATACAACAGGTTTTATATGAAAAATTCATATTCTAAGACGTTTCTTTTTTATTTTAGCCATTTAGAAAATCCTTCGTGAATTTTTATTTTCATTTCATTGAATCTTTATGAATTTTTTTAGTTTATTTTCATGAATTTTTTTTCAGTTTCAGATGCATATCTCTGTGATAAAATAACTACTTTCTTTAATTTAAAGAAAAATTATAACTTTAACCGAAACTACAGAACAAGGTACTTAAAAATGTATACCTCGATTATTATTGTATACTTGAATAAAAATTGTATACCTATCAAAATTTTCGTTTACAATGCTGAATTAAAAACAACAAAAAAAATACAATAATGTTTTTATAAGAAAATTTCTCATTCTAAGGCGTTTCTTTTTTTATTTTAATCATATAGAAAATAGTAATTCATGAAATTTTTAGTTTCAGACGCATATCACTGTGATAAAATAATTACTTCCTTAATTTAGAGAAAAGTGATAACTTAACCGAACTTCAGAACAAGGTACTTTAAAAAAAATGTATATCTCGATTAGTATTGTATACTCGATTAAAATTGTATACCTCGACCTCGATCAAAACTTTCCTTTTTACATTGCTGAATTAAAAGTAAATACAGCAGTACATAGCAGTGTTTTATAAGAAAGTTTCACAGTCTAAGACGTTTCTTTTTATTTTAGCCATTTAGAAAATAGTATTTCTTGAATTTTTGCTTTAGATGCATATCAATGATAAAATAACTACTTTCCTTAATTTAAAGAAAAGTGATAATTTAACTGAACTTCAGAACAAGATATTTATGTATACCTCAATTAGTATTGTATACTCGATTAAAATTAAAATTGTACACCCTATCAAAACTTTTATTTACATTGTTGAATTAAAAGTAACAACAAAATAAAACAGTGTTTCATAAGAAAGTTTCACATTCTAATACGTTTTTTTTTATTTTAGCCATTTAGAAAATAATAATTCATGATTTTTTTAGTTTCTGATGTATATCACTGTGATAAAATAACTACTTTAATTTAAAGTAAAAGTTGTAACTTAACCGAACTTCTCAACAAGGTACTTAAAAAAACGTGTAAATTGATTAATATTGTAAACTCGATTAAAATTGTATACCTCGATCAATACTTTCTCTTACGTTGCTGAATTGAAAATAATAACAAAAACAAAACAGAGTTTTATAAGAAAATTTCACATTCTAAGACGTTTCCTTTTTATTTTATCCATTTAAAATATAATAATTCATTAAAGTTTTAGTTCAGATGCATATCACTTTGAGATAAAAAATTATTATCTGTTATGATTGATTTGTTTAGGATTGTTATGCTTGATAGAATAATAATCCGGGGCATGATTCATAGGTATTTCAAAATCAAGTACACAATTATCATTATTTTGAATATTTTGCTTTTCAACGTGATTTGAATATTTACAATCTCTACTTCAAAACATAAATTAAATTTTATAATTTTTAGCAATTTTCACTGTAGAATTTTCATACTTAATGCAATACTTTCATATTTTCAAATGCAAATACTTTCATTTTGCATACTTTCAAATGCAAAATATATATTTGCATTTTGATTTTTAAATAGGATTAGGATTTAAAATAGAAATATTTTAGAATATTTCATATGGTTCTATTCTATCAAAGTTGCCAAATTACAAAACTAAAAACAAATAAATTAAAATATTAGATATACTTTATAAAAGTAATGGAAGCAACAAACTTCAATTATTTTTATGGAAGTTCTAAGTGTATGCTTGATGAAAAAAATAATAAAATGAAAAAAAATGATGATGAAACGGAGCAGAAATAAGTAAAAATAAATAAATAAAATAAAATAGCATGCAGAAAATATTTAGAAAATTTTAAAAGAAAAAAAAAATAAGAGAAATTAAGGGAATAAAAATAGAAAACACAAAAAATTAATAAAGTGAAATCAAAAAGCAAAAAAGACAAAATGTATTTAACATTCCTTTTTAATTGATATAAACTCTGTAATTATTACTTTACTAACAACTATTTAATTGTTTCTAATATTTTATTTGTCTATAGACAAAAAGTAAAATTAAAAAGAGAATCTTTTGCTTATTATTCTCTTTTTACTCATAAAAATAAGTAGTCCTTAAAAGTACATATAGTATCTCTTACAAATAGTCCTTAAAAACTATTAATAAATATCTTTCGATAAACAATATTATAAAGTACATCTACAGTATATAAGAAACGGAACTCAAGTAGTTATTGGAAAAGTAATAATTAAATTGTTTCTAGCATTTAATTTGTCATCTGTTAGAGCAGTAAAGAGAATTTTTACTTATTATTCTCTTTACTCATAAAAACAATAAATATCAGAATACAAATATAAATATATTTCGACAAACAATATTAAAAAGTACATCTACAAAATATAAAAATACAATATAAGAAACCGAACTCTAATTATTACTTTTCTAGCAACAATTTAAATCTATCTAATATTTAATTTGTGTGTTAAAAAAATTTAAGAGAATCCTTTACTGATTATTCTCTTTTTAATTTTCTTTTTGAATCTTTGCTCATAAAAATTATGCTGTCATATCATAAAAATATTCATATGAATATATTGAAAAATAAATGAAACTTTCATATCTTGATAATTTCGTTACTTATAATTGAATTCAAACTGAATCATTTCTACAGAATTTCATAAAATTTAAATTCCTTAACTGAAATATTAAAAATAGCATGCTGATAACTACATTACCATCCTTATCAAATCCTTTTTTTTCAACTTGCAATTATATTTTCTTTTATTTCCACCTAAACTAAACACGAATAACAATATATCCCCTTGAATATACATGTGATGATTTACACATATTATTCAAATCTCTCTTTTCGTGGTAGTATCAGAAAGTGTGTTTTAAAAGTAAAAATTCCTACGTTGTGTTCCCCTAAGAAGCAGAATGTGGCGGCGAGCATCAATGATGGAGGCATATAAACTCAGTTTGGACACAAAGAATACCGAACAAGATTTAGAGGGGGTGGGGGACGAGGATGGAAGACAGAATGGAAGAATAAATTACCGCTACGCAGTGGTTCGTGCATAACAATTTAGTCATTCAAAGCGTCTCGCGCCTCGAACATTCATTTCAGGCAATATGAGTTCTTTCTTTCGCGGTGCGTGGGTGGAAAAGGAGAGAGTGGACAAAGTGTCGGGGTCAGCGCTGCGTGCCATCCCCATCTCTTCTGCGGACATGATGGAATTTGGGATTTATATTGAGGAGAATGAAAAGGGGACATTTTTCAAGGGCCAAAACAGGAGATGGTCCTTCCTCCATTACGAACTGTGCGCGGTGCTGTGTTAGGTTAACCGTATCCGATACCGTTGTTGCAAAAGAAGAATTGGGGATAGAGAACATGGAACTGTAAATCTGTGGAATATGAGTTTTAAAAATTGTCAGTATAGAATAAGTGATTATAATTTATCGAGGGTTTTAAATCATTTTAATAAAAAAAAAACAATCAATTTTATAAAGAAATTACTTTTACTCATTTTTTACTTTAATTTTATAGAGAAACACTTTACTTCTATTTTTTACTTTAATCATAGAGAGAGTTACTTTACTCCTTATTTATTTTAATTTTATAGAGAAATTACTTTTCACCTTTTTTTTAATCTTATAAAGAATCTTATAAAGAAATTACTTTAATCTTATTGAGAAAGTTTTTTTTTTTTTACTTTAATTATGGAGAAATGATTTTACTCTTATTTACTTTAATATTGTAGAAAACTGCGTATTATTTCTTTGTTAAACCATTTTATTATTATTATGACTACTATTTATTTATTTATTTATTGTTTATTTGTTTTTTTTTTTTTTTTTATTTTTTTTTTTTTTTTTTTGGGATTGATATTGTAGAAAAATAATTATCTACGTTATTTGAAATTTGTTGTATGACCTAGAAAAGAGATTTTAATTTATGTTTCATGTAATTTTTAGAGAAACATTATATAGAGAAAAAAAATTAAAAGATAATTATAACCGACTTATATAAACGTTTTTTTTTTTTTGTAATATTTTTATAAATTTTAAATAAATTCATAAGTTAATAATTTTTAAATAACATATTATACATGAAACCTTTTAAAAAATATTTAGCTTTAAAAATTTTAACAATGCAAATTTATTTAATATTTTTAAAACTTTGTAAAGATTATTACAAAGGAATATGGATATTAAAATCACAAAACATTTTAACATGTAAATATGACTCTGCATCATTTTTATTATAATTATTTATAATTACTCAACTTTAAAAATAAAACTAAAATCTTATTTGAAATAAATCTAAAATAAAAAAAAAAATTTATTTTTTTTTTATAAAATTTTCTAAAAATATTTAATAAAATGCAAAAACGCGATTCAAAGTACAACTAAAAAACAAGTATTCAGTTTCATGATTTAATTGAATTAAAGCCATTTAATGACTGTGATACTGAAGTCGTACCCGCTTTCTTGTAAGAACTAGACTTTAGCGTCACGGCACATTGGCGTAAATAAAAAAACAAAAAATTTATCATCAAAATTCTTTCTGCACTTTAATGCTGATCCCCTTTACTTTCCAACATGTGCCCGAACCATTAGACCATGACTGTGATCCTTTTATTTGCTCAGAGTGTTAATGTGAGCCGTACGATTCCACTCTGCAATTCACCGATGTAATCATACACCGGCATTCAAGTTCAATCAGCTTTCTTTTTGCATCTCACGCTATGTCGATTGGCAATGCAATAACTCGCTGAATGGCAGGGAGATTTGTTCACCAAACCGGATGGCTGATCGCAAATGCAAAAAGACTACTTTAAATCCCATTGGCAAATTGGCAGCGATTTAGCTTCTAAAAATATCTTTTTGGACTATATCGCACTCATATCTAAACTCTATTTTATTTATTATTATTGAAACAAAGCTTTGAATAGACATTAAAAAAAGGTATTTTGAAATATACATCATTTCGTATTAAAAATAGCATTATTGATCATACACCATTAGATTCACGTTAAACTGTACGTTGCGGTCTAATTACTCTAAAGTGTGTACAGAATGACCGTAGAGCGACAAACTAAAACCAAAAAAACTATATCGCACACATATTTCAACTCCATTTTTTATTTATTAAAACAAAGCTTCGAATAAGCATTAAAAATGTATTTCAAAATATGCGTCGTTTCGTATTAAAAAATAGCACTATTGATCATACACCATTAGATTCACGTTAAACTGTAGGTTCGGTCTAATTACCTTAAAGTGTGTACAAGATGACCATATAGCGACAACCCTAAAACCAAAAAAAAAAAAAACATATTAAAATTAACTAGAATTATTAGAATTATAGCTAGCATTATTTTATGGTTATTTAACTATTATAGTCATAACAGTCATATTAATCCGTGAAAGACATAGATACAGATAATACAAAATATAAAGATTAAGAACACATATGTACCTGGTAAATTAATGTCCTTGATTTACGATTCAATACATATTGAAATTATAAAATGTAAAATATAATAAAGAGTGTTTAAAATTGCTATTCTAATTAATTTAATTGCTATTTTTTATTTATCTTGGCAAAATACTAAAAAAGAACGAAAATATATATTTGAGGATAAATTAATTGGATTAATAATTCAAACAAAAAAGAAATTTATTATGTTGTTGCCTCTTATCCATCTTGGTAGACAGCAACATCTAGATCTTGTGGTCTCATGGAAAGGCGAGAAAGGAGGAAGGCAGCTTCTGTTGTGATGAAGCACCCGTAGGTAGAAAAATTCGTAATTCACCTCTAACAGACAGAATTATGCTAAAAACAAAATCCAGTATAGAATTTAAAAGCGCATTATTATATTGTTTTTTTTTATCGAAAGATGTCCATATCCAAAATTTGTAAAGTATTTCCAATCATTTATAATAAAATGAAAATTCCAATTGAACAAAACAATACTATATGTATCATGTAATAGATGGTACTACAGTATATGCAAGATAATATTGTGATTTTTATGAATATGTACATAAAAATTTATGTCTCTATACAAAGCTGTATGTCTGTCTAATTTATGGTAGACAGTTCATTGAAAATTCGTAATTCGTCTCTGACACACTATTTTTCAAACTACAGAATTATGTTAAAAACACAACTTAGTATAGAATTTAAAGTGGCAGAAGGCTACTAATTTATTAGAAATTTGTATTTATTTTACGGAGCATAAATTGTAGTCGAACATTGGGAACTTAAAAATTAGCAAAAAATAAAAATAATAATAATGAAAAAGCCCAGTATGTAAAAGTGTGCATTTCAACCATTTATAATAAAATGAAATAAAAATACAGTTGAATAAAACGATACAATATATATCATGTGATAGATATATGCAAAGATAATGTTGCAATCTTTGACAAGTATATATAGATATAAACCATGTATATCTGTATACAAAGTTGTATATCTGCTTAATTTGAGGTTGACAGTTAATTGAGCATGTGTAATTCGCCTCTAACACTATTTTTCAAGACGATACAAAGCTGCTTAATTTTCATTGAAAATTCGGTAGACTATACATTGAAAATTCGTAATTCGCCTCTAACGTACTATTTTTAAGACGATACAAAGCTACATGTCTGCTTAATTTGAGGTAGATAGTTCATTGAAAATTCGTAATTCACCTCTTTAACACTATTTTCAAGACTATACAAAAGCTACATGTCTGCTTAATTTGAGGTAGATAGTTCTTGAAAATTCGTAATTCGCCTCTAATGCACTATTTTCAACACGACAGAATTAGATTAAAAACACAACACAATATACAATTTAAAATCACGCAAGGCTACTAAATTACTAACTAATTATAAACTAAATTACTACTAGAAATTTGTATTTATTTTACGATTCATAAATTGTATTCAAACACTGCTGGCATAAAAATTAGTAAAAAATAAAAATAATAATAATGGAAATGCCCAATATGTTTTTAATATTTCGTTTACGCATTAGAAATTTTCATTTTGAAAAGGTATGGAATTATACCTTTTTTTTTTTTATTTATTTACTTGTTTATTTGTTTGTCACTTCACCACCCACGGTATGAGAGGTTAGTGTTCAAGGTCAGAGAGGAAGTGCGTACATCCCAACCATTTATAATAAAATGAACAAAACAATACAATATGTATACTGTGATAGGTCGTACTACAGTATATCCAAAACAATGTCGCAATACCATGTATATCTGTATACAAAGTTGTATGTCTGTTTAATTTGAGGTAGACAGTTCATTGAAAATTCGTAATTCCTTTTTTAACGCACTATTTTTCAAAACTACAGAATTATGTTAAAAAACCAACTCAGTTTACAGTTTAAAATCCCAAAGGCTATTAATGTTTTTAGAAATTTGTGTTTATTATACCGAGCATAAATTGTATTCAAGCATACCTTGACACATTGACGACTTAAAAATTTAGTTCTTAAAAATTACCAAAAAATACTAATAACAACAACAAAAAAGTCCCATATATTTTATCTGAGCATTAAATGTTCTCAGTTCGGAAAGTATGGAATTATACCCTTTTTTCCTTCTTTATTTACTTGCTTATTTGTTTGTCACTTCCCCTCCCACGGTATGAGAGGCTAATGTTCAAGGCCAGAGATGACTCTCCGAATCGACTCTCTCCCGTGGATGGTCCATTGGCCGGCTGTCCGGTCGAGCTCGTAGCCGAAATAATGAAGGCGCACTTAGCTCGGTCTATCTTCCAAGACGAATGGATTACAACCCTGCGCTCTCCTTTTTACTCCTCACGGCGCACATAAAATAATCTGAATGAAAAAAAAAAAAAATGAAAAAAAAAACAGAAAAAAAAAAAAAAAGGAGTAATAATAAAAATTCACTCCCATTTCACACGTGAAAACGGCCAAGAGAAGAAAAATCGACAACAGAAAAAAAAAAAAAAAAAAAAAAAAGGAAATTATTCTTCGCGTACAAACACACTAAAGCGTGGCTAATGTCCATTGACCGTATAGTGTACCTTTTGCGCGTTAAAGAATGAATAAAAAGCGACTTGTTTCTTGATGGTAAGGGGGAGGGGAGGTAATGTTTGTCTAATATTTGAAGCTTCTTTCGGACGGGTTACCTGTTTCCGCGGAAGTTAGTCGTTAAACTTGATGCACCATTATTTCATTTTTTTTTTTCTTAAAGAGTAATCAAAAAAAGGTTTTTCTCAGGTGTATATTTCATTTGATTGTTTTTTTTTTTCCTTTTGTAGTACATTCTTTTAGGATTTTTTTCACTAAATAAATTAAAAGTCCATTACAGATACTTAAAAAATGTCGGTGACTTAAAACACTTGACGCAATTGATTTTTTTTTTTTTTTTCTGAAGAGGTTCACGTATAATTTCATCTTAATTAAAAAGTTTCGCATAGTTAAATCAATAGAGTTAATCACTTAATCTCTATGGTAATCTTTTTCGGGATTGTACGAATTTGATTTCTAAAGACTTGGCTTAAAATTATTTAATTTTTAATAATAGTTAACATTGATTGCAAGAATAAACATTCCATTAAAAGCATTCATCTGTTCAATTCAAAACAAATTCCATGTTTATGGCTATGACTTGTTCCATAAAAACGAAGGGCCTGATGGCCGAGTGACTAGCGCTCTGGCGCTCAGTGCCATGGTTGTTTGTAGTGGTTCGGAATCCACTTTAAGCCGTAAATCCCGATCTAATATGCTTGTAGGGAATAAGGCTGATAGCCTTACCACGTAAAAAAAAAAGTCAGTTTCACGGAGTCAAGTCACACTTCTACCTACTGGTGCTTCATCACAACAGAAGCTGCCCCCTTTCCCTTCTACCAAGAGACCACACGGATTCGTGGGCTTGGTCTAGATGTTGCTGTCTACCAAGTGGGATAAGAAACAACACAACAACAACATAAAAAATGAATGAATAGTCCCATGTTAGGACAACGAATATTACGAAAGGTCTGTGAGGAATAGTTAAGGTTAAGTCTTTCCGATAGGACTTACTCCACATGGGTATCTGCTCCACATTTGCTAATCCGATGAGAGGAAATCTCCCACCAGGCTATCCAGTAATAGATGCGGGGCATCCATAGGAATTGTCACAATTTCCATCGAATCTTTTGTTTTTCAATATAGTGTCTACACATTTATTCCTCGCCTATTTATACAATTTCTTGCGAAAATTACTATTGACATTTGGAAATAATAAATATTAATATTGGAATAAATTCCGTTTCTTAATATTTGAATAAATGATAGGTGTTTCAAAATAACGTTTATAATTTTCATCAGCTTTTTTGTTTTTGAAAGTCGATTAACAAGAATAGATTCTTTTCCCATTCACCCAAAAATCTTGTACGCATTATCATAAATATCGGAAATTTTTTTAATTTATTAATATTGGAATATATGATAGATGTAATAAGCTCTAATTTTTATGAAAAAAATTATTAACAGCTAACTCTATTCAAGTGTATATCTGACTTAACTCTGATCCAAAATCTTTATAAGAAAAAAATTATTGACAAAAATAGCAAAACAATAAATTATTACACAACTCATCACTTAAAATCGCACTAGATGGCGAACTAAAGGGAAGAACATCTTCAGAGACCTATTTCGAAACAGTTGCCAGTACAATTCAGTGCTTATGTCATGTTTACTTTTATTTTTTTTGTAAACTGTTTTCTTTGCTACTTTTTCCACCCATCTCCGACTCCACTTGAGTGCATTTGCAAGAAGCCGAAGATGAAACTGATGAGATGTAGACTGACCCAAGAACAAGAATGCTTCAGGACCTGCAGCATCGGTTGATCTTTTCTGGTGAGGTCGAGGTGGGAATTGCTACGATAGGATTTTCATGGGAAATTGATCCACATTTGCTTGTTATATGAGAGGAAAACTTCCACCAATAGATGCGGGGTATCCATACAAGCTGTTGTCCCAATTTCAATGAAATATTTTTATATTTGAACATGGTGATTACTCAAATATACAAATTCATTCCTTACTCATTCATACAATATATTGCGAACATTACCATTGATATTTGGAAATAATAAATATTAATATTGGAATAAATTCCAGGTATTTCAAAATAATCACTATATTTTTCATCGGATTTTTGTTTTTGAAAGTTCAAATAACCAAGAATAGATTCTTTGCCCTTTCGCCCAATATCTTGTATGCATTATCATAAATATCAGAATTTTTTTAATTTATTAATATTGGAATACATGTTAGATGCAATAAGCTCTAATTTTTATGAATTTGAATTATTGATAGTGACATATCTATTCATGAATATATCTGGCTTAACTTTGATCCAACATCTTTGTAAGAAAAAAAATTATTAATTTCCTATTGACAAAAATATCAAAACAATAAATTATATCACAATTCATCGTTTAAAGATGGCAAACTAAAGACGAACATCTTCAAGACCTATTTCGAAACAGTTGCCAGTACAATTCGAGTGCTTATGCCGTGTTTACTTTTATTTTTAAACTGTTTTCTTTGCGACTTTTTCCACCCATCTCCGACTCCACTTGAGTGCATTTGCAAGAAGCGGAAGATGAAACTGATGAGATGTAGACTGACCCAAGAACAAGAATGCTTCGGGACCTCCAGCATTGGTTGATCTATTTCCGGTGAGGCCGAGGTGGGAATGGGGAGGGAAGAAGAAAAAGAAGAGGGAACAGGGTGCAGAAATGGTCACATTTCCGACGTTTTGTCTCTGTTTTCGTCCGCCTGGCACTCTGCCCTCTTGGCTCTCACCTTGCACCTTTTTCCTTTAGACACCCAAACAGTGCCCCGAACCTCACCAACACGTGCCACGCCAGTTCTCTTTTTTTCTTCTTCTCCTGGGGCCCCTAGTCAAAGATGCACAGAGATTTGTTTATAGATCTGCTTTTCTCGAAACCAGTTCTGCGCCATTTCTTCATTTTTTTTAAAGTGTAGTAAAAGATGCTTTGAGTTTTGTGGTCTTATCTTCAAGTTTTATTCAGCATGGTACAAAAAGAATAGTGCGATTATATTTGTGATATTTAAAATAATTTTTAATATCCTTTGATAAGGTGCAATAAAGATCTTTCAACAATTTAACTATTTCAACTTTCCATTATCAACCATTTTGAGCTATTTTTTTTTTTTTTTTTTTTTAACATTGGAAATATCTGTATGTCTTATTTGATTTTTAAATATTCTGTTTAACATTCAAACCTATTCTATTTAACATTCAAATCTATTCTATTTAACATTCAAATCTATTTTAAATATTTATTTATTTTTTATTTAAATATTCTATTTTCTAACAATTTATTTAATGTTTATTGAGCGTCAAAGATGTTAACTAATTTTTAAAAAATTATATCTGAGAAAAAGGTGCCTGATGGCCGAGTAACTGGCGCTCTGTACCACAGGCTTCGGGTTCGAACCCCCCCGTGCCTTGGATGTTTGTAGGGGTTCTGAATCCCTTTTAAACCGTAGGTCCCAGTTTAATATATGGCTGTAGGGCTTAAGGCTGACATTCTTATGCCGTAAAAAAAAAAAAAAAATATCTCTCCTCGAAATCTGCCAGTAGGCATTGCACCATTGATGATAATATCTGAGGAAAAACTGTGAAAAACTAATTTTAACAACTGAGATTACATCAAAAACATATCCTTCGTTGTTGGCTAATCATGTATTATGTCTTAATGTATATAAGTATATATATATATATATGTGTGTGTATGCGTGTGTGTGTGGTGTGTGTGTGTGTGTGTGTGCGTGTGTGTGTGTGTGTGTGTGTGTGTGTGTGCGTGTGTGTAGATATACTTTAAGAGCTAAAAATACATTATATATATATATACCAGTAAAAAGTTAAGTTTGTTTTAAATACACTTAAAACATTATGGACCTGTTAAGTGTACCATATCATCCATTATGTATCTTTTAAATACATTTTTGAGACATTTAAATAGAGAATATAAGGCTTTGATATTTAAGCATTTGACTTTAGTTTCAATTATGGTATGATAAAGTGTAAAGTAAAATTATTAGCAATATTTGCTACAAAAATGGCTCTATCTGAATTCTTACGACAAATTTTCTCTTTCAAAAGTATTTTTTAATAAAATAGTTTATAGTAAAATAAATTCAAACCCATTAATGAATTTTATTCAAATACAATACGAAACTAAAATGCATTTGAATTTTTAAACCAATCAATTAAGCGAGTACTTAAATAAGCTTAAGCAATCTTTATAAAATATTGTGCAGTAAGTAAACTACGAACCCTTTTAAGCAGTCTCAGTTAATAAGTCCTTATTACTTAACTAGACATTAAGATTAAAGACTTTCCCAGTCCTTTGTACCCTTGAGTTAATCAATAATACTCCCCCATTCTAATTGAAGTTTTAAATTCCAATACAGGAGTTACATTTGTTACTCAAATAAACGACATTCCCCGGTGCACGGGGAGGTATAGAACAAATATAGAACAGGGGAAAAGAAGCGTTTGCTCCCGTTTTGTCGGGATGGCTATGATAACAGGAGGGAGGTGAAGGAGTAAGAACTCGCCAAGATAGAGCTTAACTCTCTCTTCCATCAGAGTTTTTGCATCCACCCTCGCTCCCTCCCTTGGCTCTTTTCTCGAGTGGAAAAGGTTCCAACTCTTTTGGGTTCTTTCTTTTGCTTTGCTTTATTTTTTTTTTTTTTTTCGTCGTAGACAGGTCCAAATAAGTTTCATCTCCCCCATGGGCTTCAAGAAACAAGAGTTTAAGGTCTCAGATGAAAAGCAGAGATAAGATAAGAAAGAGGTGCAAACAGGGTGTGAGGGTTAAGTACTACAGGGAGCGTGCATGGTCGGGTAGGCTTTTAGACATATGCAGTTCGGTTTTGTGTGATCTTTGGTACTGGATAACGATTCAAATTGTAACGATGTCAATTCATATCTTTGGAGTGAATTTTAAATATATGTATGTGGGTTTTGCTAAATGTCGTTCAAAATTTCTTATTCAAAACACTTAAAACTTAAAGATAGAGTTCTGTCTTTACTCGTGGTTATTTAATATGTCAGAGGATGCTTATTATAAGACATGATTCTACAGTGATTCTACAGATTCTCAAGATTCTACAGTTTCTCATAACCTTGTCATCTATGGGGTAACCTACATATTCTTTCTTTTTATTTCTTTTTCAGTTCAAGTACAAGCAGTGCTTCATGTGTTCTAATCATCGTTTAAGTGTTAAAATGTGGTCATCGATTTGATCTGTAGTTTTGTCTATTTCTTTCGTGATCAAATTTACTCATTTTATTGTTATTCTTTTGGTTGATAAGAGTGCAGGCAACGATTATTGTATTTTTAGAGAGAATTTCAGTTTCTGAAATTTTGAATTTTTCGGTGATTTTCGGTGATTTCTCGTCTTGGTCTGACAACCCTACCCCGTAAAAAGAAAAACCTTCTCCTGTCTCGAAATCTGCCAGTATTCAATCGGCCTTAGCTCACCATGGGGCTGTTGCGCCACTGATGAAGATCACGATATTATATTTTCTGTAATTTTGGTATTTCATTTTTTTCATGCCTTAAAATAATCTTTTCAAATGCATACATATTTTTAAAGAATTTATTCTTTCCGGGGTGTAGCAGAATTAATTAAAAAAGCCTTAGTATAGTCAAATAAAAAATAAATTATTAGTCTATTTGAAGACTTAATAAATCATAGATATATAATCAATTATATTTTTTTAAAATAGAAATGGACTTAAATAGATATTTAATTTAAAAAAAATACTTAATTTTGAATGCACATATTTTTTTTTTAAAGGTATTATTTTTTTTTTTCTATCGACGAATCTACACCTGTTTTGAATGTTATATCACTGAGACATCCTGTACCGCGAAACGAAGTCCGTTATTTCTCCTAAAAGCAATACATCAACACATCTAATCCTACGTGAGCACTGAATATCCTATACGAAGCCAATAAAGTCCACTCGGCTTAGCATGGTGTGATGGAGGAAAAAAAAAAACCTAACCAGCATTGTCTATTCGAAAAGAATAAGATTAAAAAAATCCCCTCACCACATAAAAAAACGACCGATTTTTTTTTATATATATTTTTATTTTATTTATTTATTTTTTTTCTTCTCTCCCCTCCACGCCGTGCAAAAAGGTCCCGAATCTTGAGAAAACTTGAAAGATGGGAAAAGGTGCCGCGGCAGCTGGGCAGTTGCAGTTGCAGTTTCATTGTGGTGTGGTAGAGGGACAGGCATCATATGCTGCTGCCCTCCCATCCCCCCTCTACCGTTGTGGTTACGTAACCCTGGGGTCAGATAAAGGTGAAGTGTTTTACTCTGGAGACAGATCAGATATGCGGGACAGGTTCTTGAGGATGGACAAGGTTCTCCTTTTTTGTTTTTTGTGGCTGTTCAAAGTTCAAGGCTAGGGCGATTTCAGATGACAGAACGAGCCACTAACATTCTGGTGGTGATACAGTTTGTCATTTGGTGCTATCCAAATGGTCAGGCCCGTCCAGATAACACGGATGGACCGGTTCTGCAAAAAAAAAAAATACTTGGCGATTCAAAAGATCAGACTTGGATAAATGTTGAAAAGAAAAATTCCTTTTAAAAGATCGTGGAATAATATGTAGAATTACCTTTAACTGTCCTGTTGTTCGATCTCCGTTATGCTTAATTTCCATTACTTTATATGTGATTAAAAAAAAATGTTGTTATCAATATTTTAAATGCAATTTCAACATCAGAAATAAAAGTTCATTCATTATATATATTTTTAAGCAGCATTATTTAAAAATAATCAATCAATCTTGTTATCAATATTTTAAATGCAAATTCACCATCAGAATTAAAGCTCGCTCATTATATCAATATTTAATCAACATTATTTAAAAAATAATCAATCAATCTTGTTATCAATATTTTAAATGCAAATTTACCCTCAGAATTTAAGTTCTTCCGTTATATCAATATTTAAACAGCATTCTTTAAAAAAAAAAAAAAATAATCAATCAATCTTGTTATCAGTATTTTAAATGCAATGCACCATCCAAATTTAAGTTCTTTCGTTGTATCAATATTTAAACAGTATTATTTAAAAAATAATCAATGAATCTTGTTATCAATATTTTAAATGCAAATTCATTATCAGAATTAAAGTTTGTTCATTATATCAAATTTTAAACAGCATTATTTAAAAAAATAATCAATCAATATTTAAACAATCAGCATTATTTAAAAAATAAATCTTAATCTTTTAAGAAACAAGATTTTTTAATGCAAATATTATTGCCAAATTTATTTATTAATCTTTGAACAAGTTGAAATTAGTCCTATGGGGGAAAACTAAAAATCATTTCATTTAGCAAAACACTCAACCATTACTATTTTTAATTTTTAAATGAATTTGATTATATTTCAAATTAACATTTGTAAAAATATATAAATCGTTTTTATTTCATATAAATATTACATCCAGTAAATATCAAATGCAATATAGAATCAAATGCAAATGTAATCAAATGCAAAATATGTCATAAATGTCATTCCTTTTCAAGGCTAATTGGTTAAAGATAATTATTAGAGGTGAAAAAGCATTTACGAGAAATTCTAGCTTAAATTGCATCTTACATTTTGTGAATTATTAGTTGGTATATTTGCTTATTGTTACGAAATTTATTGAAAAGTGAAATCTTTCTTTTATTTTTATTTTCAAGGATGACTGAATTGGCACTTTTTTTTTTTAAATTTCAAAGAAGCAATTGTCTGTAAGTGATGCAATCGAATGCAAATAACAAAATGAAAATAAATATTTCAATCTACAGAGATATTTAGAGATAGATTTCCGAGATTTGCATTTTTTTTCTTGAATTTTTCTAGATTTCGAATCTCAAAATGTAAACAAATAAATTTATTTCGGCATTATATAACCAAATCAAAATATGGATAGAACTGGATCTGTAAAATAAGGTGTCATATATCATGACTTAATCATATATTTTTTTAATAATTTATCGAATTTAAACTTATTTACAGTTAAAATCAGATGAAATTTTAATGTTTTAATTACTTAACATATGATTCCTTTTGTAAAAGTTAAATTAAATTAATCTTCTTATATCATCTCTAATAGGTGTTTTTATGTGGTGTTTTCTTATAGCATTATTTAATTATATTATATATATATATATATATTATACATAATTTCTGATACCATTATTTAATTATATAAATATTTAAATTGAAATAGTAAAAAATATATAAAATTCATAGCAAAAAAGTGAAATTACTCTTTGTGTTAAAACAGTTAATTGCTGAGCACTGGTACTAAACGAATTATTAAATAATTAATATTAAAATATTAATTATTTTAATTACTTATTTATTAAAATAATAATTATTAATTATTACTAAACGAGTGCATAAAATTGCAAGATTATAATTATTATATAGGCAGAATATACTATAGACTAATAGAATTTCTATAGTAATATCTATTATAATATCTATAATAATAGAAATTACTATAGAAATAGAATTATTATAGACAAATATTATAATTTCATCAGCAACAAACTATAATTTTATGTGCTGTTTAATACGAGAATTGCCGTTTAGCAAACTAACCTGGCCTATTTTCGAGTAAAAAAACTAGACAAACAAGCCACCCATATATTGTCCATCCACTTCCTATGGGTATAACGGTAGTTCTCTTTTATGGAGTTTGGAAACCAGGTGCATAAGTTACCCGCACCTGTAGAGCGGAGGCTTAAAGGTCGTATAATTCTATAAGGGCATACAAGAGAAAGTAACAGGACAGGCCTTTTGGAAAGATGGAAGCTTTTGTTCACATAGGTCGGCGTAAAAAAATATACAGTGAGAAAAAGTTAAAGTCAAGTACACTATTTATAGCTAAGGTGATTCTTCTCGAATTTTTAGCAACACAGAATTACGATTTATTTTCGAATAGACATTTAGTCTTCGTTTTAGTTATTATTTTGCTTATGAAATTAATACAAACTAATGCAATTAGATGATCAGAATAAATGCTGTAACGCAACGTTTTTGTTTATAATTTGCAACGGTTTGTTTTTTTTTCATTGAAATTGCTTTGTTATTTTACAAGGATTATTATTTGTTATTATTAATCATAATTCTATAATAAACTATTTTATTTTTATTAAACTGCACATATTGGAGATTTATGGTTTTAACAATATTTAAAAATTTATCTTATATACTGTATTTCACTTGATATATTTCAGAGAATATTGAAAAAAATTTCTCTTAACTTTTTTGTTTTTGTTTTTTGAAGATTCCGTTTAATTCTGTGTCTGCATTCTTTGCTTTAATCCATACTAAGTGCTAACCTGCTAATTATAACAATAAAATACTGTGAGAATATTACAAAATTAAAACATAATAATAATTCAATTTTAAGTAGATATGGCAAATATTTTACCATTTACATAAACAAAATATATTTTTTTAAAAATTCGAACAATCGAGTTTAAAAACAATAATATTAGAATTCAGTTTGAGGAGTTTTTAAAATACTAATTTATGGAATCCTAAGAAAATTTAATTCAAAATTAGTCTTTATCAATTATTTATAATTATTTTGATATATTAAGAAATCCTATCTGTTAATTCAAATTTATGACGTAAAAATATATGGTTATAGTTTATAACCGTAATATATGGCCATAGTTTATATGGTTATAATTTATATCCTTATATGGATATAGTTTAAACATTTACAACATGCCCCCCCTCAAAAAAAGTATCTAACTTTTTGTAAAGCATTTTTTCTTGTAATAAAATATGTATTTAAATTGTGTAAATATGCATTTTTTTTTATTACTCTTTTATTATTATTCGTTATTTACTAAAAAAAGAAAAAAAGAAAAAGAAAAGAAAATAAGACAAATAAAGAAAAACCCAAAAAATCACTGAAAATTTCATTCTGCATCATTACTGACAAATTAAATGTAAATCGTTCGTTAATTTTTTCATCTACTGCCACGATTTAAAGACAAAAATATTTTGTACCGGAATCTCATACTGTAAAGAAACAGAAAAAATTAATAAAAAAAGAAAAGAAAAAAAAGAAAAAGAAAAGAAATTAATCGCGTCGTCTTCATTGAAAGTGAAACAATAAGAAAAAGAGAAAGATGAGAGGAAAAAAAAAAAAAAGGAAATAAAAGAAACTTACGAAAAGTAAAGCATTAATTAAAACAAATACTAAAAACACGCTCAATCACTTTTTAAGCGTGAAGAAATGGGAAAGGAGGGGGATAACACAAAGGATTATCACTTTTTAACGGCTGCAGTTGTTGACTTTATAATCACTTTAAAAGTAATAAAAAAAAAGAAAGAAAAAAAGGAAAAGATTTGTGTGCGAAAAATTAAAACTCGACGATGAAGTTCGATTGTCAACGACTTATTTGATAATTTATCTTCTTTTAATTTATGATTTTTGAAACATTGTTCTTAGAAATTAAAATAGAATTACGGACACACACACATTAAAAAAAAAAAAAAAAAGAACTGGAGGGAGGGGGGAGTTGTTAAAACTCGATCGCGATTATTTGCGCTACGCCTCTTAACAGCGAGCATCAATTCATTTGTTTAATCAGCTTGAATTTTTATTGTCGGTGCTTGAATAATAATTGCACACTAGTGTGGGAAAAAGGGTTCAGCTCATATTTAAAAAGTGTCGGTGTTGAAGGTAAAATCACGAGAATAAGGATTTGAAAAAGAAAATTTATTTTTAATACTGCATTAATAATAATAATAATAAAAATAAAACCTTGATCAAAAAATAAAAGTTAATTTATATTTTTAATTTGATTTGATTTAATTTGATCAAAAAATAAAAGTTAATTTATTTTTTAATTTGATTTGATTTAATTTGATCAAAAAATAAAAGTTAATTTATTTTTCGATCAAGGTTTTATTTATTTATTAATAAAAACTTGAATAAATAAATAAAATCTTGATCGAAAAATAAAAGTTAATTTATTTTTTTTAATTTGATTTGATTTAATTTGATCAAAAAATAAAAGTTAATTTATTTTTCGATCAAGGTTTTATTTATTTATTAATAAACCTTGAATAAATAAATAAAATCTTGATCAAAAATAAAAGTTAATTTATTTTTTAATTTGATTGATTTAATTTTGATCAAAAAATAAAAGTTTATTTTTCGATCAAGGTTTTATTTATTTATTAATTATTATTATTATTATTTTAATTTGAGTTTTATTATGGTTAATTTATTAACTTTTAACTTAATTAACTTTTATTATTATAAATCTTATTAACTTTAACTTTAATTAATTAACTTTATTGTAAATTAATTAACTTTTCAATGTTTGATTCATACGAACTTAGACTTTCTAATCATTATTATTTTTCTTTTTTTTAATTGATTAATCAAATAAATTTAATTGATTTGAATATTATATTATATAAATTGTATAGTTGTATAAATTGACATTACCTAAAGGAAAGAAATGTATATTTTTTATTTTTTCAGACGGAAAATGAATTAGAATAAATATTGTCAGGTATCAACATAAAAATCAATGTATATATGATATTAAAACTGTCAGGGTAATAATAATAAACTTATTACTATATTCAATCAATAAATTAATAACTTATTAAAAATTATTTATAATTGAAAACAATTTATTAAATTTGATTAATCAATTAAAATATAAAAATTAATAATGATTAGAAGTCCCATGTTTAGTTCGTGTTCGTGTGAATCACAAACAATTACTGAATTTTCTATATTTCAGATATACATTTTGCAGTTTACCTTTATTATTTTTTATTAACAATTATATAAATTGTACACTATATAATAATAATATATAATAATAACATTAATAACATAATTATATAATACATTGACACATTAACATAATATATAATAATAATAACATATAATAATAATTATATATAAATTGTACAATTGTATAAATTATTCATTATATTGTATAAATTAATATTATCTAAAGGAAATAAATGTATTTTGTACCTTAATACAATAAATCCTTTGCAAATATATACATCTGCTAAGAAACTTTTTTTATTAATATATGTATTTTAATATGCACTAAGAAAAATAATACATATTAAGAAATACATATGTTATATTATATTAAGAAATACAAACACATAATACAGATGTTTCATGGCAGATACATATGTTTACAAAGGATCTATTGTATTACGGTATAAAAATACATTTCTTTCCTTTAGATAAATCAAAAGTGTATTTGGAACAGATCCCTTAAAGGAAACATCGTCTTGAAATATACAATAATTAAAACGCTCGAAAATAATATGATGAAATTATTTCCAAGAAACTTTTTTTATAATCGTATTAAGAAGCCATTTGATTGCAGACTTTCTAAATAGGATTTCAAAAATATATTTCAGCTTTTAAAATCTTTAAAATTAGAGGGAAAAAAAGATAAAGAGAATTTTACATTCAGTATTTAATTGAACATGAAAAAATTATTCACTAAAATGGATACTTTTTTTTTTTTTTTTTTTTACGTATTAATCGAAGTTTGAAAAATGTATTCATACTTTTAAGAAACAAAACTTAATTCTTCTTAGCAGTTTTGAAAGTATATTTTATTTTAGAGAGAGTATTATTAAAATTTAGTGTTGTACTTTATAACAAATTAAGAATTCCTAAAAGCATTAGACGAAAAGAAATTCATTTTCTTCGATTCTTCATTATCTAGAATAAGTTAAAAATGGAATTAAAATTATATATTTTTTTATTTTTGTAAATTCAAATTGAACTACTTTCGAGATGTCTTTTAATCTTATAAAGACAATTTCTTAATCAAATTAGTGTTTTTGTTCACAACTATATTTTTGACAAATGCTTAACTTGACGAGTTGGCTTAAAAGATAATCAAATTCGTAAATTTACTTTTTTTTTTTTTAGGACAAAAATTTTTGATAACAAAAGTTATTTAATTTGTAAGAGTTTTAAAAGAGTATTTTTAAGAGCACTTTTTGAAAAAAATTTTCATTTTAGAAATAATTAATTTATGAAGCAGGCAAAATAATAATTAACTTTATATTTATTAACATAATTAAAAAATTCGAATGGCGGTATTTAATATTTTCTGTTACTGCAATGTCCTTTTTTAAAAATTAAATTACATTAATCTGAGATAGAGTTAAAATGTCCTATTACGAATTTTAACCATGTTACATTTTTTCTCGAGTGCTTTCTTTAATAAGAATCTTTAATTCTTCGGATTCTTTCTCACATAATGTTATTTATATTTATTTCAAAACGTTTATTTTATTATACATTTGTTTAACTTAAAATTAATTCTCTGTCTTAATTACATGAAATAAAAATTCTTTATTGTTACAATTTTTAACAATTCTAGTTACTTAGTGCAAATTTAAACATTAATTGATATTTTCCATGTTCAAATAGATTTTCACAATAAGTTGCTTTTAAATAATATTATATGATAAAAATCGCTATAGTTTTACCACGAAATAAAATGACATCATTTTATTTTTCAAGATATTCGTCTTCATTGGCGTAACAGCCCCATGGTAGGCCAAGACTGTTTGTGTATTGGCATATTTTGAGACAGTCTTTTTACGGGGTAGGGTAAAAGACTGTCTCTATTTCTCTATTTGGCCCTTCGCCCAGCAGTCATACTAGATTGAGATCTGTGTTTTAAAGCGGATTCCGAACCACTACAAATGTCCATGGCACCGCCAGGATTTGGGCTGCCTGATGGCCATTTGACTAGAATTCGGGCCTTTGATACCATACGCCTCAGGTTCGAATCCTGACGGTGGCATGGATGTTTTGTTAGTGATTCAGAATCACAGTTAAATTGTAGTTCCTGGTCTAATTAACCCAGAGTGTGCACAAAATGACAGTAGATCGACAAACCTAGCCAGGACTCACACCTTAAACCTGTGGCACCGAATGTCAGACGGTAGTCACTCGGCCTTCGGTGTCACTTATCATACAATATATGCCTATATAAAAACCGCTATTTTTGTACATGGGAGCTGCAATTCTACTTATTTAATGCAATAGAATCATTTAAAAATAGCTCATTAATAAATACATTTTACAAAAAATATTGATCAATAAATGTATGGATTGAATTCAAAGTTATTAAAAAATACAAGAGCATCTTTTATATGCATCTTTTACAGTGTATTTTTTATATTTATGATAATTTACTTCCCTTACAGTTCTACTTGTTCAATTTAAATATAAATATTTTCCATATTTTCATTTAAAAATCAAATCAATAAATATTTTTTTATAAAAATAATTTTAATAAAAATAAATGTTAACAAACCCATAAGTCGAATTTAAAATACAAAATGCAGACTATTTATGATAATTTACTTACCTTGCAGTCCTACTTATTCAATTTAAATTTAAATATTTATAACTTATCATTTAAAAAAAAATACAAATCAATAAATATTTCTTTGAACAAAAAAATGATAACAAACTCATCATTCGAATTAAAAATAAAACAAAATGCAGGCATTCATTTTTGCAGCGTTCGTTATCATGTTTTAATATTCACTCAGAATCATTTATTTCTCTGTTTACCCTGCTCAAAAATAACAATATAAATCCATTCCTCTTCCCTATTTACCCTTTCTTTGTTTCGTACTTAAGTTCTTAAGCTGCGATCTAATTATGTATGAAAACGCGTTTAGAGAAAAAGGAGAGAGAGAAAAAAATTCTTGTCACTGGGTTGATTTAATGAGTTTTGATCATCCTACTAAAGGGGTCTCCATTATTAAGCACAAGACAGCTGACAAGCGGAGTTGAGTTGGAGGGGAGGAATTTTGCCGCTCCATTAATATCGAGCCAGGCTGAGATGTCTTCTTACTGAGAATTTAAACACGTTAAATTTTCTCCGTGGAGCTTCTTCATCAGATGAGGATTTTTAAACTGCGTTATAATAGTGCTTTGATTCGCGAAACGTTTTTATTGTATATCACTTTTTTAAACAACTATCTTGTATTCAATTTGCGAAGGAAAAAAAAAAATAAATTGTTTGTAAGAAATTTATTTGATTTTAATATTTCCGTTTATTTACTTTTTTAAGGTTAAAATTTTACCCTTTTTTTTCAAAATATCGAATTAAAATTTATCAAAATTATTTATTATCGAAGCGTTTATTGTATATCCTTTTTTTTTTAAACTTAAAACTACTATCTTGTTTACAATTCGAAAAAAAAATCTTTAACAAACTACTTGTAAGAAATCTATTTGATTTTAATATTTTCGTTTATTCATTTTTTTAAGATTAAAATTTTTCACTTTTATTTTAAAATATGAAATGAGAATTTTTAAATTTTCCATTCGTTCATATTTTATAATAGTGTTTTGATTCGCGAAGCGTTTAATGTATATAAATTTTAAACTTGAAACTACCATCTTGTTTACAATTCGGGGAGAAATCATTAATATACTTTTTGTAAAACATTTATTCGATTTTATTTTATTATTCGTTTATTAATTTCTCAAGATTAAAATTTTTTTCATTTTTATTTTAGAATATCAAATCAGAATTTTTAAACTTTCCATTCGCTCATACGTTATAATAGTGCTTTGATTCGCGAAGCGTTTGTTGTATATTTTTTTTTTTAACTTAAAACTACTATCTTGTATACAATTTGAAAATAAAAAAATCCTTAATATTCTGTTTGTAAAAATGGATTTGATGTTAATATTTTCGTTTATTTATTTTTTAACATTAAAATTTTTCATTTTTATTTTAAAATATCAAATGAAAATTTTTAAACTTATATACGTTATAATAGTGCTTTGATTCGCGAAGCGTTTGTTGTATATCTTTTTTTTTTTAACTTAAAACTACTGTCTTGTATACAATTTGAAAAAAATCCTTAATATTCTGTTTGTTAAAAAATGGATTTGATGTTAATATTTTCGTTTATTTATTTTTTAACATTAAATTTTTTTTTTATTTTTATTTTAAAATATCAAATGAGAATTTTTAAACTTTCTACTCGCTCATACGTTATAATAGTGCTTTGATTCGAGAAGCGTTTATCGTATATCATTTTTTTTAAGCTACTATCTTGTATACAATTTGAAAAAAATAAAAATAAAATCCTTAATATACTGATTGTAAAAAATCCATTTGATTTTAATATTTTCGTTTATTTATTTTTTAAGATTAAAACTTTTCACTTTTTTTTTTTAAATATATATATATATATATATATTATATTCAAATATTTATCATAAATATTTAATAGTAGTTTGGAAAAAAAATATTCTAAATACAGCATATTTTTATTTTATTTTCATTCCCTGCGTATGACCTATATTTTGTAATGTTTTTAATTATTACGTTTATTTTTTATCATTTAATTTTAGTTCATTACCATTTTTGGAGTTGAACTTTCCTATCTACTTAAAATATTAAAAAGTTTAAGTAAATTGCAGGTCTTTTAAATTTAAAATTGATTATGTATTAAATTGATTTATTATGAATATATCATTGTATAATGGGAGTACATTTATTGAAAATATTTTTTTCGAAAAAAATATTAAGGTAGGTAGATAAAATTATCAATAATAAGATGGGTTGAATTAATAAAATATATAGTTATATTAATATATAATATATATATATATATATCATTTTTTTAATATGAATTAAAAATAAAATGCGATATATTAACATATTTGATAAGCCAATCTTTAAACTAGCTTGTTAAAAATATAAAGATGACTTTAAACTAAATAAAATAATTAGCTTACCTATTATTTTCAATTTAAATGCCCTGTAATCTGTCCATATTTAAATAAATTAAAAATTAAAAACTTTGCTTTTAAAGCATATCGTAAAAAGGTTTACTTAATTATTATTTTATATGCGTGCCAATTTTACTTGATTCAGACACACTGTAATAGATTAAAACCATTAGCTGTACATTTAGTTTAATTTCCACTTGAATATTAAGTATTTAATAATAAAGAAGTTCCATTGTAAAAACTTTTATTTATTATGCATTCTTAATTCATGCAATAAAACTTTTAACATCATTAAAAACATATATGTATTTGATTTTACTTCAAAATTGAACTACTTTTTTTGAAATTTTTAATATAAGCAAAAAAAAAAGAAAATTATCACAATTTATAAAATTATCACAATATTCTTTGAATTTTTTATGTACAAAAATTAATTTTGGATTATTGTTATACTACGTTGCTAATTTTCCTTAGCTTTTAAATTTAAAAGGCCAGAATTCAAAATTATAAAACAAATTTGAAAGGAAAGATCGCTATCTCTAAAAAAAATATCACATTAGAACGAACTTTGAAGCATATTTTTTAACACGTTAAAATCGACACGAATTTTTCTGTTTAAACAAGATAACTATCTCTAAAAAAAAAATATATATCGATATCACATTAAAAAGAACTTACTTAAGAATTCAAGAATTCATTAGAACGAACTTTAAATCATGTTTTTAACATGTTAAAGTTAACACGAATTTTTCTGTTTATACAAGATAACTATCTCTAAAAAAATATATCACATTAGAACGAACTCTGAACCATATTTTTTAACATGTTAAGGTCGTCACGAATTTTTCTATTTAAACAAGATAACTATCTCTAAAAAAATATTACATTAGAACGAACTTACTTACGAATTCGTATTAGAACGAATTTGCATTGGGACGAACATTGAACTATATTTTTTTAACGTTAAAGTCGACACGAATTTTTCTGTTTATACAAGATAACTATCTCTAAAAAAATATTACATTAGAACGAACTTATTTACGAATTCGTATTAGAACGAATTTACGAATTTGCATTGAACGAACATTGAACTATATTTTTTTAACGTTAAGGTCGTCACGAATTTTTCTGTTTAAACAAGATAACTATCTCTAAAAAAATATTACATTAGAACGAACTTACTTACAAACTTTGAATTCGTATTAGAACGAATTTACGAATTTGCATTGGAACGAACATTGAACTATATTTTTTTAACGTTAAGGTCGACACGAATTTTTCTGTTTAAACAAGATAACTATCAATAAAAAAATATCACATTAGAACAAACTTATTTACGAATTCGTATTAGAACAAACTTAACTTACGAATTCCCAATAGAACGAACTCTGAATCATACTTTTTTAACATGTTAAAATCGACACGAACTTCTGTTTAAAATACCTCATTTCATCCCTTCTGCTCCAAACAGCGCTGACATTATTTTAATCGCAACATTGCCTGTGAGTCATTGGCATTGAACCCATCGTTCCACTTCCCCTTTTTCCACCCTCGGGTAGGAAACCCATTCGTTTGTTCACCCTTTTTTACCCGTTTTCCATTCATTTCCTCCCGATAACCCTAACCCTGGGCCTCCCCTCAAGAACCTCTCTAATCCCCCAGAGGTATCTGGAAATAGGGAAGGCTTTATTTTTGCTTTCCACCCCATCCTTTCGGGACCTATTTTTGAATCCATATTTCTTTAACATGCTCTGCTTAATCGGCAGGTTCTGGCGAGGAATAATTATACGGTAAAAATAGGTGACTTTGAACCCAAGCACAGAGTTCATGCCCTTCCCCTTCGCAAAACGTGACATCCGAGAACTAAATTCCGAAAAAGTAATTTTTCACTGTCAGCACTCTTATCTAGCATCTTGATAACTTACCGAGTCAAAATTTCTTTCTTAAATAGTACCCGAATAGGTAAAAAAATAATATTGTTTTCGATGTGTTCCAAAAAATACTACAGTATTAACAATGAATTAGCTGATTCATATCGTTAAGGGTTTTTAAGATTACCATGCATAATATTTTGTATGAATGAATTTAAATGTTTTGATTAAAAAAATGTATAATTTTGATAAAATTTTGCAATCTAAGTGTTCTTTATTTTAATTTTCATATTGTTTTCTCCAAATGATGCGTCATTTGCCAATAGAACAGCAGAGGTATAGCAGGTACAGCTTTACTCAATCTGCAGCAGATCTACTGGCAGCCTGATACCCAATTGGCAAACGCTCCGGCCTTTGGTACCACAGGCTAGAGGTTCGAATCTTGGCAGGGGGCATGGATGTTTAATGGTTCATAATCCCCATTAAACTGTTGGTCCGGTCTAATTAGCCCAAAGTGTGCACTAAATGACAGTAGAGCGACGAACAAAACCAAGCACCAGACCTACTACACTTCGCTCACATTGTGCGTTATACTACAGATTCCACATTACATTTATTGTGCCTCTATCCGTATAAACATGAAAGTCCTCTTGGTTCGTAAACCCAACGCTTTATCTACTTTCAAGCCTAGTTTTATATTTAAATTAAATAATTTTTTTAAATATATTATTTGCTGGGTTTATTCAATTAGATTTCAAAAAAATTTTTTTAATTACCATCAAAATTCTACTTCATTTATTAAATAAACAGGTTTACTACGCATTCTATTTTTAAAGATAAAAACTGTTTTACATTTTTTTTTTACATTTAAATAAATGAATTACCATTGGTATGTTATTTAATTTTTCAACGAAAATTACGTTTGCTTTAAAAATATGGAAATATTTTTCATTTCATTTTAAACAGAAAAAAAAAAAAAAAAAAAAATTGAAGGGAAATAAAAACCAAATTCTATTGCTAAAACTAATTCCCCCAAATGAAATTAAAAAGAAAAAAAAAACAACATTTTAATTGAGTTCTACAGTGAATAATTTCAGATTCAAAAATTTCATATCATCATCTCAACAATAAAACGGAATTTAATAGACACAAGAGTTTTTCTTACTTCTTCCTCCGCAAAGCTCCTGTAGTTATTTAACTGCGACAGCTCCTTAACAAAAGAAACTGTGTCAACATCGAATATACTCCTTGTCGCAAAACACAATCTTCTTCTTTAATTAGATTTTAATCCGTCAAACATTGTTATTCGGATCGGAAAGATTTTTAATCTTCAAGAAGGAGAACAAGAATAGCTAAATCTTGTGTCGCCCTTGCATCGATCTTTGGCATTTTCATCTTTCGTTTTAATCGAGAGAATATAGCGTCTCCTGCAATATATGCATACACGCGTGTATATATATAGATATATCGATGTCTGTTGTAGTAAGTAAGTAGAAAATTGCATTTTGGATAGGATATTCTTCGCAAATTTTAAGGCGATAGAAAACTTCAAGCGCTGATTTTTATTTGCCCTGCCTCTCAGCTTGATAATTAATTAAAGATTTCGACACATGCGGTGAGTCCTTTTGCAAAAGGAGGATTAAGCTCAAAATCCCTGAGTTTTGTGAGGGGGTTTGATTCCGTTTTGCATATGCAAAACGGTTCGCCTTGGTGTGCTTCCTACACCCCCTGCACTGCATCCCTCCTGCTGAGTTTGGACTACGACGAATTCGGTATTTGGGAGAATAAACCTGAAGACACAAGCCAAGGCTTTCGGCGACAACAATGAATGGAGGAGAACCAAAGGAAGGATTTTAATCCTGAATAGACTGGTCGGCGAAAATTGCTAATATTGTTTGCGAATCTTGAATTCTGATGAGTTTGTGAAGCAATTAAACGAAATGGTTCTGAATTCGGCCTATTGAATTGGTGAGATGTTCTGGCGCGCCGAGCAACAACCTGGAATCGCTATTTCGGATATCCAAATCCCTAACCGTAGCAAGCAGGCAATCGCAAAGAATGATTAGTTATAGGGAAGTGATTCCGGGATTAGCCGGGAATTCTTCCGGACAAAAGGAGGAAGAGTTTTTATGTGAAAAGAACCTGCTAAATATTCCGAGTCTTCTGAATATATATATACATGCGAGGTCTTAGCGGTGTAATTAGTTTAGCGGGAATAAATGGGACAACCCAGAGAGTGTCGCTGTTGCAGAAATTGACTCGGTACTTGAAAACGCGGTATTTGAGGCAGAATTTTTGAAAGGATTTTTGCGATATTGTTTTGAAATTGGTGGCTCAATGGGTTCCCAATGAGCTCTGTGAGTGCTTTTCAAAAAAGTGGATTCATTTTAAGAGTTTTTGAAATTCAGAGAAAAGGCATATTTCGCGGACAATATGTTCCATTAAGATTTCAGCTATATAGGACTTTTTAATTTTCTATTGATATGCATAGAAATTCATGCACGAGGAATGTAATTAATGTATGTGAATGAAAACATTCTAAGTTTTGGATTTAATTAACTCTAAAAATGAACAGAGAGCCATGATGAATTCAAAGTTGACATTTCGTGTAAATTTAATATTTCTGTTTTAGATAGCAAATGCTTTATTCTGGGATAAATTATTTGCAATAATTAAATTTATTCAGTTATTACTAAAGTAAACAATCTGTTTTACACTAAAAAATGGAGAAGGACTTTAGTAATTATCTAATTTGGTTTTTAAAAAGATATAGCGTTAGTTTGTGAGATAGTTTGTATAAACAATGTTTGTTACCCAAGTAAATAATTTTCAACGAATTTAAATTTTAAAGCAAATTATGAATGTAATATTCAAAAAAAAAATATTTTGTTATTTTTATTGAAAAATTGAAATTTAAGAGCGGTTTATATTTTTAATCAAAAATTGTTTTAAAAATGTTTGTAAAAAAAAGATTAATAATCTTTTATTCAGTGTCAGAAATACAATAATAAACAAAACATCATATCAGCACAAAAAACTCTATTTAGTAAATAATAAAAATTATTGGCTAATTGATTAACTAAACCTTTAAATATTAGACATAATTAACTATGAATAAGGTACAGTATGAAAAGCATTGTTTTTAGGTTTCACTTTTTGTTTAATGTTTATTAACATCTTTATTTTCAATAGCATCATATTATTATTTTTCAATAGCAAATGAATCACATATGATAGACCTCCATTAAATCAAAACTCATCAGCACAAACAAAAAACTCTTCTTTATAAATAAATAAAAGTTATTGGCTAATGGATTAATTAAAATACTAGACATAATTAATTATAAATAAGGTATATTATGAAGAGCATAGTTTTTAGATTTCACTTTTTGTTTAATTCTGTTTGTTAGCATGTTATATTTTTCAATAAGTTCTTCAATAGCAAATGAATCACACATGATCGACCTCCATTAAATCAAAACTCATCAGAACAAATAAAAAGCCCCACTTTATAAATAAATAAAAACATTACATAATTAATTATAAATAAGGTAAACATTAGACATAATTAATTGTAAATAAGGTATAGTATGCAGAACATAGCTTTTAGCTATCACTGTTTGTTTGTTAGTATGTTATATAGGCGATTCCAATAAGTTCCCAATATCAAGTGAATCACATATGAGCGACCTCCATTAAATAAAAACTCATAAGAACAAAAAATATCTATTTTATAAATAAATAAAAATTATTGGCTAATTGATTAACAGGTATTGATAAATAAGGTATAGTATGAAGAATATAGCTTTTAGCTTTCAATGTTTGTTTATTGGCATCTTATATAGGCGATAAGTTCTTCAATAGCAAATGAATCACACATGATCGACCTCCATTAAATCAAAACTCATTTACAAGGATTCCATGAAATTTCGTTTATTACATCCTGTTACAAACACTAACGACAAACATTAGGGGAAAATCTAATAAAAAAAAAACATCAGAAGAGGAGATAAGTACTATAGCTTGGCTTTGCAAAAGTTCCTCGACTTTTGCTGTAGCCAATTAACCCAAAAAATGAGTCTCTCATTAATAACAATGAGTGGCCTCGTTAAGAGTGGGATGGTTTGCTGTCTCCGCCTGTTCAATGACACCCATCTTGCCCCATAACACCTGTGATGTCTTCATTTGTCTGTGAAATCAGATGGAATTCTTTTCCTTCCTATTCCGCAGAATCAGAAAAACCGCCACGACATGCAATGATTAAAAAGGATGACTCGGTGAAATCCAACTGGGTTTTTTTTTTTCCACAACAGAAATGTGTCCGTTTCGATTCCATGGCTAATTTTCTACAATGACCGTACATCTATTGCTGGTGGACTAATTGGCGTCAAAAGTAACGGCAAAGGTTTCGTCACCACGAATGAAATTTTTTATGTCATTGGAACGCAGACAACAACGTTTTGACAGTTATCCTTCTTATTTAATCATATCGTTTTAGGAATTTATAATCCATAAAACAAAAAATGATTTGAGATAAGTGAGAAGACAAAATCAGTAAAGATTTTGGCCTCGTTTATAATAACAAATATTTTCTTATTCACTTCTCCAATGAAGCTATGTCTGCTTGAATGTATGGTTAATTTTAATGCAATGATGTTACTGTAACAAATAGATTCGAATATAAGCTTATGGCTGTTGACAAACAAAGGCTGTTTGGGCCACAAAATCATAACATTCCCAGTTAAGCAAACAAAACTCGAACAGAATTTAATTAAAAAAGGATTTGTTTAAATAAATGTGCTTAAATAGATTGCTTAGTAATTGATTTAATGTGCTTGGTAATAGATAGTAATAGATTTTGTGCAAATAATACATTTTTGGTGCAAATGCTTAATAATAGATTTTTTTATGCCAAATGTGCTTACTAATAGATTTTTTATTCCAAATATGCTTCATAATAGATTTTTTTATTTGCACGAAACATACTAATATCAAAATATCAAAATAAAACATCAAAAATTGAAACATCCTATTTCACGGACTACATAGAATTTTTCAGTACTAAATCATAGGATTATGAGAGGGACAAATCAGAGATTCCTTAATGCAGGTCTTTATAAAATCTTACTTGATGGATAACATAGTGTTAGCATTAGTTACTTTCCGAATTAAGGTCTTTCAACAAGGGAAAATGCTATTACCGGGCGTTGTTATGTCCCTAAGTTACATTTCGAGAGCAACCACCACCCTCCTAATTGAATCCTGGGAATGCAAAAGGGAAAAAAAAGAGGAAAAAAAATGAAAAATCATTTCGTTATTGAATAAGGGGCGTCTCTAGGTCAACCTACGACATTTCTTACCTAATGATTGCTTGAGACAGATAATTATCAATCGAACTTATGACATGCAATTAACGTTTACCTTTAAGGGTGGTCTAATCGACACAGATGTTACTGAACGTATCTTCTGGAAAATCAGTCATGTATTTATTCCGTGTAATTTTCATCGCCATGATTTTTCCTTATGGCCAATTGATTGCTTTTTAACGTCGCCAGTAACATTTTTGTATCGTTCAATGCATCTGGGATGTTTAATCTTCGTTTAAGTTATTTTTTTCGTGATGTATGAAACAAAAATAATGGATGTTGTTTTAATGTTTTGAAATATGTTTATTGAGAATAGATGCATAATAATGGACTTGTCAATTTAGATTTTCTTTCTGTACAAAAAAATTAGAAATGTGAATTTCAATACCTATTAAAAAATGGTTTAATGGTGTAACTCAAGAAAGATACTATGATAGTTATGTTATAGAATCAGATATAAAGTAGTAAAATGTATTTTATTTTTTTGAAATGTAGGTTAATAGGAACAACAAACCTAGAGTTTGTTGACCTACATTTTGCTTCACCCGCATAGTCAGTCACTATGAATTTCAGACTAGATGATAAAATGTGCAAGATAAAAAAAAAAAATAATAGCAATAATTTAACGTATCATTTTTTTAAATAAATGTATAGATATATATAAAAAGCACTTTATTTACTGACTTACATATTTTTTTATTTGCTATTCGTTATAAATTCTATTCACTAAATTGTATTCCTACTATACCAATAAACCAATATCCATACTAAAACAATATATATATGCTATTAACAATACTTAAAATAGTTTTCTTACATCTACATTAATATATTGTAAGTTGACATAAAAAAATCATGTCCTACTCCCCTGTATGTAACGGCAGCCACGACCTCACTCCCATCCACCCTTACCTCCTTCAACATCTCGACAGTTCTACCGTTAATCCTTTCGAACCCTCCCCCTATTCTATTTGCAGAGGGGTTCCCTGACACGCTTAAGTTAGGTGTTCAAAGGGTGGAAACAGCATCTCAGTGACAAAAAGTCCGCTATGTATGAATAGTATGATGGCAAAAAACCGAAGGCAGGTGGCCTTTGTTCGAACCTTTTTTTATCGTTTGCTTCTTGTTACGTGACCAGGTGTTGTCACTGCGACCTGCCCTGAGGAGGTTACCCTCGTCCCCTTCTAAATCACGCTCGGGGTCGATGAACTAATTCCCTTCCCCTCCCCCAGCGTGGTCAACCCACGTGGGTCGGATACTAAAGCGTGCATCGGTGTGCCTCCCGAATTTGGACAGGTACCAGCCAAAAGGTCATCAAACCAGATTTTTTTTTAATCTTTAATCTTAACGCACTGGACAGACACATAAGTCAGTTCTCTAGGGTCAAATGTCAAGGAGTCAGAAACGCTCAGATTACGAGTTGATTTTTTTTTTCTTTTTAATTCATTTCCAGTTTTTTTTCAGAAAAAATGCCCCAAAGATTAAGGGGAAAAAATAGATTAACATATTGTGATACGACACTTGTGTAAAGAATACAAATCAGTAACATTATGGCTTTTATGATGAAATAATATACGATTAAATGAGATTAATGAAAATAAAATGGGGCAATAAAAAATTCTTATTAAGTGAACAAAAGGTTTAAATATTTTCTCTTTAAGTGATTAAGCTGCGATAAATAAAAAACAATAGAGACATAGAGTTTCTGTGTGTTTTACAGATACATTACAACTAAATTTTAAATCTTCTCCCTTAATGAGCACATATTTATGTAAACGACCACTAAACAGTTTAACAGACAATTCTTTTATTTTATTTTATTACCATTTTTAAAACAAGAGGTTTTTATTTTCCAATAATATTTAAACATTTAGTTTCGTACTACTTAATATTTTTATGTTAGAATTAAAATTTTTAAAAAGTATTGTTTTATATGTTTAAAAATTTATGCAAACATAAGAAAATTCTTTGGAATTTTCAATCAATTCTACATTTTCTTTCACGGAATAGAGTCTGTTAGTCTTACATCCACTACTTTTCATTGAAAAATTTTCAAAAACTTCGAACTACATCATTCTACAAGTAATAAAAAGTAAGTAAGTTTGAAGAGTTAAGTTTGAAGTACTAAAAGTAGTAAAGTTTTAATATTTTACAAGTACTAAAAAAAAACAATAGAGAGTTTCTGCATGCTTTACAGTGACACTACAGCAAATTTTAAATCTTCTCCCTCACTGAGCACATAAACATGTGCTCATGTGTGCGACCACTAAAAGATTAGCAGACAGTTCTACATTTTATTACCATTTTTTAAACAGCAAGAGTTTTTTTTTTCAATAATATTTAAATATTTAGTTTGATACTACTTAATATATTTAGTTAGAATTAAAATTTTTAAAAAAGTATTGTTTTATAGGCTTAAAAATTGATTCTTTGGAACTTTTGATCAATTCTAAATTTTCGTTCACTGAATAGACGAAAATTTAGAATTGATCAAAAGTTCAAAAGAAAGTCTTACATCAACTACTTTGCATTGAAAAAATTTTTTTCAAAAACTTGGAACTACCTCATTTTTACAAGTACGGGGTTTCAGCTAGCGTTGTCTGGTCTCGGATCAAGTAGCCAGCCACACATGCTTTTATCATAAATCATTTCCATTGGGTTGGAACATCATTCAAATCAAACGAAAACAATTTCTGGGCATTCTGCTGTCAAACGTTGGGCAACAACACTTGTTGAATTCTTACTTTTTATATGTCCGTTATCGTGATGGACATGTGGTCTGCCATCTGCTATTGAATCATTTTTTTGATTTTTTCCTTTTACATGTCTCTATTCAGTAGATGTAACAGTGACGTGGTTATTCCAGTAAGAAGGAATTCAATAAGATTTTAAAATTCGGGTAAAGAAAAATTCTGAGGATTAAACAGATTTATGAATTTGAAAATGTTGCCATACTTTTTCAACAAGTTTTGTAATGTTTTGGAATTAAATATGCATATTTTTTTCACTATTTCAAAATAACGAATTTTCTATTTACTCTGCCTTCTTATACACGATAAGTTCAATAACTTATCAATTTAAAACAAATTATAAACATTTTAAAAAGAATATTACAATATATTTTTATTTATTCAGAAACCTTGACAAAATCAAATTTTCTAAGCTAAATTACATTGTTTGAAAAAGAAATATTATTAAAACTATCATTATTCTTAGTTTATATTATATAGCCGCGTTATATATGTTAGCCGCTTGAAATTCCGTTAATATGGATTTCATGCAATCCTGGTCCCATGTTAACACTCGTAGCTAGCGTACGAAACATCTCAGCTTCTAATCGGCTGGTAAAAATGCCACTATTATAAGTTAATTTATATTATATCAACCCCCCCCCCAAAAAAATTCTAACTAGTAATATATTAAAAAAAGTGTGTGCGAGTGCTGACTTCCAAGTCTTTATAAGTCCTTTTAATTCTTCAGAGGAAGATCTTACGGATTCGATCTTTGTCTTCGTATACAGAGCCACTTAAAATGTTGAGTTAAAATGGATTCGTTCAATTCCTGGTCCCATGTCAACATGCGCAGCTAGCGTACAAAACGTCTCATTTTCTAATCGGTTGGGCTGCCTGATGGCCAATTGGCTAATGCCTTGCACTTTGGTACCACATGCTTCAGGTTCTAATCCTGGCGATAGCATTAATCTTTGTAAGTGCTTCGGAATCCACGTTAAACTGTAAGTCCCCGTCTAATAATCCCCCTAAAGTGTGCAAAAATTACCGTAGAGAGACAAACCAAACCAAATCAAATCTAATCGGTTGGTGGAGTCTGTTGTAGTCATTGCTCTGTCGATGGTGATTATGGCAATGTGTATAAGTGTCTCGCATCATATGTCTTCCGGATTTTCTACCCTAAAACAAGCAAATGAGGAATAGTTCCTATTAAAAATCTTGTCTAAAAGAGACGACCTCTCTTCATTGATCATCAGTAGACTATATATAAATAGAGCATGAGACCAACCGGTTTTATACACTAAAAGTGTTGTGTGTCTTAGTAATATGCTCTGCTAAATAATCTTCTTTGACAGCATGGGCAGTTTGTTTATGAATATTATTACGTGTTATACAAATATGTGCCAGCTCCTCAAACGAAGTCTTCGAAAAGGCTCTTTCTTATTCTTGTGAACGTAATGTAATATCTCATAGAGTTAAAAGAAATGTAATATAATGGGTTTTATTTTAAATATTTAAAATGATGTCAAATTCTTCATCAACGAAAGTAAACCAACTTTTTTTTTTTCATAAATATACAGTACGTGAAAAGGTACTGTTGCTGTTATTTTTTCCTCACTGTAGATTAAGATGGCAGACACAATCCAAGCACATCTCCTGCCTTTAACGACCTCATCTTTTCACAAAAACTTCCTCATACCTTCCAGTTCTTTACCTACATACACCCTTTGAGCCGCCAAGGAACAACCGTTCGAAAGTTGGGGGTAAAACAGGGAATGGGGTGGGGGGGGTGGGGGCTGAATCAAATATCTCCCCAGAAAAGGATTGAAAAGAGGGGAGCAGTGAAAACAGAGCCGTACTGTGGTTGGTCATGCATAAATTGGAATCGCTCTCTCACTCCCAAAATTGTAAAAGGAATGGACCGTCGGACGAGAGGACCCAGAGGTCTGTTCAACTGATTGCTAAAAAGGATCGATAATTGTACCTTTTCTCTTTTGGCGCTATAGGGCGCTGGGAACGCTTGATGATGCTGGTGGTGGAACGTTGTCAGGGCAGGGGAAGGATTCTCTAGATTAGTGAAGTTCTGTGTAGCAAAAGAGGCAGAGGGTTGGGGGCAATTGGAGATTCTCTCTCCCAATGTAGAGGTAGTGGATGGCGTTAGGGGTGCCGGTGAATACAACTCATTAATTGGGAGTGGGGGTACATTCCTTCGCGTTTTTAGAACTAGGGTAGACACTGCTGCTTTTTTTTTTTATTTTGGATATTACATGGTAATTTTTTAAAAAAATTGAAAAGTTTTATTTATTTATTTATTTATTTTTTTTTGTAAGAGGTAACCCCCCTTACACAAATCATTGTTAGTCATTAGTCAAATTAGTCAATCCCCTTACACAACTCGTTGACGTAAAGAAATAATTCGTGTCTTATGAGACATAGAGCTATGTTCCAAACATCAAGAGAAGAGGCAACCGCCTTACACAAGTCATTGTTGTTAGTCATTAGTCAATCATTGTTGTTAATCATTGGTCAATCCTTGTTGTTAGTCATTAGTCAAATTAGTCAATCCCCTTACACAACTCTATTGGCGTAAAGAAAAAAATCCGTTTCTTATGAAACATAGAGCTAAGTTCCAAACATTAAGAAAATGACTATTTTTTTAATTACTAGGAGAAATTTATTAACTGATAAAATATATTATTACAATATAAATTATTACATGAAGTTACTATTAATATTACATACTACAACACTGTTACAACTACTAACACCCTTACAAGAGGATATTTTCTTTTTTGGCAAAAATATTCACCCATTTATCTTCAATATCAAATTTTACACACATTCTAAGTTGGGGAATTAGTTTATTCAAATCAACTGTAGTAATATTGCGTATTAATTTCATAGTTTATCGTGTTATACGTAATACTATAACCCAGTTAAAATTTTGAGCAGGTTATTCAAATGAATAAAGCACAGGAATAATAAAATAATTAGATTTAAGCGATTGTACGTCTAGTAACATGAGCCTCAACCAGTCAATTACCACGCACCTTTAATAAAAAGTATTTTTTCTATGCATTCATTCAATTATTAATGATAGAAACTGATATAAGTGTACTTTTTATTCATTCTGTTTTATAGAAAAGTTTTTGAAAATGTTGAAATGAATTAAAATCAAATATAAAATGTAAATTTGCGCTGAATATAAGCTTCCGATATTTCGTATTTTCATCATCATCATTAATAGCACGGCAGCCCAGGGTGGGCCAATGCTTTCCTTTGAAGAGATTTCCATGCATTCCTCTGGGTGACAAGGGTCCTCCCATTCTTAACCTTCAGTACAGCAAAAACTTTTTCATCTCAACATCAATCTCAACTTGGGTCGCCCTCTTCCTCTTTGTCCCTGTGGCTTTGCCAAAACGAGCTTTTTACAGGGTTTAAGTCATTCATTCTAAATACATGAGCAGCTCAGTAGTTTATTGATCTTAATAAATTTTATAATATCTGGATCTTTATAGCATTTATAAATTTCTGCGTTGTACCGTCTTCTCCAACAATCACTTTCCTTAACACCTCTAAGAATAAATAGGCCTTAAAATATTTCATATTTTAAAACATGAAAAATTTATAAGATTGAATGATTTCTTTTTATAATTTCTTTAGAAATGTTAAAATTTAACATTGCAATTAATTATATCTACACAATTACTGATTGAAAATTTAGAACTGTTTTTAAAATATTTATTATTGCGTTCTTCAGAAAAAAAATATTCAAAAATCAATTTAGTGATGTTTTAGTTATTGTGCTTAAATTACCATTGTAGTCATGAACATTATTATAAAAGAATATATTGTTTCTTTTTCTTTTTTTTTTTATTAGAAAAATTCAGGCAGCTCGAATAAATACGTGAATTATATCATAATCCTTCAATTCATATCTGAATCATTCAATTCATATCAGAATCATTCAGCTCATAACAGAGTCATTCAGCTCATATCAGTTTCAGTTCATGTCAGAATCATTTAATTCATATCAGAAACATTCAGTTCACATCAGAATCATTCAGCTCATATCACAAACATTCAATTCATATCTGAATCATTCATTCATATCAGAATAATTCAGCTCATATCAGAATCATTCAGTTCATATCAGAATCATTTAGTTCATATCACAAACATTCAGTTCATATCAGAATCATTCATTCATATCAGAATCATTCATTTATATCAGAATCATTCAGTTCATATCAGAATCATTCAGCTCATATCATAATCATTTAATTCATATCTGAATCATTCATTCATATCAGAATCATTCATTCATATCATAAACATTCAGCTTCATATCACAATCATTCAATTCACATCTGTAACATTCAGTTCATAAAATCTCTTACTTTGAATCGTTAAAAAACTGATAAATAAATAATTTAATTGAGTTTACCAGATGAATCTTTTTTAACAGCATGAGCTATCTACCTTCATAATTGATGATATTGTAATGATAGGGGCTTGTTGCTTTCTACAAAGACAATCAACTTTTGGCGCACCGCTCCAGTGTTTTATATTTCCGACATTCAGGGGGTCAACCATAAATTGATATTTCACGTAAAATTTTCTAAATGTAGAATATTTCTTAATTTTTAATTTTTCATTATTTATGAATTACTGAATATTGTACATGATTATGGTTCTAATAAAATATTATGTATAAAGAGTTATAATATCTTATTATTAGCTCATAATTATTCTTTATGTAATAAAGAAGAGAAAAGAAAGAAAGGAATTTGAAATTTAATTTAAGAAAGGAATTTGAATTATTTTTTAAGAAATGAATTTGATTTAAATGTTTTTAAAATTTATTGCATTCATTTTCGCAATTCTTTTTAGAGATGTTTATCTAATGTAAAAAAAAACTATATTAGATATTTAAATTTTTCACCATCTAATATATTTCTGAGAAAAAGTTCAAAAAAAAAATTACCTAGCATGTTGACTCGAAATATAACATAAAAAAAAAAAAAACGATCTTATTATTATTACTCAAAATTTTTATGAATTTGAATTAATTTTATAATTTTATTCATTTCATTTGAATTATTTTTTCCTACAACATTATGTTATATCAAAATTAATAATCTACTAATTAAAAACAATTTTTTTTTGAGACAACGAATTAAGATGGCTTTTTTTTAGCCTTCAAATTTACTATAACTATATGCAACTGCATGGTGCCTGAAAAAAAAAATGTGGAAAAAATAATCATTAATATAATAATTATAATTAATTAATATTAATAACAAATATAAAAGTAAATTTCAAACAATTTCAACCAATACTTTAAATTTGTTATCAATCCAAACACTATTTAACAATACTGTGTTATTTTAATTTTTTATCATCCCACCCTCTTTCTTTTTCATTCTTTGTTAAGAGAAATCATGAATATTTTAGTAACTTATTTTCCGTAAGAAATACCCGACCTTATATTTAAAAGATTTTAAAACGATATGAAATTTCGCTCGTTGTCAACATAAATATTTTGTATTTAGCTCACGAGGTACTCTAGTTCTTGAGGGTTTTGAAGGGAAATGGGGGAATTGAAGTTGATCCACCCATAGAGCGCCATCTCTATGCGATTTAGAGAGCTATCGTAGAAGAAAACGGAGGGGAGGGGGTTAATCTTGCAAACAACCCTTCATTATTTGTGCAGATACTTTCAATTTAATGCATATTAGCTAACTTTAAAAAATGTTATTTTTTCCCCAGTATCTTTAATAATCAGTTATTATTTATATTTAATACAGTATCTTTTATAACCGGTTATTATTATAGATTTTTTTTATAGTATCTTTCTTCTTTTTTCTTTCTTTCTTCTTTTTTCTTTCTTTCTTTCTTTTCTTTTTTTTTTTTTTACATTATTCTTTAGAAATCTATTCAAAAATATAATTTGGATAAATTACGCGAGAAATATTTTAAATAATTATTTAATTAATTATGTAAAAAATTTGACAAAAAAGTATATTTATAAGTATTAAAAAAATAGAATCTGAAGAAAAATTTACGTGTGCAAATATATATTTTTAAGATTTCTTTATTTATTTCGGTGGCCTGTTGGAGTGACTAGCTCGGTGTCGCAGGTTTCGGGTTCAACTCCTGGCTTTGCCGTGGATGGTTGTAGTGGTCCGGAATTCAGTTTAGACAGTAGGTCCCGATCTAATATGATTGTAGAGCGTTGGGCGTAGGGCTGAAAACTCTACGCTGCAAAAAGAAAAGCGTCTCGGTTTACTTTTTTGTTATTTTCTTTGTGTTACTATTCTTTTTGTATTATTTACATAAATTGTAGTATACACACTTATGTTTTTTATATAATAACACTCGTATTATTACATATGCCGCCTGATGGCTGTATGCTTCTAGTGGTTCGAATCCACTTTGAACCGTAGATCCCGGTCTAATATGAATGTAGAAGTAAAGTTGGCAATCCTACCCCGTAAAAAGAAAAAAATCTCCTGTCTCGGAATCTGCCAGTAGGCAGACGTCCTTGGTCTACCATGAGGCTGTTGCGCTATTAAAAGATTTATTTATTTACATATTGTTTTTGATGATTTTTAAATAATTTTAATTAATTAAATAATTTAATTTTTAAATTCTTAAAGAAAAGAATTATTATAATTATAATTTAATAATAATTTTCTATTGATAAATAATGACATTTTTATTTTTATTTTTTCATATCGAATAATAATTTTTTTTTAAATTTGTTTCTTATTTTTAATTATTTATTATTATTAATAATTATTTATTATAATTATTATTTAAATAATTATTGATTACGATTATGAAGTGAAGAAAATTTTTAGAATCTATAGGCATATAATCTATAGTATTTGAAAAATAATTTGTTTTTCATTAAATAAAAAATCATCACAAAAAAAAAATTAAATTGTTTTAATTAATAAATAATTATTATTCATAATTTATTTTTAAATTTTTAAACAAAAATTAATTATAATTATAACTTAATAATAATTTATATTTTTTTTAAATTTTTCTTATTTTTAATTAATTATTAATAATAATTATTATTTAAATAATTAATTGATAAATAATTTTTAATTAATTTATATTTAGTAGTAAGTCCAATAAAATATTTAAATATTCTTTAATAAGATGACATTTTTCTGTATTTGCCTTTTTATGATATATATTATTCATATCACTAAAAACAAACATCATTAAAAAAAAATTTCTTTGTCTACTCAAAAACGCAAGCGCAAACTTTTTTTTTTTTTTGCAATTCTTTTCAACGCTTTTTTTTTTTTTTTTTTTCATTCCGCTTCTTGAGTATTCCCAACACCCTCAAGAGAGCACTTTGCACTAAAATTCCACTAAATTAGTTCTCTCCAAAGCGTTAACATTCATGCAAACCCTTCATCGCATTTGTTTACATCACACACCTAGTCCTTCTCGATTCTATTATTCTTCCGTGAGTGTCATGATAAGAAAAGTGCTACGAACTATTTTTGGTGATATCAATGACAATGGACATTGGCGAAGAAGATACAATTTGGAACTTTACAAACTTTTTAGAGATATTGACATTCTAAAAATTTGTTAAACTGAACAAAATGAGATGGGCCGGTCATCTCATGAGAATGGAGGGTGATAGAGCTGCTTTGAAGGTTTTCAATGTAACCCCTTTAGGACAACGACCAAGGGGAAGACCAAAAATGAGTCGACTGTTTAGAATCTGATTTTTAATGTTAATAAGATCAAAAACTGGAGGTCCACGGTCAAAAGGAGAACAGCCTGGTTGGATCTTTTAAAGAAGGCCAAGGCCCACAACGAGCTGTCGTGCCAGTTATGATGATGATGATTGTCATGATATTTAAAGAGTGTCAAGATATTTAAGTAGTGTATATTTAATAATATTTAAATAGTGTATATTTAATAACATTTAAATAGTTTAATTGTTACATAATTTTTAACCATTCTTTAAATAATATGACACAATTCTGTATTTGACCTATTATGATTGATATTATTCATACCAGAAAAACAAACATCATTAAAAAAATTCTTTGTCTACTCAAAACACGAGCGCAAACTTCCTTTTGCAATTCTTTTCAATGTTTTTTTTTCCATTCTGCTTCTATTCCGCTTCTTGAGTATTCCCAACACCCTCCAGAGAGCACTTTGCACTAAAATTCCACTAAATTAGTTATCTCCAAAGCGTTAACATTCATACAAACCCTTCATAGTAAAACATTGAAATATTCTTTAAATTAAATTACACAATTTTATATTTGACCTTTTATAGTAAGATTCATATTATTCATACCAGGAAAACAAATATTTTATGAAAAACAATCATTAAAAAAAAATTTCTTTGTCTACTCAAAACAGAAGCGCAAACTTTCTTTTGCAATTCTTTTCGACGCTTTTTTTTTCCATTCTGCTTCTATCCGCTTCTTGAGTATTCCCAACACCCTCAAGAGAGCACTTTGCACTAAAATTCCACTAAATTAGTTCTCTCCAAAGCGTTAACATTCATACAAACCCTTCATCGCATTTGTTTACATCACACACCTAGTCCTTCTCGATTCTATTATTCTTCCCCGAGCCACAAGCACATGCATGAAACCCATCCCCTCTCTTCTTCTTGTTCTTCTCTCTCTCTCTCTTTTTTCTTTTTCTTTCTTTCTCTCATTCACTTAACAACAAACCGATCTCCAAATGAGCTAGATAAAAATAAAGCGATAAAAATTTTCGCAGCTCGTGGGAGAAAAGAGAACGAACACCCCCTCGACTCATACTTTACACTTCAAAAATTAATTTAAAATGAAGTTAGGGGCCACCCTTAATGATCCCGATTACTGGAGCTCATTTTTATTCCAGGGAAAAGGAGACTATTATGGAAATAAGTCTCTGGCTTAAGTTAAAGGAAAGAGGACGAGTAGGGGGTAGGGGTAGGGGGCTAAAGGGAGGTGCAATGGAAATTAAGAGGAACTACGTTTTGTATGGAGAAAAGAGGTAAAAGAAGGCAAGGGTGGTTAGAGGAGGTTTGGAGTGTTGAGTTGGGTTGAGTTGCTAAACGTTTTTAAAGAAAATATGAAACGGTATGCGTGTTGCCATTTCTGTTTTGTTGAAAGTGTCAAATAATTATTACGCGGGTCCGGCTTTGTCAATGCTGTAAGATCCATAATAATCCGGAAGCCCTGACATCGAATATTTTAATACTGGGTGGTTGTAGAGGGAGGGCGATGTGATTATCAAAGGGCTATTAAGAAAGTTATTATGGTGCAGATTAACAGTAAATGTTGCAATCATTATTATGTAAGCGAAAATTGTTCAGGTGCCACCTTTGTTAAATGTTCACCTGCTCTCTCACTAATTGTCGAAGTTGTGTTTTTAAAGTTAAACGTAACTTTAATGATCAGTAAAATGCTGTTTGCATTCCATGTAAACGTAACTTTGCCATTCTATCACAACTTTGTTCTAGTGTATAAAGTTTATAAAACACAAAAATTTATGGTGTACATTTATATTAGTATTTCAGACTAAAGGTTTAAAACTCTATAGTTTGAAAATTTTTCTTCTTAATTTAATAACAAGTACAAATTATAAAAGCCTTTAGTTATTGATACAAATTATTAAATTAGACATTATTTTAATTTGGAGATAAATGTATATTATAAGCAATTAAAGATTTGATTCGGTTTGTCGCTCTACGGTCAGTTTTTGCGCATTTTGGGCTAATTAGACCAGAAGCTACAATTTAACGTAGATTACTACTACTACTACTACTACTACTACTACTACTACTACTACTACATCACACCACATGATAGCAGCTGAGTTGCCCCTTTACAGTTTGGGAATGATGTGGGTGAGAAGTCTAATTGGGCTCTTTGACGCTCTATGGTCATATGAGACCTGGACCTGCGGCTTAAATAGGATTCCGAAACACCATCAAACATCCCTGCCACCATCAAGATTTGAATCTAAAGCCTGTGGTACCAAGCACCAGTACGCTGGCCAATTGGCCATCAGGCAGCAACACTTAAAGGGAAATTTTTAGTGCCACATGAAAATGTAAGCTGTGTTCAAAATTACAACATTTATAAAAACTTCAAGAATTATTTTAAAAAAACGTCTATTATCAAAGAAAAACAGTATATTTTAAATTTGCAAGTTGTACAATAATAATAATGTTATGCAAGATTCTTTTTTATCTTAATTTTGGAAATATTTTTATGCAATTATCCTTATATAAAACAACGATAATTTGTTAGTTTATTTGAATTTAATATTGTTTATGCAAACCTTTACAAAGCACAAAAATCTGAACGAATCATCATCATTAACAGTGTTCTGTGACATGTGAAATGACAGGTAGATAAATGAAAAAAAAAAAAATTAACATACTTTGAAAACGAAAAATAAAACATAAAAAACTAATGCAGTTGTACGACACCAGAATACCAATGGCCAAACATCGTGCTTGTCACTGTCTTTTTAAATTCACCCTCAAACAATTCTTTCACTACTGTCCCAGCAATATAAATCAATAAAACCTGTGACGATATCTGTCAAGTCCAACCATCAAAACTTTGACCAAGGTCATTGGCTCGAGCCCAGGTCAGGTGAAAACAGTTGGCCGACAGCTTAACATTTTGATAGTTCATGGCCTTAGAGCCATCTTCACTTTTTTCTTCGTTGTAGCTTACTTGTGGGAGAGTGCCGAGGCCAGTGGACTTGGATCCCTTTCTCTGCATACTGATGAAGCTTTGTCCAAGAAAGTCCGTGCAACTATGATGTTTATAATATTCAGTTCAGGATATTTTCTTTCAGTAAAACCATTTAGTTGCTTTTTTTGATTATTTTGCTGAAAAATGATTACTAAAAAAACCATTGAAAAAAATACAAATGCTTTAATCAAAAATGTCAAAAAAAGGACAACCCAATATTTTAAAATGTTTCTACACAACAGATCAGTAAAACGATTTTGAAAATGATTACTTGTGCTGAAAAATGTCCATTAAAACGTTTCAGTTGTAATGTTCGTACAATGAATTATAAAATTTATCATTTTCAAATTTTTAAATCAAAAATGTCAAAAAATAATTCAAGAACAATCCAATATTTTATTATCAATGAATTCATTTTCTGATCAGCGATCAGTAAAACGATTTAGTTGCTTTTTGGTGAAAATGATTACTGGTACTGAAAAATGTAGACTAAAAAAAAAAACAATTGAAAATGTTTGCACAACAATAGCTGTAAAATTTTGCACCATTTATTCAAGGGATTATATTTTAAACCTTTAATCAAAAATACCAACAATATATTTCAGGAACAACCCAATATTTTATGAATAATTTTCAACCCAATAAAATTCATCTTCTGATCATATACACTTGTTCAAATGTTAAGAAGGACAAAAATTTCCGAAATTAGCTAACAAGCAATTATTTTTCATAAAACTATTGTTTTATAAAATAATTTTATATGAGAAAATAATCTTATAGTTTTGTTAATTTCTTATATTTTCATTTTTGGCAGTTATGTAAGAGTAACAGATTACATTATTCTTTACTTCTCTCTAAAACTTAAGTCAAATATATATTAAAATTCATATTTGATTATTTCAGCTAATTATTCCAAACTATCTATTATTATTTTTGATTTTTCATATCCTGATCATACCTGTAGTTATTCCTATCTTAGATTATTTTATTTATTAATAACACATTTTTAAAACACATTTAAATAACACAATTTATTATAACTTTTACATTATATGAACATTAATAACAAATTTTAAAACATTACTGAATAATTGAGGAACATAAACAATAAAGGAAGTTACTTTACAAATGTTAACATTCATATTTGTGCTATTATTTCGAAATCATTGAAATAGGAAAATCGGACGAAATCATTTTTTTGTCAGTTCTAATAATCATTTATTTTATGAGGAAAACGTTAATTAAATTGTATGTACAAATTCTTCTAATTTTCATTGTATATTAAAAAAGAACATCAAACAATTTCAATCATTTTACAAAGGTCCCCTCTTATAAATTTCAGTTAAAAAGGCACTAAGATGATACTTTTCCTTTATCAGTTGCTTTATTTATTAATAACATATGTTGTTTTTACATTATATGAACATTAATGGCATATTTTTGAACCATTACTGAATTATAGGGATCCATAAACAATAAAGGAATTAATTTAAAAAAATGTTAACTTTCATATTTGCATTATTTATTTATTTTTTCAAAATCAATTAAAAGGAAAAATCAATTTTTTTTTTCATCAAATTAATAATTTTATATGAAAACGTTAATCAAAATTTTTTTTTTAATGATTTTTTCATTTCAATTAATTGATTCAATCATTTTGCAAGGTCCCTCTGTTTTATATGCAAAATGATTTATCAAAAATAACATATGCATGAAACAAATAGCATATTTTTGAAACATTTCTGAATTTTACATAAACAATAAAAGAAGTTACTTTACAAATCTTAACATTCATATTTATATTATTTTTTTTCGAAATCAAATAAAAATATGAAAATTGTTGAAATCAAGGGCATTCCTAATTATTAATTTTATGTGCAAAACGTTAATCAAAATTGCATGAACAAATTTTTATGATTTTTTTTTAAATTTTCATTGTACATTAAAAATGAACATCAAGTAACTTCAATCATTTTGCAAATCCCTCTGTTAAATTGCAGTTAAAAAGGCAATAAGATGATTCTTTTTCCTTTATCAGTTACTTTTGTAACCCAAGGGCAGAGGTAATATCTGTAATTTGACTCATGTTCTAGAGCTCGTTAGAAAGAGGGTGGTTTCGACTTGTTTGCTCTTGTACTTATCACTTTCTTTACTTCAATATTGCCCGCTGAGATATCACTTAAAAACTCAGCTCAAATTTTAGTTTCTATGTAACATAGTAATGCAAATATATATATATATATATAAATTTTCCTCATGCAAATTTTGTATTGAAATTACAAAGTCTTTCTTATAATTTCAATAAAAAATTTTACAAGCATGAGGAAAAAATTTGAGTTCATTTGAAGAATTAGATTTTAGTAGTAAATTTTATTAATTCGACATAAATAGAAGTTTAACTTAAATAATTCTTTAAATTTAAAGAAATTTATTGTGTCTAGAAAATTAAAAAAAATTACATAAGCCGTTGAGCATTTTTAATTTGCAATTCAAATAAGCAAATTTAATAAGTGGATTTATAAAAATGTTTGATAATTAAGAAACAGAATTAAAATCTCTAAAAAAGTATTTTTTTTCAACAACATAGAAATATTGAATTACAAAATATATTTTTTTTTTTTAATTTTTCTTTAATAAATTGATAAAATTAAATTATGTTTTTATTAATAATTTCAAATATTAGTTCAAAAAGATGTATAAGTTAAATTGTAAAATATTTATAAAAACGTTATTTTATTTTGATTATCAATACTTAAAAAGAATGCAAAAAATATTGTTCATTTTATTCATAATTTATTGTGGCCTAGTGTACTGTTATATATGCAATATCTACTGAAAAAAGCTTATTTCTTACAAAGAAAAAATGTATCTCGCTACCGTGCTTATAGAAAACTGATCGTAGCTAAGTCCGATTTTTTTCCCTATAATTCACAGCTATTTCCTTTCGTAATACATCTGTAATGCACCCGGTGCTAAGGTATCAAACTTTCATGCATAAACAAAGAAGCAGAAATAACAAATAACTGACTATCTGTGGACAGATGTTTTTTCAGTTCCTTTAGTTTGTTTGTATGTACTGGGTATTCCGTGTTTGACACATTACTATTTTATATCCTCTTTCATGCTTTTGATATACGTAAATTGAGCTTGATATTTTGTGATGATATAACTTGGTTACGTAAATTCTTATACACCAAATAAAAAGAATCATACTTTTATAAATGTGAAGCCATCCTGTTAGAAGATATAGTATACTTTCTTAATAACGAAATAGATGCAAAAATAAAGAAAATGTTTAAAAAAACACATAAGCAGATCTTTTCAAATTATTGTCCAAAAAAAGTTAACGAAATTTTTACTGATTCCTTGTTAAAATAACGTGTTTTCATTTCACCTTACTTATTATAAATGGCTAAATTTTAAATTGATTCAATGGCTCTGATTGTGTCAATTAGTATTTTAGATTATTTTTGTAAAAAAAAAATCATTTTACAGTTTTGAACGTGTAAAATGATAAAAATTTATCACAGATAACGTCATTAAAAATGTGATAAATTTAGATTATAGTTGTATCATCTCATTACAAATTTTAATAGAAAATAAATTATTAAGTTGTGATGAAATTTAAAGTTATAATAAAAGTTAAGCTATATTTCCATAACCAAATATTTTTATAGATACGATGCGAATTAAATTTATTTTGTTAGTTAAAAGATTCACAAAAATTTTAAAAGAAAAGTGTAACAGTAAATTAAGTTATTTAGTAAGTATTATCTAATTTTTAGTGTTAAAATTTTACTGAATGTGTAATTTTAAGCTTTAAATAAAAAAATATATTCGGAAAAAAGGGATTTCTATTATATAAATAACACGAACACCATAAAAGATAGTTTTTATTTTTATTTTCTGTGATATGCTATCTTTCATGGACAGAGAACAAGTGATCATATATCTAGTGATATATCAAGTGATCATATATCAGTGCATCAGATATCTAGTGATCAGCATATTGTACAAATGTATGGGAATATCTCTTGCATTTTTCAAATATTAACCTTTTTGTTTGATTTTAGAATTTTGCGCATATTATAAAAAGATTAAATAAAGTTAGAAAAAAAGAATATACATATATATAGCAAAATGTAATATAAGTTAAGCACAATTAGCATCTCCTAATTTATGAAACAGCTTCTCGTTCTGAAATTGTATAACATTTTCTACTACAAAAATTTTACGAATATAAGACTTTAAAAATATTTTTGTTTGCCAATAAAAAAAGTTAAAAGTATTGTTTAATCTTTAAAGTATTAATCATCAAAGCCGAGCTTAATTAAAGCTTCCACACTCAAATTTTATTTTGAAATAATCTTTAGTTTTAAGAAATAACATGCTCTTTATAATTTATTTTTGACAAATAACAAAAACATTAATAATCATAACCAGACTATTAAATCATAATGATAATCAGATTGATTTAATAACAACTTATTAGGCAAATAATTATTTATTAATTATAATTATTTACTTCAATTTATGATCCATTTAGTAACGTAAAATTATTAGTAGTTTATAACTATTCTATGTTTAAATAATTATAACTAAACAATTTAGCATCATTAATTAACTTTTTAAAATTAAACGGGGCAAATAAAAATATTTAAAAAAATTCATTTTATTACAAATTTAAAAATAAATAAATTAAAAATTAATTTATTTTTAATAAACTAGTTAAATTCATTTAATTTATGAATTTATTAATTAATTAATTTTTATTTTATTTCATTCATTTTTTAAAAAAAAACATTTAAAGAGTTTTTCAAATAACGAGGAATAATAATTTTCTTCTTCTGATCTATGGTCATGATTGTATATTATTATTATTATTTTGCAACTTCATTACATTTGAAGTAAAAATTTAAAAGGTCACTCAAAAAGAAAATAAAAACACATATACTTTCTTCTGTAAATGAAATTTGCAATAAGCAATTATATCACTCGAAAAAGCGATTATTTTAATAGTGCAATTGTTTGTCAATGCATACAATTATTATTGAAGGGAAATCATTAAAATTTTGAATTTCAATCAAATCTTTCAAAATCTTAAGAAATTCCATGATATGAAAAATTTCTTTAGCAAATAATTTTCCTTATTTATTCTCAAACAAACACTAATTATTAATTTATGGCGAAATGCCATATATTAAAAGAAAATTTATTTGGTGGCTTTTCTTCCAGTACATCAAGGCAATATTCTATTGATGTTGGAGTTTCATATAAATTTACTTTATAAAGTTAATTAGTTCTTAAACCATTATTGAAAAGGAGTAAACTACTTGCACATTATAATTTTTCGTTATTCTACGTTGCTAAGTGTTCTTTTTTATAAGAGTAAGTTACTAAGCATTTTTTCAGTTTTGGTACGATTAAAAACAGTTTTTATTTCTCAATATTTCATATTAGTGGAAGTAAAAGTGTGAGGTAAAAAAGAGTAAGAGGTCGAGAATACGTGTTTCGTTTTCTCCAGATCTTTAAAAGGTAAAATGTACAGAGCAAGAAAAACTATGCTTAACAAACGAAAAAAATAGCATTTTCAAACTTTTGTGAAATTACATTGTTTCCCGAAGTATATCTGAAGTTCTTCCTATTGAGAAAACACATATGTAACAGATGCAGCGTTACTCAGGATTCATCACTGGGAGATTTGGTTTGTCGCCTACGGTCATCTTGTGCTCACGAGGGCTAAACATACCGTGACGTACAGTTTATAGCGGATTCCGAACCACTCACAAACATCCATGCCATCGTCAGGGATTCGAACCTGGAGCCTGTGGTACCAAAGGCCGGAGATCACTGGGAGGAGAGTTAACTACATTCTATTCAATTGTGCGATTGCATTATAATGATCATCCCAAATGGCATTTGGGAATTTGTACCTTAAATCCTTTCTACCAAAACGAGGGGTTTTGCAGCCGGCAGGCTTGCCATTTTCATCCCTGGGTTAGTTCCCTGGTTTCATCCCTGGGTTCATCCCAGTTATCTAGCTTTTATTATTATTTTTTTTAAATATTTGCATATATTCTTAAACAAGGCTGACATCTTGTAGATATTATTTTCAATTTGTATTCATCATCATTGGCTCAACAGCCCAGTGTGGGCTAAGGCCGTCTACCTATTGGTAGATTTCGAGACGAGAGATGTATTTCTTTTTACGGGGTACGGTTGTCAGCTCTACACCCAACGCTCAATGTTACAATGTCAATTCTCAGTTTGGGAATGATGTGGGTGAGAAGTCTGATTGGGCCCTATGACGCTCTACGGTCATATGAGACCTGACCTACGGCTTAAAGTGGATTCCGAACCACTGCACACATCCATGGCACCGCCGGGACTCGTACCCGAAACCTGTTGCTCCTGAGCGCTGGTCACAGGCCCTAATTTGTATTAGAAAAGTTTAAATAATGATGATGCTGATTATAGTAGAAAGAAGATAAAAACTTTTACAGCTGTATGGTTTATTTTTGCTCAATCTGTTCTATCTGTTCAATCTTAACTAATATTATTACCATCAATACCATTCATAAAGAAGAACGCAATTCAATATTCAACAAAACTAATCAAAAAATATTCAACAATACTAATTTGAATGTTTAATTTGAAACGATAAGCTACAACAGCAGGCCTATACGATGAAACTTTTGTGACAATTTAAATTCTCGAAGAGCGACTCATTTGAATTTTAAGATGCCCATTGAACATTTCCGAATCCACTTCTACGTGGTCATAAAAAGTCAACGTTTGTGTTTTGTCTATCCTTTATCAACAAAACGCACGGCGAAGAAAAAAATGTTTATTTAAACGTTGGTCGGTGAGATGAAAAGTTGCGTGTGCCAAAATTATGAGCAGCTGCTCACTAAATTCTGTAATGAGCGGAAGTCGATAAAATGACCTCTATTAGTGGCCACGTGTAATAGCTGAAACAAAATCACCGCAAGGCACAATGGCAGCGGTTAATATTTCCTGCAGAGGTTTTGTCCAGTGGTGCTAATTGAGGGGTTAGAGCCTCAATTCGTAGCGATTATAGATAGCCTGCGTAATCTATACGCATACTATACTATGATGCTTTTTTTTATTTTTAGTATCACAAAAAAGGAGTGTCTCTCGGCTATCAAAAGGGAAGTATTATTCCAGAAAATTGGTTATAACATTCTCAGAAAACACCTGTTTGGTGAATAATAGCTAGAAATGTTTATAAAGCAATTAAAGAAATGCAATTAGTAAATGCTTTAAAAACATCTTGATAGTCTTTAAAGAAAAGAGATTCGATTAGTTCAAAATTGTTATTATAAAAACATTTCATGTAAAAATCTTACATAATTGATGCTTGCTAGAAAAATCTTTTAAAATAAAAATTAATTAATATCTAATTATTATTATCTCTAAATATAATCATCACTAAATATCAATCTCTAAATATTATCATCTCTAAATATTATTATCTTTAAGACATATTTTAAGCAATCATTACATTGAGTAAACCACTCAATGCTAAATTTATAATGAATTTATAACTACAGTTATAATAAAAAGTAGATCTGTGTTGTTGATAAAGGATTAGTTTTTAATAATTAAATTTAGTTATTTTTCTTCTATTACAAAATAATCGATTATTCGTTTCATAAAATGGTAAACTTTTAAAATTATTTAGTTATTAAAAGAATGCTAAAAAAAAAAAAAAATTATTAAAGAAAATTTAATAAATATAGTTATTAAATATAAAACATATAAGTATTAATATTATAGTTATAATTTAAAAATTTTCACATCAATTATTAAATATTGTTATTAAAAAACGTTAATCTATATTTACACGCAGTATTAATACTCAGAAAACTTTTCATAACAAAAAATATTTTAGTGTTTAGTGACTGTCTGGCTTTGGTAATATTTGAAATAAAAATTAAAAAAATCACATGATTTGGATCATTGTATGATAAAATAATTAATTTTACTTTCAATTATTAATTTCCTTTACATTCAATTATTAATTTCCGTAATAGTCACCCCAAAATATTATCTGTTTCAATAAAATTAAATAAAAATATAAATATTGGTAATTTTTTAATTAAAGCCATAGAGATTGATAAATTATGAATTTTTGACGATAGTGTTCTAGCACTTTTGTAAATAAGAAAATATTCATATTTTTCAGCGAGAATTAGCTTCATTTTTTTCCACATTCATATTTAATGTATTGCTAAAATATGTTTTTTTAAACTGCTCTTTTAAAAATAGTCTATACATTATTTTTGAAAGAAACTATTTCGGTGGTAAAACTCAACACCAATATTCATTCAATTCGCATTATTCATTTGCGCTTTACAAAACTACTATGCTTTTCTTTTCCTATTTAGTGTGAATAATGTTATCTAATGAACTCCAACACCCAAAGTAACGTTGGAATCGCGACAAATCACTTGCATTCACTTCATGGACTACCCCCTTGCAACTGTCGTCCGTAAGAAAATGTCTATTTCCACCTGCCACAGTCAATGTCTGTCTTGTCTAGCACCTGCCATTCTCTTTTCTTCTGCCTGGTACCACTGGGGAAGGCGTGGCCTCGGTTTGACAAGCATGGGGGTGAGTCATGCTGGAAGGGTTGGAAGGAAAGGGGGGGGATCTCATCATCAAAGAAGAACTCTCCATCCCTTTCGGTCCTCCTGTGCAGAGGACGGTTTTAAAATAGATGCTAGTGATTGTTGTTAGGCTTGGCTTTTTTATTGGTTGTTGTCCTAGACTGGAAGAGATAGAAGAGGAGATTTTTACTGTTTACATGCCTGTTTTTTACTTTTTTTTTTTTTTTTCTAAGTAATGCTTGTTTTGTTAACGTAATAATTAGAATCAACAGTTTCATTTCGTATGTCGTTTCCTGAAGATAGGAGATTGTAGTTTTATTTCAAAAGTTCGTTAAGTTACATAAAGGGAGTGGGGGATAAAACAGTGAAACACTAACGATAAAAAGACATTTTTTTAATGTAATAATATTTTTAACAGAATTTAAAAATAAAAGATACAACACATATTTTAAATGGAATTTAAAAATATTTTTATTTACTTTTTTTTTTTTTTATTATTTTTTAAACCTTTGAGTAACTTTCGTCAGTTATTTTTTCCCCTCTCTTTCTCTGTACAAAATGCATAAATTATAATTTTTACAGAAGGATTTAAAATAAATACCTTCAAAAGAGTTATCCAATGGTGAAGAAATGCAAAATAAAAATAGTTATACGTTATGTTACAATTACATTTGCTACAGTATTTTTAAGAATTCAAAACAAAGAGAAAATTGCGAGTATGTTAATCTTTTATTATATAATATTGGTTTAATTTTAATACTTTCTTGGTAATATGTATAACTTAAAAGAAACAATATCTTAGGGATTTTTAGATTCAGAATGCTTGTTTTTTAAGAGTTATCAAATTATTTTTAACATCTTTTTTAAATAAAGTTAAAAAAAATTTTTTTTTTTTATTTGTAATTCTTGTTTTTTCCCCTCTTAATGTTTGCTTAGTTAACGTAATAATTAGAATCAACAATTTTATTTCATATGTTGTTTCTGAAGAAAGGAAATTGTAGGTTTATTTCAAAAAGTTGTTAAGTTACATAAAGGGGTGGGGACAATAAAATGGTGAACAACCAACGAAAAAAAGACAGTTTTTTTTTTAATGCAATCATATTGTTAATGGATTTAAAAAATATTTATTTATTTATTATAACTTTACGTAGCTTTCTTCTTTTTTTTTTTTTTTTTTTTTTTCAATCCAATATGCATAAATTATCACTTTTACAAAATGATTTATAATAAATGCCTTCAAAGTTTTCTAATGAAGAAAAAATACGAAATAAAAATAGTTACATGTTATGTTGTAATTATATTTGTTACTGCATATTTTAGAATCCAGAACAAAGACAAAAATTATGAGTACGTTAATCTTTTTATTAGTATATAATACTAGTTTAATTTTAATACTTTCATGGTAATATGTAAAATTTAAAAGAAACAATATCGTGGGAATTTTTATTTCAGAATGCTTGTTTTTTAGAGTTATTAAATTATTTTTAACATCGCTTTAAATAATTGTTTCACCACCATTATGGAGTTTTTTAAAACAAAAAAATCTCAGGAGGAAGGAAAAAGGAACTTTTAATGATTTATTGAGAAGTACTTAAAATTTTTATCTCATTATTTCTCAGGTAGTTAGGATGAGAGGCAAAGTACTTATTTTATTGTAAAACAAAGTTTGAAATAAATTTCTAAGTGAAACATCAAAAGTTTAGTACAATAACTTAAACAACTATTTTGTGAATTTTAATCCAAACTCAATCCTTTCAAACAAGTTGAAAAAAATCACGCTAAATACGAAAATATCTTATTAACATGATTATTTCCTAAATAAAATATCGGAGAAAAAAAAAAAAACATTAAGACCTTATTTCTTTACCCAAGAACAAGTTATAAAAAATTAAATAATAAAAAAAAAAAAAAAAAGAAAAACTTTAAGAATTCGGTTTATTGAAAGAAAAAAAAATGGAGCAAAAAAAAAAAAAAAAAAATGCCAAAAATATTCAAATGTTCTTATTATTGCCAGGATAATAATGCTGGAAAATGTACTCCTTAGGGTAGGATTAACGGGCTATCTTATTTTTACGTAATAGCTCCCTTCAGGGTTGCCAAATTTCAATCTCTTTTTGTCGCCAACAAAAGTGAATTGAAATCTTTTTTACTGCTTTGGCGAGATAAGGATACTTCATTTTCTGATGTTATACTTGAATAAAACGTTTTTTACACCTAATTGAGTTTGAATTTTTTAATAAAATTATTTGTAACATACTTTTTATGTAATTAAAATTATACAAAAGTTTGTGAATCGAATTATTATAAAGCACAATTGTGATTATATCATCACTATATTTATTTGTTTTGGTAATTGGAAATTCCCAATTTATTTGTATTATAAAAACAATAACATCTTTAATATAAAACAATTTAAAATATTATTTTATATTGTTAATATAAATTGTTAATATAAAGCAATATATTGTTAATAAAAAGTAATATATTGTTAATATAAAATAATTTAAATCATATAGAATTTTTAAAAATTCAAAATTCAGTTGATTGATTAAGTCACACAAAATCCTTTTATGTTTAAAAATCAAAATATAAATAAATCGTAATAAAAATATAAAATAAGAATCCTGCAGTTTTATAGGAATTTATAAAATATCTTTAAATTATATTTTCTAATCTCCTCTTAAAAATTTAAATTTATTTAATCTCTGCACTTAGCGGCATGATGGCTAATTGGCTATAGCTCCGGCCTTTGGTACCATAGGCTTCAGGTTTGAATCCTGGTGGTGGGATGGAGGTTTGTCGCCATGGTTGTTTGTAGTGGTTCGAGTCCACTTTAAGCTTTAGTTCCCGGTCTCATATGACCGTAGAGCGCCACAGAGCCCAATCACACTTCTCACCCACATCAGTCCCGAACTGTAAAGTGCAACTCAGCTCTAGGCACAGTGATGTGATGTGGTGTAGTAGTAGTAGTAGTAGTAGTAGTAGTGGTGGTTCTAAATCCACATTAAACTGTTGGCCCCTTTTCTAATTAGCCTAAAGTGTACAAAAAGGACCATAGAGCTGCAAACCAAACCAAATCCTCTGTACTTATAAAAACATTTTTTAAAAAGTCATATTTATGAAGAAGATTGGCTTGGCGGTCAAAAGACAAAAATAAATTAAATGTGTATGAAATTTAAACTCACGTGTTATGTGTTTTTAAAAGAGTGATAAAGCGCCTAATGTTGTAAACTGTTGTAGATCCATTATGGACAGCATGGCCACGTGTTGTCAGGCGAGCTATCTTTTTCTTAGATAGGCTCCTCTAATTGGAGGAGCATGTTATACGTCTTGCTCAATTAGGCACGATACTGTTGGCCTTAAGCTGACACCTCAAACACAGCTAGTAATCAATTTCCAATTTATCCTTGCAAAGTGGGCTAGATTCTTGCATAACAATTTCACTGCTTTTTTCAGCCAGTTAAGAAAAAAAAAAAAATATCGGTTAGGTATTTAGCGTACCTTTTCATCTAATGATCACATGTATCGTTCGAACAGTTACGAGAACGCGTTTATGGTATAAAAGAATAAATTGATTCTGTTATTATTTTTTAACAAATTCGTTTTTTTTTTTTTTTTTTTTGATGTCGTAAGTTATATAAATGGAAAGTGTTGTCAAATGAATAACAATAATCATTTAAAAATATAATTAATTTTATTATAAAAATGTTAAAAATAATTTGTAGAGATCAAAAATACAATATATATATTAAATGTAAACATGAATCTTAAATTTTCATAGATTATAGATAACAATACAAAGATGTTTCATGAAATAAGATTCTTTGTCATTAAATGAAGAATTTAAAGTTTTCAAAAAAATCTCAAATAAAATTTGATTTTCTTGTTGAAAAATAAATATATAAAATCTATAAATATTCCATTTAACAATATTGTTATTGTTTTCATCATCCTATTATATTAATGATAATTAAACTTTAAAACCATAATCTTAATAATCATAACCATAATCTTTTCCATTATATTAATTGATATATTTTTAAATTATAGTAAATATATTAATAAATTGACAAATGGGATTTTCATGGAATTTTTTAACAATGTATTCAAATAAATATAATACACAAAATAGAATCATAATTTTTTTTTTTGCTCCGCTCTATATATAAATATTGAGATACTGATGGCCAATTGTCTAGAGCTTTGACAACTGGGTCCACAGGTTTCAGGTTCGAATCCTTGCGTTGGCGTGGATGTTTGGTAGTGGTTTGGAATCCACTTTAAATTGTAGAGCCCGGTATAATTAGCCTAAAGTGTGCATAAAATGACCGTAGAGAGACAAAACAAACAAACATTGGTTAGTAGGAATATTGATAATAATAATATGTAAGGAATATAAATATTTAACAATATTACGTTATTAATATAATATCTTCATAATTCATGATATGTGAATATTACATGCATTCAAATTTTACAAGGAGGTTTAGAACCTTATTAACTTACGGAATTCAAATTTTTTACAAATATTATTTTCATTAAGTTTCTAATTTTTTTCATTTTATTTTCTAAATCAATGTTTGTACATTTTATATTACATTATAAGAATTTAAGAACTTGAAGAAATTTAGATAAACCCTAATTTTAAATGCTTTAATATTTATGACAGGAAATGTTTAAGAGAAGTAATGCTTTTCCAACAATAGCTTATATAAACCATATTTTTTTAACGTTATACTACCATAATACCGAGAATCTAATGACATTTTGTTTGATATTCTTATATTCATTAAAATATAATTTAGGTGAATTTCAGATTTTTAGAACCACCCGTAGTAATATCTTTATCTTTAGCAACATACCCATAGCAATATCTTCATCTTTAGCAACATACCCATAACAATATCTTTAGCAGCATGCCCATCGCAATATCTTTAGCAGCATGCCCATCGCAATATCTTTAGCAGCATGCCCATCGCAATATCTTTAGCAGCATGCCCATCGCAATATCTTCATCCTTAGCAACATACCCATAACAATATCTTCATCTTTAGCAACATACCCATAGCAATATCTACATCTTTAGCAAAATACTCATGACAATACCTTTAGCAACATGCCCATAACAATATCTTTATCTTTAGCAACATACCCATAGCAATATCTACATCTTTAGCAAAATACTCATAACAATACCTTTTAGCAACATGCCCATAACAATATCTTTATCTTTAACAAAATACCTCATAACAATATCTGCATCTTTAGCAGCATACCCATAACAATATCTTTATCTTTAGCAACATACCCATAGCAATATCTTCATCTTTAGCAACATATCCATAGCAAAATCTACATACTTTAGCAAAATACCCATAACAATATCTTTATCTTTATTATTTATTATAAACAAATATTCAACGAATTTCTTTTTACATCGATAAACTTCATTGACATACACAATTTAACTAACTAATTACTTCATTTTCGATCACTTTCATTCTTTTTTGCACTAACTATCGATGTCCGATCAGCGATAAGGCTACCTATCCTGCAGTCCAGGAATTAGCCGATTTATCAGAAAGATAAGTAAATAAACACTTCCTGTTTATTAAATGAAAATAAAAATGAGGCATCGACTGGTCCTTACCTGCCTTAACCTACGCCACTTCCTCTTGCAGAAAACTTCCTCTTAGTTACTTCCGGAGCACCTGCTGGCATCCCTGGAGTCACATGACGTTGGTTAAGGGGATGTCCCGTGGAGTGCATGCCCTTCGAAAACGGTAGAGGGGCTTTTTTTTTTTTTTTCCTGCTGTCATTGACCTTCAAGGTGTTATAAGATAAAGTAGAGCAGAGTTTAAATTCACTTGCTTTTTGGAGGTTATGCTTATGTTATAGATCGTTGACACCAGTGGATGGTCGCCACGATTGGTGGCTGGTGATCCGTTACATAGTAAATGAAGAGAGAAATTACTTTAGTGAGAGCTACAGTTAATTGTTTAAATGCTGTTTATTTTGATAACAGGCCATAATTTGGCGTTGTATAAATGTTGTTTATTTTGATAACAGGTGATTTGGCGTTGTGTAAATGCTGTTTATTTTTGATAAATGATGATAATTTGGCGTTGTATAAATGCTATTGGGGTAATATAGAGAGAAATAAGAACTATTACTCAAATGGTCTAATTTCACACCGATTTATAAGGAAATATAGATATTATTATTATAGCATGCAATACTTTTTATTCTTAGATTCCCTTTTTATTAATTAATTTCGTTTCATTCATTTATTGATAGAAGAAAAATATTTAATTATACAAAATCTTTTTTTTTTTTTTTTTTTCCTTTTGTAAGCATTCAAATTCTGTTTTGTGTTTAATAGTTAATTTTTTTTAATTTAATAAACAATTGCAAAACGGCATGCTACTAATGATCTGGATTAAATTCAAAAAAATATTTTTATTTTCTTCTGTAAATTTTTTTAAAATTTTAAATGAATAATTGTATTTTAAAACCGATATATATATGTGTATCAAGGGGGCATGATGGCCGAGTGACTAGCGCTTTGACGTTAGGTGCCATAGATTTTGGGTTAAATGACGGTGTCGTAGACGTTTGTAGTGGTTCGGAATCCACTTTAAACAGTAGGTCCTCGTCGAATACGACTGCGTTAAGCGTAGGGCCGACAGCCCTACCCTATTAAAAGAAACCACCTGTCGTCTCGAAATCTGCCAGCAGGCGGGCGGCCTTGGTCCACCGTAGGCTGTAGTGCCAGGGTGTGGGCCTGAATGGCCGAATGGTCAAGTGTATAGCGCCCTGGCACTCGGTGCCACAGGTTTCGGTTTACTAGTCTCGAAGGTCATGGACGTTTGTAGTGGTTCGGAATCCACTTTAAACCGTTGGTACCGGTCTCATAGGGCTATAGAGTGTCACAGAGCCCATTCAGAACTTTTCACCCACATCATTCCCAAACTGTATAGGGGCAACTGAACTGTATGCACGGTGATGTGGTGTGATGTAGTGGTGTCGGGGAGTTAGTTATATGTATAATAAGAACTAAAAGTGCAATCTTCATTTAAACATATCTAAAGAAGGACTAGCATAGTACATTTTATTTATCCTTCAAGCTCCATTTAGAGTTCAATTAATTATCACATTTACATCACTTGGCGAGTTTCAGCAGCAAAGCAGCAGACAAACATGTTCTTTGATAACACCAAATCAAACATTTATTTATCCCCAGTAGTTTAGAGAACTCTTCTTGGAAGAAGGGTGGGACTTTTGACTAAAACCTTCCCTACCTCCACCCCTACCTCTTTTCAATTTAAAAACTCGAGAACACGAGAATCTCAAGTTTCCGTGTGCTGGATATACACCTCGGCATCCATCTTCAAAGAGTCCTTTGCCAACAACTCGCATAATTCAAAGTCACACACGTACAAGCAGAAATGCACCCTCTGAAAGAAAAGTATCCTTCGCCTGCTGCAAAGACGTGAAAAGCAAGCAGCAAAAGGGGAGGTAATTTTCAAGACGGCTTGTTGCTCTCCAGCCCTATCCCCCTCCCCCTTCAAGATGTTGAAGGAGAGGCTAAGACACGCTCCGCGGAATCACTCTCTTGCTTTTAAGAGACTCTTTAGGAAAAGGTGTCTGTGTGGGCAAATGAGATGGAAGCGCCAGAGATAGATGCTCAGATCCTTCATATAACTTGAACAAATCCATTATTTTTAAATTTCAACTTTTCAGTAACAAAGTTTGGTGTAGTATGATATTTTTTTTTCTTCTTTTCTGCAAGGTTTTCAATTCCGTCATGCGTCTGTCTATTCCGGGTACACTTAAGAGTAATAAGTTGGAGCAAGCCAGAAATTTTGTCAGGCAAATGAGACATTTTACGATCGATGAAAAGATTTAAGTAAATATTTATACTAAGTGTGTATATAGACCTTGTGAAATATTAATGAGTTTTAGGTTCTATGGGACATAATATGGGTAGATATAAAGAGATCGATTCTTTAGATGTATATATATTATATTACATTATTTAAAATATTGTGTATAATGAATTTTTGAAGACCTTAATTTCGTAAAGTAAAACCATATTTCAAAACATGTAAATTATGTTTTTACTTTATGAAATTAAAAGACTTCAAAAAATTGTAAATGAAATTTAATTTTAAAAAAAGCAAAGGATATATTTATTTATATATATTCTCGGATTTTTTTCAGTGCGTTTTTCATCAGTCTAGAAATTAGAAAAAAAAAAAAAAAAAAAAAAAATAGCATAAAATAAAATAAACAATTTAAATAAAATAACTCAAAAAATTAAGCAAATTTAATTTCAATATAGTGGCTAGCGCTCTTTACCACAGGTTTCGGTTTCGGGTCTCGGAGATACCATGGATGATTGTAGTGGTTTGGAATCACTTTAAACCTTAGATCCCGGTTTAATATAATCGTAGAGCGTTGTGGGGGTAGTATTACTCGCGTCCGTAGCACATCTTCAAGTTACACGTAACGCTAAATGAGTAACAGCGGTGCAGCCTTGCTTATGGCATAAAGATGAACTGTCTCTGTGTTGCCAGCTGCATTAGAACAACAATAACAACAGTTTCAATATAATTTTTAAAATTTTTTAAAAAATTGTTATTTAAACAAGCATTGTCTCTATTGTAAAGGAGGCTTTTTAATGAAACAGTATTTTTTTTTTTTTGTTTGAACCGAATTTAACTTGAATATATGTCGTAATTAAGAAAGTCGTAGTGTTTTATCACGGACAATTTATTTCGTCATGGATAGCATATCCACAATGATGTAAGTCAAATTATACTGGATGATTCAAGCACATAGTTTCTCAAAAACTTGTACTACGTAATGTAATTCGACTGAATGACAGGCCCTTTTAAAATAAAAAATAACTTCAAGTTATTCATGCAGAATATCATAAAATGAATTAAACGTCGTGTTTTCATTATTAAACTGAATCATATATCTCTTATTTCAGATAAATATATTTTACAAAAATAAGCAGTAAATTTCAGGTAATTTATCAGTATTACTAATGGCTAAGAATGGGATTATTTTTTACTGTGTAATGCAAGTCACGTGTTTTAAATTTCGAAACAAAAACTATAAATATTATTATTATTTTTTTAATTAAATAGTTCATTATATTTTGCAACTATCTTCCTCCTCATCATCATCAATAGCACGACAGACCACGGTGGACCAAGGGTTTTTTGAAGAGATTTCCATGCATTCCTCTGGGTAGCAAGGGTCCTCAATTTTTAACCTTTTGTACAGCAAAATCTTTTTCAACTGCATCTATCCATCACAACTTGTGTCATCCTCTTCCTCTTTGCCCTGCCAAAACGAGACTTTTTGAAGTTTAAATCATTTATTCTAAATACATGAGCAGCCCAGTTTAATCCATTGATCTTAATAAATTTTATAACATCTGGGTCTTTATGGCATTTATAAATGTCTGCATTGTACCGTCTTCTCCAACAATCACTTTCCCTAACACCTCCAAGAATAGCCCTTAAAATCTTCCGTTCAAATATATCCAAATGGGCCCCATCAGATCTTGCCAAAGTCCATATTTCAGAAAAAGGCCTAATAATTGTTTTATATAACCAGAATTTATTAAAACCACTCGCGTTATTAGACAACACAACTGTCGCAACACAGTTTTTCTATGTATGAACTGTGATTTGAATGGATTTTTAACCAATAACAGGCCTTATTGACAGACACAATTCTGTTTTTATTTTAGGTAAGATATTTATTATGACAAGTACAGATTCAAAAGTGTAAGTGCCTAAGGTAATACCTTGTATGTCCTGATAAATATTTCTTGAGGAAAGCATATATTTCGTTTATGTTTTACAACTATCCTGGAATTCTTAATAATCTTTAATGGTACCTAGTTCATATATATATATATATATATATATATATATATATAGAGAGAGAGAGAGAGAGAGAGAGAGAGAAAGATAGATAGAGAAGAGTTAGAGAGAGAGAGAGAGAGTTACAGATAGAGAGAGAGAGATCTCTCTATAGTAAAAAAATTTCTTAATTATATTACTTTGTTTTTAAACAAAGAATATCAAAAAATAAATTTTCTAACAATAAATTGAAACTTTTTAGAGGTTGCTGTTGATTATGGTTATTTATTATTATCATCTTTATTATATTATTTATTGAATCAACAGAATCACCGTCCAAAATAATACAAATGATAAGTAGGGTTGTATTGTTGGAGAGTTAAGATAATAAATTCGGTAGCTCTTTTTAAATTTTTTTGTGTCCTGCCCTTGTAGCGAACCCAAAGCCGTTTCGTCAACAAGAAGACGATGCTGTTGTCTATTTTGATCGTGCAGACCTCTCTCCTTTTTGCCACAGTCAAAGTGGAAGAAAATGGAATAGGTAGGGGGTGCCAGAAGCGAGAAGAAAACGTTCCGCAACAGCTGTGGGAACCTTTTCCGCTGTCACCGCTTACGCAATTTGTCTATGGTGCATCTTTCTGCGAGACTCATCTCAGAAGCAGATCTAAAATTAGTGGGCTGGCAACTACGGGGAGACGTATTGAAACATTCGTCCTTGCTGCGATCGTGCCACGGTCCGAAGAGAGTACAGAGATGCAGAGGGGCGATATGCTAATTACGTCTGGAAATAAAGCACACTCAAATTCAATGCGACTTGCTAAGGGCAAAAAGAAAATTGTGCAAAATGAATGAATGATTGATTCGTATCTTAAAAGGATAAGGATTTCAAAGCAATTCGAGAAAGCAAAGCGATGTAATAATAAAAGAGCAAGTTAATGTTAGATAGAGTTAATGTTGATTAGTTAGATAGAGTTAATGTTTGATTAATTAGAATATTTTAAAATAAATTAAATAATGAAATAATTAAATTTGTATTTATAGAAAAATTTAGTTATTTTTAGTTATTAACAGAAACGGCTTAAATAAATCCTGCTTATAGACTTCTATGAGAAATTAGAGAAATTATTTTGAAATGTAATTAAAATACTTTAATTAAATTTAACTACCGAGTTATAATTTAATATTTTCATTACGAGTAAATAATATGTCAGTAAATTACAATTTTTTAAAAAAAATATTCACATTTAGTAATTTTAAAATTTTACATGTATTATTTAATTTAATTTATTGACATTAAGTAATTTTTCGCTTAAAAATAATTTGCAAATTCTATATTGAAAAAAAAAAAGAGAAATGCTATGATTGAAATTTATTATTTATGAATATTTGTTTATTAAAGTTTTGAATAAATTTAAACAATGATTATTAGCAGCAAATTATTTATTTTGATAATTTCTTAGTTAAAATTTACAAAAAAATATTTAACTAAGAAATTATAAAAAAAAATAATTTGTATAAAATTTTTAATAATATTAATTATGCAAGTAATATTATTAAAAACTTTATAATTACAAGTTATCAAATTAATTAATTTTTTTATTAAATTTTTTTTAAAGAAAATTAATTCAATACATAGCAACATAACATATAAATTTAGTTCAATAAAACAATGTGTAAAGAATAAATTTAAATGACAAACACCTTTTAAACACATAATTCTCGTAATTAATTCTAATACGCTTTTTTGTAAATTAGCAATCAAAGAAAAACAAGATGATAAACAAGTAAACATAAAAAAAACCCAACTCCATTCAATTTCAACTGAAGATTTTAGTTTACTTGATGTTTTTGGAGACTGTCCAACCATTGTCCTTACCCACCTACCCTCATTAAGTAACACTCATTTTCAGTAAATAAGCGAAAAATATGCTGCTTTGAATAAATAACCATTACCTTTTAACACCATGACCTGTAAACATGGAAGGGCATTTTTCTCCTCGTCTTGAGTAACAGTAGACAAGCAAGACTTTGGCCTCAGTCTGTGGAAGGAGGATTGCTTTCGCACCTCCTCGTTTTTCCTTGACCTTAAACAGGCAGGTAAGACCCCACTGTCTCTTCGAACTATTTTTAAACACCTTACTTGTTCTTTTTCGAACACCACCCTTCCCGCGAAATGCATCGTTTGTCTGCAACAATTCCGGCGGAACGGTGCATTTCTTGAGATGATGGATCGTTTTTGATTGATGAGTAAATTGCTCGTCGAATGTCTTATTTGGCCAACAGCATTAACTGATTACTGTCGAAACACAAATTTAGATTAAATTGTCATATATACAGGGGATTGTTTTTAAAATTTATTCAATTTAGCTTATTAACTGTAGTATATGGTGCGTGAACATGGATTATCATCATTCTTTTATAATAGTTTTCTAACTGGTTTCGATAAATTAAAATTTTTTTTCAGCTAAATAGTTTTTTACTCAATATATATATATATATATTTTACTCATTATTTATATTTATTTATATATATATATTTGCTCTATTCTTATGATGAATTGGTATATAATATTTTTAATTACTTCATTTGATTTACACCTAATTTATTTAAAGTGCAATAATAATTATAATGAGAAATATTTGTTCTCTAGCCATTAGTTTTTAATTAAATAATAATAATGTGCTTATGATATAATGGTAATAATCATCCATTTGCTCATAATTCAAAATTATGCTAATTAATTATAGTTCCATCCATTTGAAGATCGCTATTACTTTTACCTATTTTTAATTAAAGTGCTTATAATATAATATAATAATAATGCTAATAATAATTATAATGTGCAGTGCTAATAATAATTATAGTTCCTATCCATTTGAAGATCGCTATTACTTTTACCTATTTTTAATTAAAGTGCTTATAATATAATATAATAATAATGCTAATAATAATTATAATGTGCAGTGCTAATAATAATTATAGTTCCTATCCATTTGAAGATCGCTATTACTTTTACCTATTTTTAATTAAAGTGCTTATAATATAATATAATAATAATGCTAATAATAATTATAATGTGCAGTGCTAATAATAATTATAATTTGTAATATAATAATAATGCAGTGCTAATAATAATTATAGTTCCTATCCATTTGAAGATCGCTATTACTTTTACCTATTTTTAATTAAAGTGCTTATAATATAATATAATAATAATGCTAATAATAATTATAATGTGCAGTGCTAATAATAATTATAGTTCCTATCCATTTGAAGATCGCTATTACTTTTACCTATTTTTAATTAAAGGGCTTATAATATAATATAATAATAATGCTAATAATAATTATAATGTGCAGTGCTAATAATAATTATAGTTCCTATCCATTTGAAGATCGCTATTACTTTTACCTATTTTTAATTAAAGTGCTTATAATATAATATAATAATAATGCTAATAATAATTATAATGTGCAGTGCTAATAATAATTATAGTTCCTATCCATTTGAAGATCGCTATTACTTTTACCTATTTTTAATTAAAGTGCTTATAATATAATATAATAATAATGCTAATAATAATTATAATGTGCAGTGCTAATAATAATTATAGTTCCTATCCATTTGAAGATCGCTATTACTTTTACCTATTTTTAATTAATTAAAGCTAATAATAATTATAATGCTGCTAATAATAATTATAGTTCCTATATTTGAAGATAACTTTTACCTATTTTTAATTAAAGTGCTAATAATATAATTATAATAATAATTATAATGTGCAGTGCTAATAATAATTATAGTTCCTATCCATTTGAAGATCGCTATTACTTTTACCTATTTTTAATTAAAGTGCTTATAATATAATATAATAATAATGCTAATAATAATTATAATGTGCAGTGCTAATAATAATTATAGTTCCTATCCATTTGAAGATCGCTATTACTTTTACCTATTTTTAATTAAAGTGCTTATGATATAATATAATAATAATGCTAATAATAATTATAATGTGCAGTGCTAATAATAATTATAGTTCCTATCCATTTGAAGATCGCTACTACTTTTACCAATTATTAACGACAGAACTTATAATACAATCTATAATACATCCAAATCAGTAAATATTTTATAGATTTAAAAGGAAAAATTTTACAAAAATAATTTTTCTGTTTTTAAAAACATAATAACCAACTAATTCCCTAGAACTACAGCCAATGATGAGCTAAGGCCGTCTGAGAGACAGGAGATGGTTTCCTTTTTACAGGGATGGGTTGTCAGTCTTATTCACAACATTCTACAATTCTTTTTATAGAGTAGGGTTGTCAGCCCTACACTTAACGCTCTACAGTCATATTAGACCGAGATCTACAGTTTAAAGTGGATTCTGAATATCAATGGAACCACAAAACTTAAACCCGAAACCTGTGACACCAAATGTCAGAGCGCTATTTTGAAACAAACATAACGTAACACTAAATATTTTTTTTTTTTTTTTTTATGTTTGATTTAACCAGATTCGTTTCATAAAAAAAAAAAAATTGAAAACTATAAATTAATTTTAGTAACACGAAAATTTAACATCATTTTGAGCTTTTTGTAAATTATATTTTTACAAATATTTCTGATTGGTTAGAATAATTCCTTTCTCTCAGGGTGACATTCATTTCCTTTGCACTTTTTTAACCCAATAAATGATTTTTCACGTCTAACTTTAATATTTCAAACTTACCAATATAATAAAATAGTTTAAATTTTTTTTTAATAATTAATGAATTTAAATAACAAGTCCGTGAAAAATGTCAAAAACAAAAACAAGCAAAAAAAAAAAAAAAAAAAAGGAGATACTTTGGATGAAATAAAAAATAAATAAAATATTCAAAAAATCTCCAAACACGACACACACTGGACAAACCACAATAGAGTGGGTAAAATTTCTTAGCCAGAGATAGTCGGTCATTCTCAGAAATCAAGGTTGCCCTTGAAATGCCACCAGAATTTCTAGGTGTGGACGAAATCTCGTTATTTGAGGCCCACCAAAGGGCACGACCGTCTCTCCAAGTGTCCAACGTCTCGAATTTCAAGTTATCTTTCATCAGAAAGAAGATTTGTACTCGCCACCACACACAGAATACAAATTCGCATAAAATTTATGTCTTTTTAACCCATTGAAATATGCAGATAAATTTAAGATTTAAAAAAAATTTTACAATATCTAATTACACATTTAATTTTTCATACAAGGAATTGATATTGGGTGCACTTTAATGTGTCACACTGATAGCGTTTTGACTGACATAAATGTTTTCAATATATATTCGGTATGATTTATTATAAATAATTATAATTATTATTAGTTAATCTATTTAAAACACAGTAAATTGATTATTGAAATTTAAAATATCTTACATCAGAAAGAATATTTGATTACTGAAATATAAATTCGCATACAATTTTTTATTTTTTAACGCATTGAAATATGCAGATAAAATTAAGATTTGAAATACTTTTACAATATAGACACACATTTAATTTTTCCATACAATAAATTGATATTGAATGTACTTTCTATGTATCATAAATAATGCTTTCAATATATATTCGGTATGGTATTTAATTATTATTTAATCAAATTAAATTACTTAAAAATACAGTAAATTGATTATTGAAATTTAGAAAAAAAAATTTTGTACTTGCCACTACACACAGAATATAAATTCGCATACAATTTATATTTTTTAACGCATTGAAATATGCAGATAAAATTAAGATTTGAAATACTTTTACAATGTAGACACACATTTAATTTTTCCATACAATAAATTGATATTGAATGTACTTTAATGTATCATATTGAATAATGCTTTCAATATATATTCGGTATGGTATTTAATTATTATTTAATCAATTTAAATTACTTAAAACACAGTAAATTGATTATTGAAATTTAGAAAAAAATTTTTTTTAGTTAATTTCACTGCATTGGTTTTAAAAATATTGCTTAGAAATACATGAATTTAATTTAAACGATTGAACTCCAATTATGAAAAAGGAAAATCCTGAATAAATTAAGTTATTAATTCAAAATTAGAGAAAGTTTAATATTTCTGATCTCTTCACAATTTTTGACTTTGAAATATTATTCATCAACGATTCATTATTATTAGCTGAATAACATCTAAACTCTTATGACTACATTTTATAGAGAGTATGTCATTAATAAAATAATCATTATACTATCGTATTATATCTAAGCTGCATGCCGTGTGTATTTAGAGATTTTCCAGCTAAATTGATCGTGGATGTTGATTTCTTTTTGCAAATTATATTGTATATTGCAGTGCTTCTTCGGTTTAGCAGCTGGCCCTGAATTTCTTAATCAACTGCTTAATGTTTTAATACCTAAATCAATGGGCCTTTATCACGGAAATAAAATGAGTATAACGAACTCCATCCCAATAGTTTTGTTAGATGATATTAACAAGAGGGAGAAAATATAGAAATGTTGCTACAAAATAATGATCAATCAACTGATTTTGTCTAATTTTAAAATAATCTATCCATTATTTCTGAATATGAATTGAAAAATTAATAATTCACAAATAGGTTTGATTTTTTTGTTACAAAGTCCTATGGTTTTGTTACAATATATGTAAAACAAGTAATCGTAAAGTGAATATATCCAATATTATGCGTTAATTACTATTTTATTATTAATTAATTTATGGATTGCAGTAGATGGTGGATTGGTTTGATTACATTGGAAATTGGACACAAAATTAAAAAAAAAATAAAATAAAAAAAAGAAGTTTTTAAAACATGGATTTGTATAAGTTTTAATAATTCAGGAAAAATGTGGGGTTTTTAATAAAAATTCCTTTTTAACAATGATAATTTGAATGTCTTTGAATATTTAATGATTATTTTCAGATATTATAATGATTATTATTAGATATTTATTTTAATGACTATTACCAGATATTATAATGAGTATTATCAGATAACTTTACCTTAATCATTATTATCAGATACCTTTACCTTCATGATTATTACCAGATATTATAAAGATTATTGCAAGATATAATAATGATTATTACCAGATATTATAATGATTATTATCAGATTGAATCAAATACCTTTAACTTAATGATTATGATAAAAAATATTATTATCAGATATCTTTTCAATCAAAATATTTGCTCAAAAGAAATTTATTTTCAACTCATTTTGCTATTTTTAACTGTTTAATGAAAATTTTATTACGATAGAAAGCTACATATGAATTATAGCATTTAATTCTTTGATTTAGGAAAAGATTGTAAATAATTTAACTGATATTTATTCATACGGATGGTACAATCTTTATGTATAAGAGAACCCTGTAAACAATGCCATAACAATAGGAAGCCTCCATCTGTATCAGAAATAGGTATAATAAATGCATATATCGGAAAGTCCCTCCATGCGATATAATATGCGATATCTTAGGTGTCATTCATCTGATTGCTGGTTCACAATTGTCGCGGCAAATTGTAAGTGCAGTATAGCAGCCCTTTGGCTGGACATCGTTGGACCTGGACGTTTCAATAACAAACGACTTCAGATCAAAATGTTCGACATCCAAAAGCGACATTATTTAAATTTTGTATTTAATTCTCCACTCAATTTTTCTATCAATTCTCTATTGTTTATAATGTATATTTACTTAAAAACTCCACCTTAAGGGGAACAGATGGATTTTTCCGGAGATATCGCAAACAAAATACGCAAATAACAGTCAATACACTTTTAAAAAGAAATGTATTTTGATTTTCTTCAAGTATTATGTAACATCCTTCTGGAAAAAAAAAGTACCCAGAGAGAAGACGTTTTACTTTCGAAACCCCGGAATAACATTTGTTTCTAAAAAGAAGTCCAGTACTCCCAGCTCTTGACCACAAGGGAACAAATGTAACTTTATCGATTGTTATAGTCAAATATATATAGAAGAAAAGATTTGGTAGAGACCAACAAAAAAGAAAGAAAAGATTGAAATATTTGGTATGGAAATACCATTTCGAGAAATTTATTCGCATTTTATAAGGTGAATTTACCTTTTCCAGATAGACAATAGCTCTTCTAAAGAGCTATTCATGTTATTAAACCTTTGTGATTTAAAATACAGAATTAAGTTGCTCTCAAATGAAATGAAATTATTTGTCTTTATTATATTTTTTATATTAACATCAGAAAACAATAATTTTTATTTGAATTTAGAGAAGTTTATTTAGATTTCATTTTGGTATTTCGTGGTCTAATCGTTAGTTTTGTGTACTTCTAAGACAAGAAGAATCATTCATTAGAATCATTCTAAGACAACATATAAGATTCTTAAAATTTTAATATATTATTAATAGCAATATAGGAACTGTTGAATTTTAAAACTATAACTAATTATTGGTCTGATTTACTCCTTGCTATAAAATTTAGTTTGTATAGTGATATGATGAAAGAGCTTTCATTAATGTTTTAAGGATTTTAAAAATGAATTCAAACAATATTACACGAATTTCGGGTTTTTAAAAACCTTTTTTTTAATGTTTGAAAGGTTTCATTTTTTTTTTTTTTTTTTTGTTTTAGAAATTAAATTATATTCTAAACAAAAATATTTAGCATATCATGCCCTTTTAACAAGACGACAACAAGTTGTAATGAAATTCATACGAGATAAATTTAATCAACTATATTAAACAAATATAGCATAGTAACTAATTAATATTAATTATTAATCAATAATATATATGATTTTTACTTAAAATTGTTTAAAATTTATGTTCTTTGTTATAATATTCATTTAAATTAATATTATTTTTTATAAGATTCATTTAAAACTTTTCTTTTTATAATATTCATTTAAATTTATGTTCTTTCTTATAATATTTTTTTAAAATTTATGTTATTTTTTTTTATTTACTATTTAAATTCTTAGAAAACTTACTGAACCGAAATATTTATTCAAAGCTGAATAAATTTCTCCCATTTTCAGCATTGAAAGAATCTTACATTTACATTTACATTATTCAAACAATAAAACAATTTAAAAAGCATTATTTTATGGATCTTTTTACATCTGTTATTTTCAAACCACATGGTTTTTGAAAATGTTTTTTTACGGAATGATTTAAGAATTGTTGAGCAGAGAATTTGTATCAGTAAGCATTCGGATAGCACGAAGCAGCAGGGCCATCTCTCGGAATGATCGAGAAGTATTAAAATTGAATCGGATGAATAGCGAGAAAAGCTATTCGTTTTCAGGAAGCTATTCATTTTCTCCTACTATTCACATCACATCTTCACTTTTTTAAACCAAAAAAATATGATTGAAAAGAAAACTTAAATATTTGAGTTGTTGAACTTTGCATTTGAGTTCATTTGAAAGGTTTTTGTTCCCGATTGTTTTTCAGTCTCATTAATTTTTCATTTGTTTTCTTCTTTTTATATTATAGTTATTTTTATCAGACTTACATACTAAGAAGGCACGATCTATTAAACTACATATTTGATGAAACTGAAGAATATCCTTTACATAAATTCAAAATTTGAAAAAAAATCTGATTAGTTATTTTTTTTTAAGTAAATCTCCTATTATTTTAATCTTTTTACATACATTTTATTACTTTTAGAAGTAAAAAGGATAGATTTAAACTAAAAAATTCCATTAAAAATCATTTATATTTTATTTTCATTATTATTATCATAATAATACAAAAATGAATAAAGTATCTAATTAATATTGATTTAAATCAGTAATATATAAGCTTTTTTAGTTAAAATAATTTAATATTTATGTTCTAATTTATAATACCCATTTAAAATTCATGTTCATTTTATGATATTCATTTAAATTGATGTTCTTTTTTATAATATTCCTTAAAAATTTTCATTATTATTATCCTAGTTATAATTAATAATTTTTAATTGTTTTACACAAGAACTTTCAAATATCCAAGAATAATTACCTAATTAAGGAAAGATAAATTTCATAATTTAGATACCATTTAATAGATAAGCATCTGTAGTTTTAAAATGAATACTAAAATAAAAAGAATGATATTAAAATTGGTCACTTTTTAAATTGAGTATTTTTTCACATAATAAGTATACTTCACTAAATGCGGCATTATAAAAAAAATAATAAAAAAAAGGGAAAAAAAACACGAAGCTTAAAAGATGAAAATGTTTTTCCATGACATTATTTTAGCATTATACTTCCTCATAAGAAGTTTTCATTTAGCAAAAAAAACTCAAACCAACAATAGCGGAAATAAACCAGACATTTTTAAAAAGGATTGCGGCTTTCTTTTAAAAAGAAGATTCTTCGTTTTGAATCATTATGGCAGATTAAAAGCCGATAAATTGAAAATTGGTGGATTATCTTTCAAAAACAACAACAAACAAACACTCGGGAATAAAGATTTTGTATTGCAATCACGTAGTTGAAAGTTTTTCTGGGTTCATTTGTATTCCATTTCTTTCTTTGAAAGATAATTGTGTTGAAATTCTTTTGAATTTTGAATTTTGAAATATAGCTCTGTGTTCATGGAAATCATTATTCAACTATTTCTTCATCGAACTATTTTATTTATATATTTTAATTATATTATTTTCAAATGAAATGTGTACTGATTCGAGTATTAAACATGCTATTTAAATATTCCCCTCCCCCTTCCCCACAAAAAAAAAAAAAATTGTAGATTTTTAACTATAGAAATGACTTTTAAAAGAGTTAAAAGAAGTATCAATTTACAAATCTCAGAAGTTTCGTAACTTTCATCTTTTCTCAGAAATTTTAACATTTATAGCTTTTCACTACACGTTGTGAAAGACAATATTATTAAAATTAATTTAATTTATTTGTTTTGTAAATTCATGAACCTCGTATTCCACTTACCGATGGGTTATGATGGGGATAACGTCCGACATTTGAGTTTCATATGGGAGAAAACTTGTGAAAGATAGTATTAAATCCTTGCCTTTTATAAAAGTAATTAGACTTATGATATGAAAGTTATTAAAGTTAATTTAATTAATTTTTTTGTAAATTCATGAGCCTCGTATTTCCCTAACCGAAAGTCTATGATAGGAATAATGTCCATCATTTTAGTTTGATATGGGAGAAAACCCTTAACTTTCACTAATCAGCTTGGATTTCGATAAAAGGCACTTACACATATTAAAGACAATTAGAAAAATAGTTTTAAAAATATATTACGATACAAAATTAGGTTAAATGAAATACTAATTAATTAATTATTATTATTAATTATTCATCTATCCGTTTAATATATAAGCTTGGAAACTAAATGAATACTATATGATTTTTAGACTTGAGTAGACTTTATAGTTGAACATTGGCTTTGAAGACTGTTCAAATCATAATGACCTTTTCAGCTAGTCAGAAAAAAATGTATTTACCTCATAATGTAAAAGCTCTTCTTTTTATTATTCTTAATTAGCTTTCCATCCCATTCTGACGAATGCATAAATGTCAAAATAATAAAACAAACTATCTTGACGTGTCCACAAAAACAAAATTGTCTTGATTTCGCCCATATTGTTTATATATTCTTCGCCTTTCGATTTTTCTTAGACATTCGAAGACAGTATTGTTTCCATATCTGAACACAAATATTCAATTCTTGTGTTTCTTTGATGCCACATCAACAAGAACAAAAGTATTGTTTCCATAAACTTAAATACAGATTTTGGCAAAAGTGTACAAATTCCACCCATGGTCATACGCTGAAGTTCCTTAACCTTGAATTTCATATTTACACCTCGCCCTACATTTTTCGACCTACACCCTTAGTCGGAAGGGAGACATAACCTATCATCCAGTGGGCAAACCATCCACCACCTGACCGTGTGAGGCGTGTGTGCGGTTGCAGTTAAACAGACCTTTCGGTCCAGCCCCGGGTTGGAACCTCTTCACCTTGGTGGTGGTAAAAAAAGTTCCCGCCCTGACCCTTGAAAGAAAAGTTCGGTATGTCAAGGCGTGTGCTGCTGCCGAAGCTTTGCTCATGGTGGTGGGCTGTGTCTTCGTGTTCGTGACCTTTACTATGTAGGGTCAGTTCATTACATAAGTGTTGGCAATGCTGCTGTGTGTAGAAGTACTTTTGAATCATGTCTTTTACTGGAGTGAGAAGACGTCATAGATGCGTAATTCTGTGAATCGTCATCCAAATCTAAATTGATTTGTGAAGAGTCACTTGGACAGAAATGGAAATCATTCCGTGGCTGTTTGTGTTTTTTATTTTCCATCAATTTAAAAGGTTAAAAATGGGAGGAAAATAGTGATAACTTTGCACGCAGATTATGCTTTAAAAATAAATTATCTGTGTGCTACATTTAAATAATTTATGTCGAAAGGGAAAAAAAAAGGATTTAAATCAATTTTTTATACTATTCGTATATCATAGTTAAGAACTTTCGTCCATTATATAACCAAAATCTATTATTGAAAGTAAAGTAATATTGTCCAGATACATCAATTTTATTTTTTATATATTTTCGTTTGATTTATAAATTAAAATGTATAATAATTAAAAACCACTGAGGCGATAGAGGTATAAATTTAAGGTTAAATAGAGATATTTTCTTGTAAAATTAAACAAAAATAGGTAATATCCTTTGAAGATTTAAACAAAAATTAGGTTTTTTAATGTGAATTAACAATTATCTGTATCAATTTTATAATATTAAAACAGAGGTTGATGAATTTTCTCGAATATTAATGATCTTTACATCAACATCATCATCAATAGCACGACAGCCCAGGTAGGGCCAAGGCTTTCTATTGGTGACAATGGTCCTCCAATTCTTAACCTTCAGTACAGCAAACTCCTTTTCAACTGCGTCTATCCATCGCAACTTGGGTCTCCCCTATATCTCTTTGTCTTTAGTCTATTGATTTTAATCAATTTTTCATAATATCTGTGTCTTTATAGCATTTATAAATTTCTGCGTTGTACAGTATTCTCACTTTCCCTAACACCTTCAAGAATAGGCCTTAAAATCTTCCACTCAAATACATTACATCTCGTCAAAGTCCAAGTTCAAGACCAAAGACCAAAATAGGTCTAATAAGAGTTTTATCTAACAATAATTTAGTTTTTCTGCATGTGAGTTTGCCAATTTATCTATTCTTACTTCTCAATTTATAGTTATTAAATTTTCTATAAAACTAAAAGTTACAGCAATTATTAGTTTTCAAGTTTTTCTATTAAACGATTGGATGAGTGCATTTTTCTCACAGATTACATTCAGCTTATAAGAGTCAAAACCACATATCAAAGAAAAATTTCTTCACAAATCAAGCAAAGAATTATCCTTCCTTATAAGAACTATCTCAGACGAGCCATATATTAGCGATTATGGCCCATTTCATAAATCAATAGCTAAAAGTTTAGTGTACTCCCTAAACTTAAAAGAACATAAAAGACAATACCGCTTGGGTTCAAGAATCCAGTATCGGCATGCAATTGCCCATCCAGGCACCATTTAAAGGCAGCTAAATTAATACAGTTCAATGATTTAATGCTTATAAACGGGCGTGAGACATACACATAATTTCTGTCTTCGCCTTTCAGGCAATTTTACTCATGAGCGACCGCCACAGCAAAGCGATTCGCGCCTACAGCTACTGGAGGAGTCACGCGAAATTTGCAGTGTCCCAACACTGGAGCTGGTGTGTCTCACCTCAGAAGCGTGGGGAGTTTTTCCACGAAAAGTTAAACCTCTTAAAAACAAAACATATGTAACATTCATACATTTTGTGCCGAAGTCGCATTTTTCGTGGTAATTTACCTTCTTTCTTGCAATGTTGCAAATGATTTGTTGTTTACATTTCGTGAATTCATGAAATATTAATAATCCGTCGAGTGTTGAATACAGTACTTATGAATGGTTGAATAACATATAATTTGTGAATATTTTCAACAAGGTTAAACAATGTGTTTTTTGAGCTTCCTGCGTCATTATTTAAATTAATAAACTATAATTGTTTCAGACCAATTAATAAAATTACATGACCTTTAGTATGACAGGCATCATCGAATCCTGGCGGTAGCATAGTTGTTTGTGAGTGGTTCGGAATCCACATTAAACTGTAAGTCCTTGTCTAATTAGCTTAAAGTGTGCAAAAAATGACCGTAGAGCGAAAAATCAAACCAAACCAAGATAAAATTATATCTGAATCCTAACTTTTCTTAGATAGTGGATATATTGGTTTATATGGCCTTTGCTGACGGCGGTTGGCTTATTAGACGGCTTTATACACTGAAGTGACAAAAGTCATGGGATAGCAATATGCAAATTTTCAGATGGCAGTAGCATCGCGTAGAACAGGTATAAATGCGCAGTGCTTTCGCAGAGCTTTCATTTCTGTTCAAGTTATTCATGTGAAGAGGTTTTGACGTGATGATGACCGCACGACGGGAATTAACAGACTTTGAACGCGGAATGTTAGTTGGAGCTAGACGCATGGGTCATGCCATTTCGAAATCGTTAGGGAATTCAACATTCCCAGATCCACTGTGTCAAGAGTGTGCCGAGAGTATGAAATTTCAGGCATAACATCCCACCATGGACAGCGCAGTGGTCGACCGCCTGCACTTAACGACCGAGACCGGCGACGTCTGCAAAGAGTCGTAAATTCTAACAGACAAGCAACACTGCGTCAAATAACCGCAGAAATCAATGTGGGACGTACAAGGGACTTGTCTGTTAGAACTGTGCGGAGAAATTTGGCTTTCTTGGGCTATTCCAGCAGAAGACCAACTCGAGTGCCTTTACTGACAGAACGACGTCGCTTTCAGCGACTCTCGTGGGCACGTGAGCATATCGGTTGGTCTCTAGATGAATGGAAAACCGTGGCCTGGTCCGATGAGTCCCGATTTCAGTTGGTAAGAGCTGATGGTAGGGTTCGAGTGTGGCGCAGACCCCACTAAGCCATGGACCCAAACTGTCAGCAAGGCACTGTTCAAGCTGGTGGTGGCTCCGTAATGGTGTGGGCTGTTTTTTCATGGCATGGACTTGGTCCTCTGGGGCGACTGGACCGAACATTGACTGGAAATGCTTATGTTCAGCTACTTGGAGATCACTTGCAGCCATTCATGGACTTCATGTACCCAAACAACGATGGGATTTTTATGGATGACAATGCGCCATGTCACCGGGCCACAACTGTTCGCGATTGATTTGAAGAACATTCTGGACAATTCAACGAATGATCTGGCCACCTAGATCGCCCGACATGAATCCCATCGAGCATTTATGGGACATCATCGAGAGGTCTGTTCGTTCCCAAAAATCCTGCACTATCAACGCTTTCACAATTATGGACGTCTATCGAGACAGCATGGCTCAATATTCCTGCAGAAGACTTCCAACGACTTGTTGAGTCCATGCCACGTCGAGTTTCTGCACTTCGCCGGGCAAAAGGAGGGCCAACACGATATTAAGAGTATCCCATGACTTTTGTCACTTCAGTGTATATTGGTTTATGATACTGTGGTGCAATTTTATTTTGTGAATTTAATGATTGTCTTTTAAATATTCTCATATGTTGTTTACATTTCGTGAATTCATGAAATATTATTAATCTTTCGAATGTTGATCACAATATTTATGAATGATTGGATAACAAGAATAAAACATTACTTGTGAATATTTTCAACAAGGTTTAACAATGTCTTTCATTTAAATCCTCCCATGTCATCATGTGAATTAATGAACTGTAATTGTTTCAGATCAATTAATATTTTATGAATAAAATTATATGACCTTTGGTATCACAGGTTTACAGTCGAAAGTTAAACTTCTTAAAAGCAAGCATATGTAGCATTCACACATTTTGTGCCGAACTAGCATTTTTTCGTGGTAATTTTCTTCTTTTTTCCAATATTGCAAATGATTTGTTGTTTTTCGTGAATTCATGAAATATTAATAATCTTTCGATTGTTGAATGCAGTACTTATGAATGGTTGGATAACAAGAATAAAATATAATTTGTTTGTTTTTTCATCAAGGTTAAACAATGTGTTTTATTTAAAGTCTTCCATTTCATCATATATCATGTGAATTAATAAACTATAATTGTTTCAGACCAATTAATATTGAGGAATAAAATTATATGGCCTTTGGTACCACAAGCTTTTTGAAGGAATTTTCTATAGATTTTGAAATTTGTATTGATTGCTATTTAAAAAAAATATATATATTCTTTTAGTCTTCTGCTTCTTTCCTTGCTGTTAAATTTTTTGAAATGTATAAATATTTTGAGTTAGAAATCAGAAATAATATTTTTCAGGATTCATTCAAAATAAATCTTAGCAATGAATCTCAAATTTGGCGATTTTTGAAAATACATATTCTGTTTTACAGTTTAGTTTATTTTAATTCTTTTATTTTATGTATTATCAATGATTTTGACGCAGTTTTTTTGTAGTTTAGTATCCTTAAAAATAAAATAAACTGCTTTTTTTTAATATTTAAAAATATCGCTTTATTCTGATGTAGTGGAAATAAAATATTTAATAAAGTGATATTACACATTTTCTCTTAATGACCATGTAAATATATTATGTTCCAATTTCGTAACGCCATTTCTTCATTTTATCTGTGGAGGAACTGAACTTCAAACTTATACGCACTATTCTCAAACTATCTCTAATACATAAATTTTAAAATGATGATATCATTAATGAAAAAAATAGATATCCTGATTTTCTTCCAAAATGAATTTAAACTCACGGTTAAAGTTAACAAAGTGCAAAAAAAAAAAAAAAAAAAAAAACCCTCTTTTCCAACTTAAGCCATGTGAAAGTGCGTTCGTCCGTGTAGGGCTAGTCAGACAATCTCTGGTAGAGATACTCCCCCCCCCCCAACTGCAATCGTCTGGTGGCGAAAATCGAGGTGATTTGGCGAGGGTTGTTAGCCATGACTAAATACACCACCACTCTCATGGGCTTCTCAACTTGGCTCATGGGATTACTTTCTGTGATTGTTGGAAAAAGCGGGGTCAAAAAAAAATTGCCACTGTCCATCTCCCACGTTCCCCTCTAGTCTAAGTAGCCAAGCACATGAAAAAAAAAAAGGCATCACCGTAACGCAATGCTCTTCTCCAGGGCCTACTCAAAAGTTTTGTCGCCAAAAGGTCTGAGTTCGGTCTATAAGTTTGGTTGAAGGCAACCCCAACAAGAGCAACAAATTTCAATCTGTTTTAAGTTAACTATCAAATGATTAAAAAAATCAATGACTTTAAAAGAGCAATGTTGATCTCGGAAATAAATGTACATATGCTATCGCAGCATCTTTTATGTATGTTTGATGCTTGATGAATTTTTAGTTATTCCGTTAGAATGATTAAAAATTCAGAACTGGAAAGTTTTATTAAAACGTCGTAGAGGTATTATTTTGAATAGAATACTTAAAAGTTTGATATGCAATTTAAAGTATACAATAATTTTCATAATGTTTCTATTTTTTGCCAAAATTTTTTAATTGATTTAAATGCAAGTGATAACTTTGAAACCTTAAGTTTTTCAATATATAAATTTATAATTTTCAAGCAATCAACATTGATTTGGTAATCAACATCATTTCAAGTAAAATGGCTCATTTTTAGCAATTTAATGATGTTGTATTTAGAATTCAAGGACATTTATGCGTTCAATGTACAATAAATTTCATAATGTTTTTATTTTTTTGCCAAAAATAGTTAATTGACATAAATGCAAACTATAATCCTGAAACCTTAAATTTTTTAATATATTAATTAATAAAAGTTTAAGCAATCAACATTGATTTGGCAATCAACACCATTTTAAGCAAAATGATTCATTTTTAAGCAATTTAATCCTTATGTTGTATTTAGTATTTAGGGGTATGTATGCAGTTCTGAAATGGATTTATTTAATAAAATTAAAATGTTATTTAATAAAGCATCTGAAATGTTTTAATATTTTAAAGTATCAACAACACTAAATTTATTTTAAATTAAAGTTTACTTTTAAAATTAAGAAAGAATTCAATTTTAGTGAATCTAAAATCAATACTTTTTCAAATAAATAGACTGAATGTCAAAGGCATATACTTTCTTTTGATTTATATCCCCATAAAAGGTTCAAACAGCGGAAAATTCTGTAAAGTTATTAAATTTGCTCCTATAACTTTTAGAATAATTAACTTTCATATATATAATTCTCACACGTCACTGAATATACAAACAACCTTCTGCTGTAAACTCAATAAATCTTTTTAACATCCTGACTCTTAAAACTTAAAATAAATGCCAACATAACGGGTTATGAAATCTATGTACAACAAATGAAGGGAATAAATATATCAAAAAATATAGCATTTATTAAAGGAAGCAGTTTATTTTTATGAAGAATATTTTAAAAAACAATGTCATTGTAATTATTGGCGTTGATTAATTAGCTCAATTTATTGTTGTTGTTGTTTATTTGAATATTCTCAGTAATCATAGCCATGATATAATAATTATTTTAATCTGCTGAAGTATATTAAAACAAGATTTAATAAAGATTTGCTACATGTGTTCTAAGATTTAAGATATTTATAGAATTAATAACAAGTGTTATGTGCAAAAGGACGACAGACATAAAATGGCATAAATTAATAATTCTCTTAATTAATGAATATAATCTTTTTCAATAAATAATTATCATTTAACATTATCTAGATACTATCTAGACATTCTATAGATTTATTTGTATATAGATTTTTGATGTTGTTGTTCTCTTTCTGAATAGTGACATCAGCTGTCTTTTTTGTGTACACTATCACACTTGCTGCAAGGAAAACAACAGCAAAAAAAAAGTTAATTTATTTTTTAATTTATCCATTTTAAGTAAAACAATCTCTAGTACTGTCTAAAATATATCAAACATCTTTTAATTGAGGAAAACTGGATTTACAATCCTTTTTAACTAAACCTTTACAAATCCTTTTATCTTTAATTTTTTAAGACTGGATTTACAATTTTTTTTAATAGCTTATCAATGTATATTTACAGATTAGTGTTTAAAATGTATTTCTATACTTTCTTTATAGTTGCTTCTATCTTTATCGTAAACAGGCCTTTTCAAAATGCATTATAATTTTTATGTTCATATTACAAAAACTAAAATAGAATATACATCATCTATCAGTGGCTTCTTAAGTAACAGATTTCAACCAAATCCAGTGTTAAAGCAAGAGATTTAGCACGGTTTAGCAGAACATTTCCCTTTCACCAAAGTGTCAAGCCCTCATTACAAAACAAGCTTAAAAGAATCCTAAAGTAAACAACCAACAACCTTAAATTGGAAAAGGATACCAGTATCACTGGCAAAACATCACAAGTAACGCCTCTACTAGCGATAACGATCGCCAAACACCGCTGCCCATCTGAAACCAACACATCGAAGTGAAAATCACTGTGAAAAAAAAAAAATGTTTCGTGCAAAGAGGGGGATGGGGTGTAAAGACAGCGCAGATTAAATCGCTGCGTAACAGAGCCTCTGGGTGTCCATTTTCTTAATTACTGGAGAATCAGTGGAGCGATTACACCATTTGCAAAAGTGAGAGACCAAAAACGTTGGTGGTGTGAGTAGCAACATCACACAGTGGCACCGGGCGTGTGAATTTTTCGGGGTTGGCAAATAAAAGAAGAAAAAAGTAGAAATTGATTTCGAAAGTTGCTTTTCTTTGACATTTGCAGAATGGATTTTAAAAAGTTGTTTTTCTGGACTGGTTTATTGTTTTATTGTTGTAAGGTCAATAATCTTGGACAGGTTTGGATTTCGAACAAAGAATGCGATTGGACCACCTGGAACCATATTAGAATTGTTTCAGTATCATCCTGATTTAGTTATTTTAATTAGTTTCCTTTAGTCTTTTAAAAGATTTATTTAACTTAAGATTTGTTTATTTAATTTTTTATGGTTATTTCTTCTTTTTTTTTTTTTCAAATGACTTTGAAACAGCCAAATAAATGCACCTTAATTTGTACTAATAAACTTTTTCACTTCCTAACTACTCGATTTGTTTAAATTTTTTTAATGATACTATATTTAAGAACAAGAGTAAATTAAGATAACAGATTGAAATTTTTTTTTTATTTAAAATTAATATTTTTAAACTTATGAATAACTGCCAGTTACATATGCAATGCCTTATTGCATTATAAAGATTTTCTCTAACAATTGAAAACAAAAGTAAGCTATTTTCGGATAATATTTAATTCCTCGCAACATAAATTGATGTCTCTAATATTACTTGAAAATACTTATAACTTTTATTTAGAATTACATATATGAATTTTTTACTTTACTTTTTATCTTAAATAAAGAAACTGAACGTCAGGTAAGAAGAATGAACATGTTATTTTACTGATCATATTAAGAGGAAAAGACTAAGTTGATGAACAAATGAAGTTCAAATCGGATTTAATGTTATTGTTTATTGAATATTCATTATACAAATAATCAAAAGTATCTGTAATATATACAATTTAATTTAATCTGAATTATTTTTAGTAATTAGTTTTCTAATTAGGGGCCTAATGGCCGAGTGACTAGCGCTATGGGCTCGGTTCCATTGATATTTGTAGTGGTTCGGAATCCACTTTAAACGGTAGGTCCTAGTCTAATATGACTGTTAGGCGTAAGGTTGACAACCCCAGAAAAAAAGCTTCCCCTGTCTCGAAATCTGCCAACAGGCAGACGTGCTTTGGGCCACCATAGGGTTGTGGCGTCAATGAAGAAGTTATCTAATTGTGGTAACATAAAAATATATCAGTAATAAGATATAATTTAGAGATTATGATAGTTAAAATAATAATGAAGCAACTTGTGAAACTGTTTTGCAAACCGTTATGCTTAATCATTACTTCCAAAATGAAAGTGCCTATTTTTCAAAAACATTTTTCTATGTTAAATCCTTGCAACAATCAAAAGCAAAGTACCTTTAAACTGTTTCGAATGTTCTTTAAATGCGAAATAAGAACCATCCACATTCTTAGATCCCATTTACTACTTTTAAATAGATGGGTTAAAAGGAACTTCCGCGAATAACTACACACATAATCCGGCTTCGGCCTGAGCATTATGCTATCAGCTTTCCAAGCCACTGTATCGAATTACTCAAATTATCCCATCCTATCGTTACCAGAAGCACGCTGATGCACTGTTCTTTATCGAAAACAGCAATCGCGAAATAATACCGAACCAAACAATAATTTACCACTGCCATTATTCATTCTCGAATGTCTCTGTTCTCGGTTGGGTGATCTTTATGCTTGTGACCAGCAAAATACTGCACGCGTGCCATCGTAAGTAATACCTGTGACCATAACTGACCTGAGGCAGTGACGGCACAAGCAACAACAACAACAGCAAAATGGACCAATGCTGATATTGATATATTTGTCGACCACGATCGAGTACGACTCGAATCAATTGCTTCGTCGTAGCCCCTCAGGTATCAAACGATTGTTGAACTTCTTTTATCTATCGTTGGAAAAAGTTACCCTTGTAGGAATTTTTCTTCCATTCCGCGCTAAAGGGTTAAAAGAAATGCTTGAACGATCTGATTATCTGACAGAAAATTCTCTCACAGAGATGGAGGCTTTTTCTCATCCACCCCTCTTCCTTCTTCCTTTTGTTCTTCTTTCTTGGTGAGTTGTGTGTGTGCGATGGTCCATCATCAGTGGTGTTCGCTCGCCATCCTTCTGTGACCCTCTGGAGTGCAACGATTTCGGTCGCTCTTAATGTGGCTAATGACAGATGTTTGCTGGGGAAATGAAACGATAAAAATATCCAAGGAAAGAGGGAGGTATGACGTTTTTCGTGATGCATCGTTAATCTGGGTGTGAGATTATTACCAGAACCGAAAAACGTAGACCGATATTAGCATGAAATTATACTTATAGGTCCTAACAAAAGAATCCCGATCCCTAAAGGGTTCATGCAAAGATTGTACGCGATTCAGGAGGTTAGATGAGAAAAAAATATTTTATCATCTTCAGTTTCAATGTCTTCTATTAAATTAAGCGCTTCCTTGTCCTATGAATGCTCATAGCAAATTATCCTGGTATTAGTTGTTATCAATAAAAGAAATGACTCAATTTTATATCACATAACCATTGCAGAATGCCTAGAAAAATCCATTCCCAACTTTGAAATGCATTTAAAAACTGTATCTTGGTGCCGTTAGATTGTAATTTTGCTGTTTGTTAGTTATCACGCTCGTTGCTTGTAATGTATCTGGAAACTCATGTAACAAACATGAAATGAAGAATATTCTAAGCTATTTTGATCAGGGCATTCCCCCAATCCATATAATAGTTTAATGCTTTTTTAAACTGTCTTTAATATAAATTTATTTGAAAATAATTATATTAAAAAAAAGTTATACGACCTTCATCTTATTGGAAACGAGTTTCCAAAATAAAATGGATTTTTAACCCATTTTTTAGTCATTTGAATTTTAACTATCAAATCATTTGAAAAGGATCAGATGGGCTAATAAATCTTCTCCTTCTTTGTCAGCACTACAGCCTGTTGCAGACCAAGGCAGTATACATGAGCTTCCTCCATCTGACTTCGCCTGGGCTAATAGATAGTCATTTGTTGACTCCTACACCCAGGCCGACCTGATGACCAATTGGCTAGCGCTCTGGCCATTGGTATCACAGGCTTCAGGTTCGAATCTTAGCGGTGGCTTAGATGTTTAATAGTGGTTCTGAATCCACGTTAAACTGTAGGTCCCGGTCTAATTAACCTAAAGTGTGCAAAAGATGACAGTAGAGCGACAATCCAAACTTATACCTGAGCTAATAATTATCAACCGTAATTTTTGTAATAACAATTAACCGTCTTTTTTTTTTTTTCTGTGTCTTTTTAGTTTTCACATTAAGCTTCTGACGCAATGAATTATTTCCTTCTGAAAGTGCTTGTCATTCCTTGGGATTTTAAGCAAACTAACATTGAATTTTATCTTTTCTATGTTTTATCGGTTTCCGATTCAGTCTTTGTTTTTCAAATAAATATACGAAATAAAACTTATACCTTAAGGTAGCGATATTTTGAATTTGTGAAAGTTATAGTGTGTTCTATAAAAGTTTCTTAAAAATGTATGGCATGAAAATATTAGGTTAAATTTTGTTTTTCAATAAGCATTATTTATCATTCATTCACAGAAAGAAAGTTCCCAAATCCATCAAGAAAAAAAAAAATTTAATATTTTACATAAATTATATATATATAAATTTAATATTATAGTTTTTATATGCATTTTATTTTCAGTACTCTTACTATAATACCATTCTCATGAGATAGAAAAAATAAAAGAAAATTCTTAATGTTTGGACAAAAGACCTTATTTGACCTTGAGCTTTCTTTAAAACTTAAATTCAAAATAGCACTTCTCACGCGAGTGATCTATGAGAAAAACTTTTTCAAACGTATCTATCACGATCTGCCAAAAAAATCCCATACTCCCACCAAACTGCACTGGTACAGTTCCTTAACCCTTCAGTTCTTCCGTTTGTCCATTTTTGCCATGCACCCCCATTAGAGAACGCAGTACACAGCAGAGTCTGAATCATCTCCCAGCCTAATCACTGCCCCAGGTAATTCTCCCCAACCTATCCTATCTGAGGAATTTTTCCGGAGAGATCTCCCAAAGTGTGACGAATCGTTGCACGGACTCTTGCTTTTGCCATCCTCATGGGCTACTAAGTACTCTTCGGTCCTCTTTTCGAATCTTGCAAATTTCATCTCTTTTTCTTCCTTGCGCAAGCCAGCCTAGCTTGTCTAAATGGGCATGACGGCCTTCCTTTGCCTCAAATGGAATTTTCCCAGTTTAATGTTTTTTTTTTTTTTTTTCTTCTTTAATGTTGTACAATGTTTCTTCCCCATGTGAGTTTCATGTTTTTGTCAAACATGATCGGTCAAGGATTGGATTATAATGCCCTTCTTTTTCTGACTTGTCGACAAAGTGTTTTTTATCTTTTTGTCTTTCTCTTTACTTTCTTATCTTTTCCGAATGGTTAACTTAAGTCCTTTAACACTGGAATCTATTCTCAATGCATTAAAAACATCTATTGTTAAGCGGAATCGGCTTCTTCTTATAACTGTAATTACTTATGCAGATAATAACTACACCTAAGGGTTTATTGTTAAGTTGTTTCATGTATTAAATAACATTTTCTCACAGTATTTACTTGAAGAAATAAATTGTATTACATAATAAGCTTAGTTAAGAGAATCAAAAGCCATTAAATTTTTAAAAGTAGCAATTTTCCAAGTATAAGCTATTAAATACTATCAATTTGAAACATGAATTCTAGCAATAAAATCCTTTGTATGAAAGGAATTTTTTTTTTCCAATTTTTCCCATGGATAATAAAAAAACTAATTTAATAAATAAAATTCTGCTTAAATTTTCTTGCTCGCTATTTTTTTAGTTAAATCTTAAACTAAAATGGATTAAATTCTCAATTGATTGATTACTAATGAATACTTTACGAGGTACAGTTCAACTACGCGATGCCTCAAATATTTGATGAATTTAAAATTATTTTTACATAATTTTAAATACTTTTTCTATGCACTATATTTTAATGCTTTTCTGTAAGTCTTCAAATTTGATTGAAAATAAAAAGAAGTTAAAATAATGATTTAGTTATGAAAATAAAAAAAAGATTCCATAAACGTCCTATTACAATTCGTAAATCCAAATCCCAAACTTATCCCAGAAAAAAAAAAAAAAAGGCTCGTTAATTTCTAACTTACTTAGTATTTCCTGATGCCAGAATTTCTAATTAAATCAATTTATCTATATATTTTAAATTCACTGGATTCAGAAATGTTACCAAAATTCAATTGATCAATATATAATTCAATTCAATTGCCAGAAATATTTATAAAGAAATAATTTTTAAATTTATAATAAGTGATTTTTAATTAAATATTTTAAATTTTTGGAATTGTTCAATCAGCGAAACATAGAAAAAAGGCATGAAATTAATTTTAATTGCAAAATATCCATACTTTAATATTACTTTTAAAACACGAAAGTCCTATTGTAGTATCATGATCTATTTATAGTATCACACCGAAGATAAAGTGTGTATCTCTCTCTATATACATAAATATAGATCTACATCTCTCTATCTATGTACATATATCTGTATCTCTCTCTATATATTTAATATATAGAGAGATGTAGAGCTCTACATCTCTATATATTAAATATATCTCAATATCCCTTTCTCTATAGATATAGATCTACATCTCTCTATTTATATATATCTTTGTGTCTCTATATATTGATATAGATCTACATCTCTCTCCTCTCTCTATAGATATAGATCCACATCTTTCTATTTATATATATCTTTGTGTCTCTCTATATATAGATATAGACCTACATCTCTCCCACTCTATATATATATCTGTATCTTTCTCTATATCTATCTCTCTATAGACAGAGAGACAGGGGCAGAGACATTGTTAAAAATATTTTTTCAATAATTCTTTAATTATTAACGATACTTTAATTATCCAAGTTAGTTCTTCAGCAAAATGTAGTTAAACTTTTACTTCATTCCCGGCAATGTAATTGGAAACATTTCCAAAACCTTTTTGACATAACGATGTCCAACCGGCAAACACCACCTTATAATTTGCAGCAGCAAAATTCGCCGACACCATTTCTTTGAAAAAGATTTAAAACTTTTCCATCCCTCGTTGTTTGCTGCTGAGGGGAATTACAACATATCAGATTTACTCGGTCCAATTAATGAAATTTCACAGCAGAAAGTTAACAAGTGTGCCTGTGACGGTGGGTGTTAGGAGGGAAGAAAAAAATAAATTATAATTAAGCGTTTGATGCCACTCCATCTAAATGTTAAGAATATTATTTTATTTTCTTCTTCCAAAACGATGCCAGACGAGCAACACCTCAAAAGGCAACTAATCAGTTCATCCGCGTCATCTTCAAAGGGCCTGCAGGGGTCGATTGCAGTGAATTTGATACCCAAATAGTGCGACGACACGTAAAGTTTGTCAAATAATAACAATATCTCAGTCACTTTTTTTATTTTATTTTTACGACACCGAGTAATGACTTCTTAATTAAAAGGAAAGGGAAAACGTCGTAAAAGGAAAGGGTGGTGGAAAGGGAGGAATAAGAACGAAAGAACGTTTTGATGGAAAGGAAGGGGGTGGGGGACAAGGGGTAATGCGGCACTTTTAACAGCTGTTGCCTTTTCCGTCCTGGAACGTAAAAATTAAAAGATTTTTCTAGACCCCTCTTTGTTTGACGTCGTTTTCGTACGATAGCAAAATAATTGACGTCGATAAAATAGCAGGAAAACATTTTCTTGTAAGTTTTCATGTGCGAGCGAATGTTTCCGGGAATTGTGGCAGGACCCCTATTTTGTTTGCTAAAAAGCGAAAATCTAATTAAAACTGCACTGAATTTCCGCATCGGAGGAAAAGAACTGATTTTTGTTGCTCTGCAGTGTCGCCTTACAAGAAGCAACGTGTAACAGAAAATAGCGCGTTTGATGTAGCATAGATTCTTTTCTATGTCCTTACGATGTCCGTGCCAACTACAGATAAAATGGCTGAATCCCTTTTATGTAAATGACGTTGCTATGGTTTTTAATAACAGGTAATTGTCTCAAGAAAAAAGGAATCTGGATATCTGGTGACAAAAAGTAAACTGGGTGTCGAACAGCAAAATAAACTATGACAGAATTTTCCTGAATCTTTTTAAGTTTTGCAAAACTAAACCTATATATTATTAAAAAAAAATCCTTGCAAAACGAATTAACATCTTGCTTTGGTTTGAATTTAAATCTCAAAAATCCGCATCGGAGGAAAAGAACTGATTTTTCTTGCTTTGCAGTGTCGCATTACAAGAAGCAACGTGTAACAGAAAATAGCGCGTTTGATGTAGCATACATTTGTGTGTGTGGATTCATCTCTATGTCCTTACGGCGAAAATGGCAGAATTCCTTTTATGAAAATTACGTTGCTATGGTTTTTAATATGAGTTAATTGTTGCAAGAAAAAAAAAAAAAAGAATTTGGATATCTGGTGACAAAAGTAAACTATATTCCCAACATCAACGTAAGCTATGGCAAATTTTTCCGAATCTTTTCAGTTTTACAAAACTAAACCTATATAAAAAAATTTCATTCAAAATTAATATATTACTTTCAGTTTGAAATTAAAATCTCAAAAATCAAGAAAAAGTAATTTGGATATATGGTGACAAAAAAGTAAACTAGATACCCAACAAAAAGTAAACAATGTCAAAATTTTCCGAATCTTTTAAGTTTTGCAAAACTCATATAAAAACATTCCTTGCAAAACGGATTAACATCTTGATTTGGTTTGAATTTAAATCTCAAAAATCCACACAGGAGGTAAAGAACTGATTTTTGTTGTTTTGCAGTGTCACCTTACAAAAAGCAACACGTAACAGAAAATAGCGCGTTTGATGTAGCATACAGTTGTGTGTGTGGATTCTTTTCTATGTCCTTAAGATGTCAGTGCCAACTACAGATAAAATGGCTGAATCCCTTTTTATGCAAATGGCGTTGCTATGGTTTTTAATATGAGGTAATTATTGTAAGAAAAAAGAAACTTGGATATCTGGTGAAAAAAAGTAAACAACATTCCCAACAACAAAGTAAACTAAGACAGGATTTTCCTGAATCTTTTAAGTTTTTGCAAAACTAAATCTATATAAAAAAAAATTCCTAGCTAAACGAATTAATATTTTGTTTTTTGGGTTTGAATTTAAATCAAAAAATTAAATATTTTAAAAAGAATAGGTTTTTAAAGTGTCATAAACTTTTTTTTTTTGGATAATAAGTTTTATATTTTTAATATCGACTGTTGGCATTATAATTATGTCTGTATAAAATATATTTTGTCATTATAATTATATCTGTACGTTTCTGATTATATTCAAATTTAAAATTACTTTAAATCCCATTATTATTTATGTAATTTTTTTTTTTATTTTGATTCAATTTCTACCAGAAAAACTATTTTATTTTTATATAAAATAATAATAATTTTTATCCTTGAAAATTTATTAAAAAGCTTATATTATCTGATGAAAAACATATTATTTCCGAGTAAAATATTTTTTAAAAAAATTTCTTACAATTATAAGAATTAGAAAAATTTCTGTTAATTTAATTTTTCTATTTGTATAAAAAATAAATAATTTTATTCAATTATTAATTAAAATAACTTATTTATACAGAAAAAAAAATTTAAATTTAAATTAAATTAAACTTAAATTTTTAAAAATTAAATTAATTTAATCGAATTAATTAAAATTTTAATAAAAATTAATTAAAAATCAAATTAACAAAATTATTTTAAATTTAATCACTTTTATTTAATTTAAAAATTATTACCAGATCTCAGATTTCGAGAAAAAAATATTAAAGATTTGTTAATAATATTCAATAAATTTTTTATAGGAATTATTATAAAATTAAAGATAAACATCAGTTTAAATGATTACTGATTTTCGATAAAAACTTAGTGTTTTTATATAAATTTATATATAGTCCCCAAGATGCATTTTTCTTTCTTGTCATGTTCTTTGGGGTTTCCTTTATTATTACAAGAATTTTTTTATTTTATTTTTTGCTTTCATTATTTGTTTCTTTTGATTTCTATCGTTATATTTCTTTTTAAAGGAAAAAAAAATGTCTTTTCTCTTTACCTTTCTCTTCGCATTTTTAGCTTTCTGACTGCGAATTCTTCTGATTTATCGTTTTCTAAGCTTTAATTAATTCAACAAGCTTCTAAACCACGCAGACGAACCGTTTTGGGATTGTTTTCTAACTTCAACACTTCGTTTTTCTTTTTGTTTTTTTTTTTTTTTTTTTATTACTACTCTTATTATTTTCTTCTCTCTTCTTCCTCTTTCCCCCTATATTTTCCAGCATTTTCTTTTCTTTCTTTCTTTTTTTTTTTTTTTTTCCCTTTATTTTTCTGTACAAAGAACGAAAGTGTTTTTGCTTCATATTGTAATGTCTTTTAATATTTTTTTTTTTCTCTCTTTCATTTTGTGCTTTCCTTCTTCTGCAGTTTATTTTATAATGTTCGGGTTTTTTTCTTTTTGTGTTTTTGTTCTTTTTATTTTAAAGTTAGTGATCCGATTGCGGTTGTAGTTAAATATTTTAGCAGTTTCGGGGAAATTAAACAGTGTTCTTCTAATTGTATTTGAAAAGTTAAGTGTTAGAAAAAGGAGCAATATTAAGTGCAGGAAAAATAGTTTAAACTACTTTTGCAGATTTAGCTTTAAATATTTGATTTGTTTTTTAACAAAACTAAACCAAACTTTCGATTCGTTTTTTTTTTTTTTTTTTTTTTGGTTTGTATAACTGTTAACATTTATTAACCCAGATATTCTCATTGAAAATTTTTACTTTCTGTTTATTATTAACAATTAGTGACTTAAATGGATTTGAGAGCAAATAATTTTATTTTTAAAAATGTATTTTTATTTTTAAAAAGTTATTTTTATGACATTATCTTCTATAAGGTATTATTGGTGCAAGACTCAGAGTGGGCCAAATTTTACCTACTATTTAAATAGTAGCAAATTGTTACAATGTACTGAAACTAATGTAAACTGTTCAGCATGATGTAAGAAAGTAAGTTTGTAATACTACTACTTCTTTTTGCAATAGCTATTTTGTTGGCATTATAATGGTATGAGAACACATGTATTATTCAATAGATTCCAAAATCAAAATTCTATTCTTCAATACTTTAACAAGCATCTGGTACAGTAAACGTTACTAATGTATTTTCTATAAGATGGTGTCGCAGTACATCCAGATTTTACCTTTACTTTTTTCTATTATCTGCAAATCCAGTAGCAAATCGTTACAATGTAAACTGATCAGCATGATGTAACCCAACTACTTCTTTTCCAATGTCTATTTTGTTATCATATAATGGTAGGAGAATGAATGAAATGTTCAATAATACATGTTTAAAACAGAATACTCTACTTTTCAATACTGCTCATAATCGCTGCTACATAAGATAAGTACTACATGGAAGAACTGCATTATTTTCATTTCCTATATTACATCAATATTACTTTTCCATATTACCGCTATTTTTAAGATGGCATAACAATACATCCAATACATTTTCTATAAATTAAATTGTAAAATATAACTAATGTTCAGCGTAATATACAGAAATACATAATTTCATTTAACATAATTACTTCTTTTTAATGTTCGCTTTTTAAACATCATAATGTTATGAGAACGCATGTATTATTCAATACATTCAAATACAGAATTTCTACTCTTCAATACTTCAGAAGCATCTGGTACATTTAAAAATTAGTAATATATTTTCTATCAGATGGTGTTGCAATGCATCCAAATATTATCTACTAGTTTAGTACTATTTAAATAATAGCAAATCGTTACAATGTAAATTGTTATTCAGCATGATACAAGAAATATGTAATCCTACTACTTTTTTTCCTATGTTTAATTTATTAGTATTATAATAGCATGATAACAACTTATTGTTTAATACATTTCAAATACAGAATCCATACTCTTCAATACTTTCAGATCACATCTGAGTACAGTCAAAGTTAGCAATGTATTTTCCTTAAGATGGTGTTGCAATACATCCAAATCTTTACCTATTATTTAAATAGTAGCAAATTGTTGCAATGCACTACAATATAAATTGCTCAGCGTTATGTAAGATGGTGTCGCATGTAATCCAACTACTTCTTTTCCAATGTCTATTTTGTTAACATCATAATGGTAGAGAATGAATAAAATGTTCAATAATACATGTTTAAAACAGAATCCGTACTTTCAATACAGCTCATAATCGCTGCTACATAAGATAAGTACTACATGGAAGAACTGCAGTATTTTCATTTGCGTGCACAATTTCGTTCGTTCTATTATTCGTTTAAATTCTTCATTTTAACATGAAGGGAATAAAATGATCAAAAAAGAAAAGAATCTCCAACCCGGCAATAATTTTTCCCTTTCTTTTTCATAAGCGTTTTTAATGGAATTTTCGCGTGACTTATTGCACGCTTAAGTAAGTCCTTAGAGCAGCATTAAAGATGGCATACAGAATAACCGAATGCGTTTTTTATTCTTTTATTCTTTTACTGTTTTTAAAACATCGTTTCTCTCTTTGTTGCTCATCCGCAAGATTTCTGAGCAATTTGCATTTTTGTTTCTATATTTGTATATCTCTCTTTTATATTCACATTAAGTGTGTTTTTATGAATTCGGAACTTTTAGTAATTTTTTTTTTTTTTTTTTTTTTTTTTTGCTTCCCCCTAGACTAGTTGTATTTTCCGTTTTAATACTGACTCTCGCTTTAGTTTTTTCCTCTTTTTTTATCTTTTTGTTTTTTTTTAGAGGAAAAAATTAAATGTTGTATGAGATAGAAATGTTACATACTAAGGCCACAGTATTTTTTGATCTTTTGAAACAAAATTGGGGCATCGTTTATTTTCATACTTTTTGATGTATGAGTTTAAAAGTTGCTCAGCGTTTGAGTGTTTTTTTTATGGGTAAAAGCTGTTGCTACTTATTTCATATTGATTCTGAATTTTGAAAATGCTTTTCAAAATGCCAAAACTAAGTTCACAAGTGTTCTCAAGATATCTGATATGTCATGGATAAAGTTTGTGATATTCGTAATGATATCCATTTGTTATATTCTTTAAAAGTACATTAAGTGCATGGTTTGCGATATTCGTATATGATATTCAATTGTGAATAGGTAGATATTCGGTTGTGACTTTTTAATAATACATTAAGTACATTATTTCTGATATTCGGTTGTGATATTATTTAAGGTTTTATTAACTACATGGTTTGCGATATTCGTATATGATATTTGATTGTGATATTCTTTAAGGGTACATTTATATGGTTTGTGACATTCGGCTGTGATATTCTTTAAGGGTACATTTATATGGTTTGTGACATTCGGTTGTGATATTCTTTAAGGGTACATTTATATGGTTTGTGACATTCGGCTTTGATATTCTTTTTAAGGGTACATTTATATGGTTTGTGACATTCGGCTGTGTGATATTCTTTTTAAGGGTACATTTATATGGTTTGTGACATTCGGCTGTGATATTCTTTAAGGGTACATTTATATGGTTTGTGACATTCGGCTGTGATATTTTTTAAGGGTACATTTATATGGTTTGTGACATTCGGCTGTGATATTCTTTAAGGGTACATTTATATGGTTTGTGACATTCGGCTGTGATATTCTTTAAGGGTACATTTATATGGTTTGTGACATTCGGCTGTGATATTCTTTAAGGGTACATTTATATGGTTTGTGACATTCGGCTGTGATATTCTTTTTAAGGTAGATTTATATGGTTTGTGACATTCGGCTGTGATATTCTTTAAGGGTACATTTATATGGTTTGTGACATTCGGCTGTGATATTCTTTAAGGGTACATTTATATGGTTTGTGACATTCGGCTGTGATATTCTTTAAGGGTACATTTATATGGTTTGTGACATTCGGCTGTGATATTTTTAAGGGTACATTTATATGGTTTGGGATATTCGGTTGTGATATTCTATAAGGGTACATAAACTTTGTGGTTTTTGATATTCTTCATGATATCTATTTCTGATAGTCTTTCAGGATAATTTAATAATATGGTTTGTTATATTCGTATATGATATTCAGTTGTGATACTTTTTAAAGATATTTAAAGTATATGGTTTGTGATATTCGGAATGATATTCGGTTTGCGATATTCCTTAAGGATACATTAACTACATGGTTTGGGTATACATATATGGTACTCCTACTTACTATTTATTATTATTAATATTTTTATTATTATTATTCTATTTTGTTTGTAATATTCTTTATTGATTCGTTCGCTTCTTTTATACGAAAAAGAAAAATTAATTAAAGAAACTGTGGTTTAGATGAATCTCTATTATACTAAAAAAATTAATCATTCAGTTTAGTTTTCGAAAAATATTGCATTTGCTTCAGTGTAATTATCCGAACATTAGAATATTTTATTATCGAATTAGTTTTTAAATATGATGCTGTATATATACTGTGAAAAAAATATTTAATTACAATTTTCTTACTTTTATAACGAATAAGAATCAGTAGGACTCTGTTAATTGTACTGCATTTTCATGTTGCATTGCAGAAAAACCTGAAAGTTTCAACTGAACAGTCCAGCTGTCACTGCGAGACTTTTTTTTTTTTTTTCATAAATTCCGTTAAATCTACTTGTTTTTTAAAGCTTATTTATAACGAATAACAGATTCGAATACACGTTAGTTTGCAAATTTTACTTGTAAAATTACTTGACAGAAACAAATTTCAAGGTCAGAATAATTGCTTAAAAAAAAAAAAAAAAAAAAGAGAACAAAACTAAAATTAACTAAAAATATCAATAAAAAAAACATGAGAAAAAACAAACTAAAATTAACTAAAAATATCAATAAAAAAAAACTTGAGAAATACATTCTTAAATCCATTCTCCAGGAAAAAGGATCACTATGGCGTAAACATCAATTTAACGATCTTTCTTTTAGAAGTACATTAGAAAAATGGAGATCATTTCACAGAATTTTTGTACTATCTGTTTTTAATGGCATTGTGATTTCCAAATGTTTTTGTCCATTATTTCACGCCATTGTTCGATTTTCCTAAATAAGCTGCAGTACAAGTAAAGTTTCAAATGTAATTATTTTCGTCTTTTCGTAAGAAATGAACCACCAAACTTTTTAGTTGTTTACAATGACTTTTGAACTTGAGTATCTTAATGACGGTTTGCATTGAATTCGTTCACATGGCTCAGCCACGCCTCTTTCCATCTCTAAGACTAAATTTTTGAATTAAAAAAAAAAAGCATACAAGATATGCTTCATTTCATTTTCCCAAAATTTAACTGGACAAATGAATGTAGAAAAACAAAATTCTTTGTTTTCATCAAAATGGGCTTTCATTTTGAAAAGTTTTTTAAAAAAAAAAATCAATTCCTATGTATTTTTGGAATTTATATTTAATTTTTATTAAAAATATCTCAGTAAAATAAATATTGCTTTTATTACAGTTATTTTAAAATCCCCTTTATTAACTGATATAAAAACAAAAGAATTCCTTTCTTATTTGTACAGGTTTATTTGAAACTATTGTTAATATTTTCTATGGGTAATTTTTTAAAATTATTTACATCTTTCTCTATAATTTCATTTAAACTTGTTTTTCTGGACCAATATTTATTTTATAATAATATTTCGTTTAATATAACTTTTTATTTCACTTAATTTTTTTTTTTTTTTTTGGTAAATAAAATGTGTAGAATTGATAGGAAACTATACATAGGACTTAAATCAGTCCAAAATTTGAGTTTTGGAAGAGAAATATAACGAAATTTATAAATAATGATATTCTTAGGAAGGATAATTTGTTCTACTGTTTTTATATTTAAACAAATTGTCATTAAATTTTTACACGCAAATTTTATTTTTAGGATAATTCAATTTATATAAAAGCTACTATTATATAGATACACTATAAACAATCCAATATAAAGAACAAAGCTAATTTGAAAAACAAATTAATAGCGATTTATAAACAAATCAATAGCGATTAATAAAAAATTAAGAGAGATTTATAATAATCTCTATTAATTTACAAAATAAGCTACTATTAGGTAATTTTTAAGGTTTAATTAGTTTTATTTCTTCTTCCTCAATTTATTATTGAATGTTTTACTTTTATTTAATAAATAATGAATGTATAACTTATTTTACTTTTTATTTCTGGCTACATTCCAGTGAAGGGTAAAAAAAAAATTAGTCAAACAAATTTTAATGTCTTTTTTTTAAAAATTAGAAAAAAGGTTTTTTTTTTTTCAACGATTATTTGTAATTATAATTATGAAATCACACAATATTCAATACGATTTATTTATCAATCAGTTACATTATTTTTCTTAATATCAGATCAAGTTCTGTTCAACTCAAACACATCCATCATCTAAACCGCAACTCATAAAAAAAAAAAAAAGTAGGTAACAGACAAGAAGAAGCATCTTTACAAACACAGACTCATCCCAGACTTGAAACTCCACTGACCTATTTTAAACCATGCTTTCACAGAGTGATGAAAGAAAGTGGGCAAGAAATGGACACAGAAATAGAGCCCTCGGAGAAGATGGACCCACCTAATACTCCCACACCAAAAAAAAAAAAAAAAAAACGAATAATAAAAACTGCAACCACCAGCGATTGTATGGGTGGATGAGTCTTAAGACGGCGTCAACCCATCCAAATGGACTGTTGGCGCTATGCCCATCCGTGGGACAAGGCATTCTCTTGCAAAGCAAAGCGACATCACCTCCCTGGTGACCTCTGGCATCATTGAAGGGTGGAAAACTGGCCCTCATTACTATCTCCCTCCCTTGTGCTTGTAGCGTGAGCGTCATCTTTTTGCGAACCTCGCCCTTATTGTCCTATGGGTGTCCCCACCTTTTGCCACTCTGACCGTGAACCGTGCCGCCAATATCTGTCCGAATACACCCGCTTGACCTCAATGCCACCATGTCTCCCGACGCCCAAGGTGGAATTTGTCGCTAAGTTTTCTTTGCGCCCACAACCAAGAAGATGACTTTTGTCCACCCCGGTTAGAGGAACACAACCGTGTTCCCAATGAACTGAGACAAAAGAAATGAAAATGAGTTCTGTCTTTATGAGTTAACATCATAGTTTATGTAAGAAGAAGAAAGAAAAGATTTCGTCTTTGCACCAACAGCAGCTAATTGGTGATTAAAATGTAGGCGAAAAGAAATTCGCCTATTCGTTTGTGTTCGGGTTACAGAAAATCTGGAAAATTCTGATAGCTCGACTACGTGATTGTTGACACAAGGAACTCATCATAATCTCAGCCGAGTCGACTCAAAATTCGAGGTACTAGCTGAATAGTATTTCATAGTGCATGAGGCCAGTTGAATCAGAGCTTCCACCTTTTGTATGGTAACCGGCATGGACTAGCATTATGATATGTTATTATATCAGGATGAGGATGAGGATGATTATATAAGAACATATATAATATACAATATATATATGATATTATATTATATACAAATGATATAGACTATTATTATTTTAATGTTATTAAGATTAAAAACTGGAGGTTCACGGCCAAGAGAAGAAAAGCCTGGCTGGATCTTTTAAAGAAGGCCAAGGCCCACAACGGGCATTCGAGCTAGTTATCATCATACAAATGATATTATAAAGTACAATAGAGACTTTAAAAATACAATAGACATCAACTGCTTATGTATTTTTAGGCGGGGGGGGAGAGAGATGATAATTAAAAAAATCTTTGATAACTTTTTGACAATTTCAAAATAATGCTGTTAATGGAAATAATAATTTTGATATTAAATAAAAAGGGAGCTTTTAAAAACAAAATTATTAACATTTATTAAAACATTTTAAAAATAAAAGTATTCAATTTATATTTATAAACTAGTTGTATTACCTGAATTAAAACAGTTTCCTATTTTTATTTGATTTTTCAAGAAATTATTCTTAACAAGCACTAAACTGTATTCAAAAAAATATTAGAAACATATAACTCAAAATAAGTACTGGATTAATTTTGAAACCTAGAACTAATAATCACTATTTTTTTAATTTTACTACGCAGTCAGTAAAAACAAATGTTGCTTTTTTATTTTAAACCGCATACTGTTTTATGCGTGCGTTTTGAATTTTGTGGTTGCATTTTACACACTCCAGGTTTACATCACTAACTCAAACATTTCCTGTGGCTTATGCAACAGAATGGAAATTGCAAAGTAAATGATGTTACAGATTTTTTGATTTACTTTTTCAAAATATTATTACATTCAAAATTTGAATACTCTATTTAAATAAAATAATTATAAGCGTTTTTTAGATTTAGGTTTCAGTTTAGCGCAACATTTAATCGAAGGTATTTCAAGGTGAATGCGTGGAAAGCAAATTGATAAAAGGGCAAATAAAAGCACAAAACCTAACATCATTATTGGCTTTTGTTATGATGAAACTTAATTTTATTTTTGCATTAAATTTATTTTGTACATTTCCTTCCTTCTTCCGCAGCACAACTGAAAATATTTTTTTGTAAGTGTATATCGATAGAATTTACTTAATAGAATATAATAATTATATTAACAATATCAATGGATTTTATAAAAAAAATCTCATCTTGTATATCATCGCGTTGTCTGTGAATTTTACATCAGACCATGGTAAAATAATCGGAGAGGGTCGTTCATAAAAGTTGGCTAGTCTTCAATTTTCAATTTTTTTAAGAGAAAATAAAATTGAAGGTAAGAAATCAGTAAATTGAACATAGGGTAAATTTTCAAGGTATTCGAATTAGAATCTGTGCATAGTTTTAAATACTTAGGATTAGAAATTAATTTATCATAATAATATCTTACCTGAAATAAAAAAAACTTTGTGTCTGCCAATAAGGATTTTTATGGGTTAAGAAATCTGTTTAAATCAAAGTTCATATTCAGAAAAATTAAATTCTTGTTATATAAAACCCTTATTAGACTTACTTTTGGTTTGGTTAGACTCTGAAACATGGACTTGAAGATCTAATGAGGCTCATTTGGGTATATTTGAGAGGAAGATTTTTAAGGGCAATTTTTGGAGGCGTTAGGGAAAGTGATTGTTGGAGAAGACTGTACAATGCAGAAATATATAAATGCTAGATATTATAAAATTGATTAAGATCAATAAATTAAACTGGGCTGCTCATGAGTTTAGAATGTTGTATTAACGGTTAAGAATTAAGAGGATCATTGTCACTCAGAGAAATGCATGGACATCTATTCAAAGGAAAGCCTTGGCCCAAACTGGGCTGTAGTGCTATTGATGATGATTCTAATTAGAAAAATCGGTTAACCATATGGTGTTTATAACAATTGTCATCAAATATATTTGTTTATCAAAACAAGGGCTTTTACCTCATGAAATCAATAGGTATTTTAGTCTTTAGCTAACTAGCTCGGTTCTACATTTGGTCACTGGAGATCCTTGTTTCATAAAATATTTATTGTGTTGAATAAAAATGAGTGTATATATTATTACATATGCATGAGAATGTTTTGAGATAGATAATGCAGAAGAATATTAAAGAACTTGACTTGTAATTCTAAACATTTGCCGTATCAATCAAAACATTCGAGTTCATGAATGATAGAAATAATTTTCTTTATTTGATTCTTTTTCTCTCTCTCTCTCTCTTCAGTTAAGTCTCCACCCCAGAAATAAGCGAAACGTCTCTTTAACAACTTGCAAATCTGAACCACGCCCAATCTGAACAACTTGTTGTCTTATCCTCTTTGTCATCTTTACTTCAATGAGTTTAGCCGTTTCGGTGGAGGAAAATATTTTTCGTGTTGTCCTCTTTTGAACGCACGGGGCTCGTCGAGGGTTGATGAAATGTTCAAAAGAATCTTTTTTTTTCCTGGTTTGTTTTCGACACTTGACTTTTCAATTAAACAATATTTTATAGCTTTAAGCTTCACCCCCTCCTTACTATTTTGTGCTTTTAGATACCATATTGTAAATTGTTGAGAAAGATTAAGAAATAAAAAAAAGAGATTGTTAAGTAATATTAACACAGTACAGTACAGTTAGAAATTAAAAATTGTAGTTGTTGTTGATGTTGACGTTGGTATGAATGAGGCTAACCAAAGAAGAATGGTTAATACTGCAACAACCTCGGTTAGATTTCAACTATGGTAATTTTTAAGTACTATGGTAATTTGGTACTATAGTACTTGAAACTAAGTGCTTTTACCACATTGTACTTTACACATTTTGCCATATTGTACCTTTGGTACTATAGTAATTTGGAATGTTCACCCTCACTTGTAGCATTGGGAGGGAGGGGGGCGCATACTATCTCCTCCTCTTCGATTTTACTACATATGGCAGCCTATTTACGGCGTGCCCATTCAAGATATACTCAAGTTAGTTTTATTTCTGGAATATTTATGAAGTATAGAATTTAGCTGCCAAAATTCGTTAACTCTACACGTTATTTCTAGACTCAGAAAAAATATTTTTACTAAATTATTTTTTTTTTTTACTTTTTTTTTTTTTATCCTTATGGTTTAGTGACTAGCGCTGTGGCGTTCTGTGCCATGTATGTTTGTGGTGGTTTGGAATCCCCTTTATATTGCCGGTTCTTGTCTAATATGACTAGAATGTTGGTCGTAGGGCTAACAATCCTACTTTTCAAAAAAATCATCTCTTGTCTCGAAATCTGCCAATAGGCAGACGGCTTTGGTCCTCCATAGGCTATAGTGCTAGGGATTCAGTACAGAGGAAAGAAATTTTAATTGCTTCATATAAAATACTTGCTTTATTATCCTAAATAACACAAAATCAAAATAGTGGTTTAAAGACAAACAGTTAAATAAAATAAATTTTTCTTTTCTAAATATATTATTCGTAGTATTTCAGTATTAAAAATTTTTCGGTTTGTAAAAAAAAAAAAATTTTTTTTTTTTCGAGCTAAAATTTAAAATTTTTCAAAGCACGAAAATGATTAAGAAATTACTTTTTAAATATCAAATAAACAAATTTTTAAATTAAGAAATAAAACTTCTAATTAAAATATAACAATAAAAGCCAACAATTCTGAACACAACGTAAATTTCTGATGAAATTAAATTTTTAAATAAAAATAATATCAAATTTAAATTTTAAAGATATCATTCAACAAGAAAGTTTTAAAAATGAAATTTTGATTTAATATTTAAATTAAATCTGTTGAAATGGCTATGGTGAAGCAGATATAATTCAGCCGTGACTGCCTTTAATTAATTCTTCAATTCGGTCCAGCATCTTCTAAAGAGAGATTGACTAGCCAATACAAAACGTTTCTCCATTGCACGTACGAAACAATGCCATTTTAACGACTGCCTCTAAATTGCCAGTCTTTGGGAAAATTCATTCTTCCGCGTGCCCACATTGTCCAAGCGCAGGTTTCCAATTCATTTTCATAGTTTCCAGCCCTGCGATAAGGGAACCCCGGGCCCCCTTTGCATATTTTACGTCCTCGAGAATCGACTCTCTAAAATGATCATAAAAATCACGTTTATGATCGCCATCCGCCCCTGCCGAATACCTCTCGCTCGTTTACACTGCGCTTTGGGGAAAGATGTGAATTGGGCAGGTTTTCCCTATCGCAGTGTTTATCGCCTTTTTTGGCTGTTTTTTTGTTTTCGCCAAATGTCTGTAGTTATCCGATTGAACTGGAATTCATTTTACGAACTTTTAACTTGGAAGTTTCGTTTTTTTTTTTTTTTTTTTGAACAAATAAAATTTTTTATACAGTCTATTAAATTTATTTTATTCTTTCTTGTAAACACTTAGTGCTAATTTCAACATAACTTTTGCTGTATTAATGATTTCTATTTATTAATTATATTGTTTTTTAACGATTTTTACATTTTTAATAATTATATAAAAAAAATTTAAATGTTTCATTAAAAATGTATTCATTAAAATATAAAAGTTTATAAAAACACTAATTATTTAAAATATTAATAAATATACATTAAAATATTAAATTATTAATAATTAAATAAATTTTTAAATATAATTAGGTAATATTTGAAAATATGTATGATAGAAAAGGGGGTGTAATGGTAAATATATGCATAAAAAGCCCTAAAATATATTTCAAATCAGCATATTGTATACATAACGATAGTTTACTTTATTTAATTTTTCTAATGTATCATCATTAAAAAACTAATTACACATAACTTATTTATTATTTATTCAAGAACTTATAGATATTTTTTCAAAAATAGAAGCGTAGTTGCATCTAACTAATAATAATATTCTTGAAGAGTAAAAAAATTTGCCTAAAATTCTTTTTTTTTTAATAATTATTAATATTTAGGTATATGGAAATCATATTTAATCATGAAAATCGCAATCGAAAATAAAGACTGAAAATAAGAGAAAATTTAAATTATACACAATTTATAAAACTTTTTGAAAATACAATGTAAAATTAATATAATCTATTCAAAATGTAATCATATTTAAGTCGTCTTTAACAAAATTGTGTAATAAATAATAATATATTTTCTTTAAGAAGATTTTTAATTAATTTTCAAAATTATATTACTTTTTAATTATGTAGATACGAATAATTCCAATACAAATTTACAACCAGTTTCATTAAAAATTTGAATAATTTTAAAATAAAACACTTTATTCTTTATTAATTCGTAATACGAAATAACACAGCCTCAGAATCAAACGAACGATAAATTTCACCACCGCCTTGGCATTCGGTCATTCGGATATTTTGAGCAAAACGTCGCCAAGGCAACCCTTCAATCGCACACTCTTATTCATTTTACTCCTACGAATGTATTAGTAAAATACCAGAAATCGGCCGATAAGTATGACTTAAGGAAGGCTTCCTTTTAGTGCCCAAAACATCATTAAATATTATATTCTTGAAAGCTATTTCTGTGAATATATGACATTAAGCAATTTATGGCTCCAACATAATTTCCGAGATTTATCGCTGTAACGAGAAGGTTTAGCTCCAGTGTTCCTCTGGTAGGTTATCGCGTCGTAAAAAGGCTACTGGAATTTAAAAGGAGGTTCTGTTTTTACAAGCATAAATTTCTTACGTTTCTACCTTCGTCCATTTTTTTTTATTATTGTTGTTTTATAAACATGAAGGATTTATATTACATCACTTGAAATAAAGCATTTAATTAATTGTTGGCATTCACTAGATGATCATTAGACCGTTGTTTAGATAGAAATAATTCATTATCAGAGAGGTAAACATGGTGACGTAATAGACTGACAAGAAATACATGATGTAAATATTTGACTGGAAACACTGACTGTAATTTGACAAAAAATTTGACATGACGTAACTAAATATATGTTTGAAGTTTAAAAAATTTTGTTTCAAATTTCAAAAATTTGAAAAACTTTATTAAAAGCATAGCTTTGTTTGAATTAAGTTAGATAATTGCAACTTGGGCATGTAACGACGTGCTTTTTATTTTGTGCCCATAAAATATATGGATTTTTCGTGTCCTTAACACTTTCAATTTTGTTTTTCAATTTCTTTCACAACGATTTATATTACATCACTTCAAATAAAGCATTTAATTAATTGTTGTTGGCTTTCACTGGATGATCCTTATACCGTTAGTTATATAGAAATGATTCATTGTCACAGAGGTAAACATGAAGACGTAATAGAGTTTTCGTGATTTTTGACAAAAAACACATTTTGGCTGTTAGTATTTTAAACAATAATATAAAATTTTATCATTCCGTTATGAATGCAGTCTGAATGCACTTGAATATTAAAATTTTTATGTTAAAAAATTTAATTAAAATATTTAATGTTACAAAATTTCGTTTCAAATTCCAAAAGATTGAAAAAGGTATTAAAAGCATAGCTATATTAGAACTACGTTATATAATTTGGACATGTAACGACGCCCATTTTATTTTTTCACCTTTTTAAATATATAAGTTTTTCGTGTCCTTGATAACTTTCAATTTTGGTTTTCAATTTCTTTCCCAAGGTGTTTTTTTTTTTTTTTTTTTTTTTTAATATTTATTTATTTATTTATTTTCTTTCACAAGATTTTTTTTTTTTTTTTTTTTTTTTTTCACTTTTTACATAATATTTATTTACAAAATAAGTGAGTAATTATTAAATAATTTTGTAAAAAATATAAATTGAGAAGAAAAATTAATGTAAAATTCTTCTAAAAGATCGTTTGGTGAAAGCAAAGGCAAATTTTATTTCAAAGGGAAAACGATATTTTTCGAGAAAAGAAAATCGTTTGGAATTATACATTTTTTTTTTTTAATTTTTTATTTTAAGATTGCTGTTAGACTTCTTGTTCTTCCATTAAATTAATTTTATAGGTAACCTGTATAACGCCCCTTCCGATTACAATTTTTTTTTCCTTCTATTTATTCCTTTATTTATTTTTTGTATTTGCAAAATAAAAGAATTATTTTAGAATTCCTATATACTTGTTAAAATATATTTTAGTATAATTTGCTAAAGAAAAATATATTAACACTGTATTATATCGAAAATACAAATCGTAGATGAATAACAATTTATTAAATTATTTAATTGAAAATAATCATCTCAAAATGAGTACAACAGTTATCATAGTTACTACGCAACAATATTTCAATATAAAATAAACAAGTAATAACTTCAACACGTGACAGGAAACGTGACACACGCAAGCGAATGACATGATCTGACGTCATTTCCGTTCCGTTAACAGTCGTGTTCTTGGTATGTTACACAAGACTTTTTAGTATAATGAAGCTCTTTTTAATTCTCAAAAAATATGATACTCCGAAATAATTGTTTATTTTTCAAAAAAGACTCGTTCTTCAGTAAGTTTTTAATAGAGTAAGTTTTCTACTTTTTATATTTTAACTCAAACCAATTAATTTTTACATTTTGTTTAAGATTGCATTTATCAAAACATATTCTTCGTAATTTTTTAGTCAATAATGGAAAATTATTATTTTATTATGTTACAAAATTAAACAGCAAATTTATTTGGCTTAATTAAAATCCGATTTCATTTCTGAGAAATATTTGTAAGTAATTTTGTGAATGTTTCGCTTTACAAAAAGTTGTTACATTTTAAACTTTTTTACAGGATACTTTTTTTTATTTGACAGCTTTTAATTTAACCCGTTGAATTAAAAACTCGTTTATGAGTTTCTCAATCGATTAGCGAATGATACGCCCTGATAAGTTCATCGATCTTCAAGTACTTATTGCAACTTCTGTCAGCAGCTAATTCGCAGATACAGGGAAAGAAAATGACAAATACAATATGAAAGTGTCTGAAGTATTCCCAAAACAGAATTTAAACTTAATGAAGCATGAGGTCAAGAATGTTTAAGCTAAAGAAATACTCAATTTTTCTATTGGATTTTTTACATTATTTATTTTTACTTACCTTGTCTTTAAAGGAAACAAAATTACTTTGCTTAGATGATTAAGGTCTGTGAGGTTCAGTGCTTTATAAGAGTTAGTTAGAAGGAATATTGAATAATAAAATCAATATAAATAGTATTATAACAATGCTTCGAATGCTATGGTTATGGGATGTTTAAATAAAAAAAATTTAATGAAGTACTAAGTTTGAATTAGTAATTGAATGAAGTTTGACCAAATCAATTCCTTAATGAAAAAAACTGAAATTATTATTTAATTCAATTAGACGATCACGAATTCTTAATGAATTCAAAGTAATACATAATTGATTATCATGAAATTTTTTTATTGAAATAGCTTAACAACATTTAACAAACCCTTTCAACCAGTATTCATACAAGCTATTACCTTCCGCAACATGACATAAGTCTTTTTATAACTTATTATTTTTGACCAAGTCAAGTTTTTATTTCAATTAGACGATCATGAATTCTTAATGTATTCAAAGTAATGTCCCTTTATATAATTTATTATCATGAAAATCTTTTATTGAAATAACTAAACAATATTTAACAAACCACTCCAACCAGTATTCATACAAACTATTATCCCCTGCAGTTATACATGATATGATATAAAGTCTTTGTATAACTTATTATTTTTGACCAAATCAATTCCTTAATGAAAAAACTGAAATTATAATTTATTTCAATTAGACGATCATGAATTCAAACTGATTGAATTGGATTATTAAAATAAGTTAACAATATTTAACAAATCATTCCAACCAGTATTCATACAAACTATTATCTTCCGCAGTATAATATGTTATTATAACTTGTAATTTTTGACCGAATCAATTCCTTAATAAAAAACTGAAATTATTATTTATTTCAATCAGACGATCAGGAATTCAAATTAATTGATTGAATTAGATAATTGAAATAACTTAGCAATATTTAACAAATCATTCCAACCAGTATTCATACAAACTATTATCCTCTATCAGCATGACATATTAAAAAAATAACCTGTCTTTTAACAAATATTGACATACTATTTTATTGACAAAGCAATTCATTGCTAAAGAAAAATAATAAAAATAATAATTTCAATCCAGACTGCCTTAAATTCGCTTTTGTGTCTTCCCATTCACTTTTCAAAGTGAAATGATTCCAAAACTCTTCATTTTAAAAAAAACGAACTTCGATACCACCTGCAGAGGACAGTCTTTACATCTATACAAAACCCTTGTCAGTGCCAGATGAAACGAAAGGTGCATCAGATGGTTGGATCGACGCAGTTGACATAGACATGACAAAAAATGATAGTAGACGAAGGCAGGAAGGGGGGGGGGGGATGTGTTGCTGCAACGTACGGTGAGGAATCGCTTTCTGTTCTTGTAAATGCATTCTGTTTTTCCACCCCATTCTGAAAGACGAGTTTCAGTGGCGTTTCAACAAAGACGAATTATGAGTTCGCGATCCAGTGTGTGTTATGCCATTTATTAGGAATAGCCTTTGTGGTTTTTTTTTAGTTCTTCTTATATGTATGAATCATGACTTTGAAAAAGAAACTTGTCATAATGAATATAAATAGATGTCTGCTATAAAATTATGTTATATGCCGTTTTTTATCTCTTTGAAAATTAATGAATTACTTAAATTTTTTTCCAATATTCTTTTTTAATAACAATAGAATCCAGCGCTTGATGAATCATGTATTAAAATTATTCATATCTATACTATTAATAACATGTTTTCAAATGAATGTTATTATATTTTATTTAAATAAAAAGGATGCTAGATTTATTAGAGATTTCAGTTTGAAGTTATCTTTAAAATTTTAAATTAACCAATAATATATAAATATTTTAACATATAAAATTCATTTTACTTAAATGTCGTGAATAAATATGTCTATCTCAACATCATTCTTTAATTTCAAAGTTTTGCCAACCATAACTATATTTTTATCACTTTTTATGAAATCTTTGACCAGATTGAAAGAATAAAAAAGAAGTATTATGGATATCCTTAATGTGAAGTTTTCAGTTATCCGCAGAAAAATTAATCAAAAGACTTTTATAAGAGTTTACACAAATTTATGAAGTATCATCCTCATCATCATCAACAATAGCATGACAGTCGAGGTTGGGCCGAGGCTTTCTTTTTAAGAGATTTCCATGCATTCTCTGGGTGGTAATTGTCCTCCAGTTCTTAACCATCAGTACAGCAAAATCTTTTCAACTGCATTTAACCATCGTAATTTGGGTCATCCCCTTCCTCTTTGTCTCTATGGTTTTGCCAAAACGAGCTTTTTCACAGATTTTTTTTTTTTAAATACATGAGTAGCCTATTTTAATGTATTGATCTTAATAAATTTTATATTATCTGGGCCTTTATAGCATTTACAAATTTTTTTAGTTGTACCTTCTTCTCCAACAATCACTTTCCCTATAACACCTCCAAGAATAGCCTTTCAAAATCTTCCCCCACAAATATACCCAAATGGGCCTCATCAGATCTTGCCAAAGTTCATGTTTCAGAGCCATAGACCAAAATAGGTCTAATAAGGGGTTTATATAAACAATTTAGTTTTTCTGCATATGAACTGTGATTTAAACAAATTTCTTAACCCATAAAAGGTCTTATTTACAGATATAATTCAGTTTTTATTTCAGGTAAGATATTATTTTGACAACTGATTTCCGCTCTTTATTTAAAACTAATTACAGGTTCTGATTCGAATACTCTTGAAAATGTACCCTATGGGCAGTTTACCTGTTTCTCGCCTCCAATTTTATTTTCCCTAAAAAAAAATTGACAGTTGAAGACTTGCCAACTTTTATGAACGACCTTCTATACAGTGGTCAGAAAGTTAAAATTCTCTGATTTCACCATGGTCTCTTCCGAGATTCCATAGGCAACGCGATGAAACGCAAGGTGAAATTTTTTTAATAAAATCCATTCATATTGATCCTAGTTTGATCCTTTCTGATCCTGAGTATTTAAAACTAAGTACAGATTCAAAAGTGTAAGTGCTATGAAGTATCAAATAAACTAAATCCCTGATAAAATCTAAACGGTTTTTTTAAAAATATATCAAAACAATTCCAATTTTCCTTGTGTAAAAAATAAATTGGTTAAAAAAAAAATAACTCATTCATTCATCAATTGATAAGAGACAAAAAAATATAACCAATATATTTCATATGAAAATTTCAAATCATTAAAAAACTAATTAAAAATAGATCCACCCAAAAAAGGAAAGAAAAACATTGCCCCATCATCTATGAATGCTTATGCACCATTGTTACTTACTGAATAATGCTAGTCAAACATAATTGCTGTTTCGAAAAGTCGGGTGCAAACGTACCTGTAATCAAGAAATTCGTAATTTTCCCTTTACTTCCCTTCCTCATTGGGCTGCGACATCTGCAGGCTGGAGATAAAAGACAGCTTCAGGTGGATAGGAATAAATGATGGTTGAAATCACAAAAGAGCCCGAAAGTATACCACCGGTTATAAATTCGAGACTTAGAACATTCTGATCTAGTTCGCAAATGGCTGGCAATTATTTTTCTAGGGTCACTCCTCCGCACATGCTTAAGAAGTACATTAACTTCAGTTTGCTGCATATTAACAGATATTTCCCTAGCCTAGCTTGGCTTCAGAAAATATCATGATGTAGTAGTATTTTGTTTTGCTTTTTGTTGGGGAAAAAATATCGCTCAATTTGAAAATGGGGATTCAGAAAAATTCCCTATAGAAAAGTTTCCAATTTATGATACGATTCTTATCACTAAACGGAATAACATTGCCATTTTTATAAAATGTTGACATTATAAAAATGCATTTGTAAAACAGGAATATTTTTTTAAAACACGTTATTAAGAAATATTGATATTGTTATAAAAGTACATTATTGCAAACTTTATAAAGTTATTGAATATTGCTATTGTTATAAAAGCATTGTTTTATTACAAAATAAGAGCTTTGTTTAGTTACAAGAATTATTTAATTTGTTTGTTTGTTGTTCCTTGCTTCTGAAAAATATAAATTTAGAGTTAGACCATTCAGTATTGTGTGAGTTCTCAATTTATTATTTTAAACTTTAAGAAATGTTAAATTAATCAGTGTTATGTTAGTTATCAGTTTATTTTTAACACAGCATACATATGTATGGATAAATATTAAGTTTATTAGATTTTGACTGTAAGGTTTTTGATTATCAAAAAAAAATAATAAATTTTTTTTTTTTGCAATAAATTTGTAAAAGGCAGTGCAAGCAAATCAAGTTTTGATTTGTGTTAACTAAAAGAATAATATTTTTTTCAATAGAAATTAACTTAATAATTTTAAACATCTTAAATCCTTTCTTATTCCTGTTTTGGATTTTATTATAAGTAGTTTGCAAATTAACGTTTCTTTTTTTTTTTTATTGTTATTCTATATTAGTTATCATTTTTGTCATATAATTTGTTACCTCTATTAAATAAAGAAAAAAACAGCACATGGGGAGTGTCTCCAAGTATTTTATGTTTGCAAATCATGATTTTTTAAAAGTTATTTATTGTTTGACCATCAGATTATCTGATTATAGATTAATTAATTCCAATGTTTATTATGTAATTAAAAGCTGTCATTCTTTCATTATCATCCGAAAAAAAAAAGTGTTTTCTTAACAATGCGAAATTTATTGTAAGAAAGCAAACTAAGATTGGGCGGTACAAATTAATTTGTAAACACTGTTTTCGGCTTCATTCTATAATAAGTAATAACGTTAGTCAAAATCACAATGAGTTCTAGTTATTAAAACAAAATATCATTTCTTCCCATGTTTTTGCAGAATAATTTCAACCTTACTTTGAGTATTATGATTGATTAGTAATGGTATTTTAAGTACAAGTGGTCTAATAGTTAGAGTATCGAGCATTTGAACTGATTGGTTTGATTTGTCGTTCTACGGTCATTTTTTGCACACTTTAGTAATTAGACCAGGACCTACAGTTTAACGTTGACTCTGAACAACTAACAAATGTCCAGGCCGCTGCCAGGATTTGAATCTGAAACCTGCGGTACCAAAGGCCTGAACGCTAGTCAATTGGCCACCATTTGAACTGAAGAAACTCAATTTGAAGCTCTACAAATTTCGTTTCTATTCTGTGATAAATTAAGTTAATATTGATTTCTGGCACATTCGATTTGAGTATGAAATGTGCACACTTTATGAGGGTGTTCGTAGCAAATTATATTTGACCGACTGATAAGTAAGCCCATTGTAAAATAAATAGTAAACAATCTTAGTGGATTTATGCATTAAAAAGCTCTCGCATCGAGGAAAAATAAACAATAACCTATACCGTTCCCTTTCTTTTATGATATAATTATTTCCTATATGATATAAATAATAACAGTTCAGTTTTTAAATGGTAGCAATACAAATATTTGCTTAAATCATACTGCCCACTGCATTCTATTCCTTCATATCGTCACAATCTTAAATCTAGTTTATTTGCAGTTTAGTAATGGTAGTGCACCCAACCAGAAGAGGCTACTGGAAAGGATAACTAAACCAATAGACCGGAACCAAAAATCGTAAACCCTAAATGATTAAAGAAATATAATAACTACCATATAGGTGCAAGGGATTGAATCTCAATTTCTATCTGAGGCTAATCACAAATGCATCAAGATATCGAGCAAATAAAAAACAGAAGCCCGCGAAGATCCGGTCTTCTAATTCCGGTTGAGTTAACCAACCAACTCATCATTGCCAAATTTGCACCAGACGGGATTGCCTTACCGCCTGAAAATGATCTCGTAATGTAGTCTTTGTTTGATTCAGTTTAACGTCTAAGAGCACAAACAAATAATAACGACGAAAACATCTCAATGCGAAATTGTTCTGCCACTGCGGCCTGTTATTCATCATTATTATTCGATATTCTATTAGACCGTAACCGAACATTACTCGAGCAATGCATTACTCGAATGATCAGCCTGGCGTTAAGATGCCGACGGCCACTTCTATTGCCACGTGACTATCATGAAGAGGAACAAAAGATTTAAAAGAAAGAAGGAAAAAAATCGCTTGTAAAAAAAAACAACAAGAAATAAATAAAGAGCCTGAGAAAAATGCTTTAAAATCGGTGAAATAAAATTGGCTTGGTGGAAATGGTGATCGGTGAAAAAAAAAAAAAAGGCAAGTAAGACACTGCCATGTAAAACCCTGAAGGTGCATTTTATTTATTACCACGCGCGCAGTCTGCTGTTGTTGCTATTGGGCATGGTTGCCTTTTTTGAATGGATAGTTAGGCACTCGCCGTTCGCCCGTTCCACTTGTAGAATAGTGGAATCTAAATCGCCAATGTTCGAGCAGTATGACTTTGAGGCGTAAATCTTAATAATGCCCCGGGGACATGTTGTCCTGCTTTAAGTTTAAAGTGGCCGGAGTTACTAATCTGAAAATTGTTTTTCTTTATCCGTTGTTTTCGTTTATTGTCTTTGGGGCACATTTCATTGCTAATGTTACATTCTTAGTATCAAGCCAGCAGGATGTCCAGACAGCTTTGGAGACAGTTGAGTTCATATTGTGGACCGTAATTGATACCATTATTGCTTCAGAGACACGCAGTGCCAGGTTGATCCACTGAATTGGATAATTTCTGCCCATTTTATTTCGACACGTTAGCAGTTTCAAAATGCTGCTACAATTTTTATGAACAAACACTTCCTCCATTTGCAAATTAATTGCAATAAATCCGTGTTTATATATGTTTAATGTGTGCACTTAAGAGTGTATTTGGCAATATCCAACACATTATGCGACACATTGCTTAATATGTTTGTAAATACTTTTTTAAAAGCTGTGAGTAGTCATGCTTTTTTTTTTACTTATTGTAAATGTTCTTAATTTTAAGCGTAATAAGTTTAATTTTGTTTTACTTGAGTTAAATAATCAATCAGGAAAAAGTATTAAAATAAATATAAAAGATAAATAATTTTATTCAAATTTACATTATATATTAAATGAGGAATACTAAAAAAAAAAAAGGTATCGCTTTTATGTTAGGTATTTAGAAATTTTTTAGTAAAAATTATTATGATTATTTTTTTCATCTTACAACTTTTAAAATTATTTATCAAAAAACACATTCCCCGTTCTTTACTAAACTATACAAAAATAATTGTTTGATTTGGAATACATTAAATATTTGTCTTATTTTGTATAAAGTTCTTCAACATGATTAATAAAATCATTTTAATATTGATGATAAATATTATTTTTAGCTTATCAAGGAATAAATAATTACAATCGTTACTTCTAAAAAAATGAAACTTAGTTTGATTTGTCACTCTACGGTCATTTTATGCACACTTCAGACTAATTATACAGGGATCTACAGTTTAAAATGGATTCCAAACCATTAACAAACATCCATGCTACAGACAAAAATCAAACCTGAAACCTGATGTACCAGAGCGCTATCCAATAGACGATCAGGCCTTAAAATGGGAGCACAAAATAACGTAAAAATAAGTAATTTTATGTGATAATAAAAGCTTTTAATCATTATTTTTTTAAATATTTGTTGATGAAAATTATTTTAAAACTGAGTATTCAAATCATCAAATGGACATCAGCCAAACCATAATTACATCCATAAACGCACTATCTCTAAATAAATAAATAGCACAATCCTATCCAACTTATTTCCCATCAGATAACGTTTTTTAGCTTCTATATTTATTTATACCTCTATTTTGCGTGGCTATCACCTTTTTCCAGAATTGAGCCCCCAGGAAAACTGCTCTTTTCAGGGCAAGAGGTAAATGTCATATACCTCCAGACACCCCTTTTTATGGCTTTCTCTGCTTATTTGGGCATTTTTTTCTATCTCCCTCTTGGTCCATCCTGATATTTAAGTTTTGTAGCGGAAAAGTTTCCAGCCAAGTCTAGTAAGGGGGAAATATGTTTTGCTTGGCCTGGGGCTACAGTTTAAAAGCCTGGCGAAAGTCCGCATATGCAAATATGGACATTTGCAACTTATGGCTGATAACCGAAGGGTTACATTGTAAAAAAATAAAAAGGGGAACAGTGAGTTAAGGGAGAAGGGATGAGGTGCGTGATATAAAAGAGGTTCAGTAAAGATAAGACCAGGACAGCACCTGCGTTTAAGGTTGCTGTTGTAAAAAGAGAAATAAATAAAGTATTTATTATTATTATTTTATTTTTTTGAAGTACGGCTGCGTCTTTTGTTTGACTAACGAACGAGTTTTCACTTTCTTTTTTGTTTGTTTTTGTTAAAAATGTAAATTTGTACAACAATCTGAAAATATTTGGAAATCATATGCCTTGTAGCAATTAATCTAAATGATATTTATTTCATATTGTACAAATTTATTACCCTTCTGTATATTTGATATTATCATTTTTGCATATTACTAATGTACAAAATAATTAAGTTTTTTTTTTAAAGCTGTTTATATCATAAAAATAATCGCGTCATTAAGTATTTTTTATTTATTTGTTCACTGCTATCCTTTTTAAATGGTTTTTAAAATGTAAGAAAGTTTAAAGCAACTTAAATCTGTTATTAAAACTAAATTTTAAAATTTTAAAAGGTTTTTTTTTTTTGTTATAAATTTTGAAGCATATATCGAAATATTGAATTCACTATTGTAAAATAATTGAGTTTTGTTATTTATTGTAAGTATCGTGGATACATTTGACATAATCACACATATCAGCAGCTTTGGGTAAATTAAAATTAAATAATTAATCATTATTAAAAATTAAAATATAAATAATAATTAAAGCAAAATAATAATTTAAAATTTAAATAAATTAATAATTAAAATAACCAATAAAAGTAAAAGATTAGAAGGATTTTTTTTTCTAATGCACTCAATATGACTCTTAATCTGCTGTTGTCACCTTTATAACAAGGAATATCCTTTTGGCAAGTCAACTTCATATCCTTAAATATTATGGGGAGGGCCATGAAATACTTTCTTCCACGAAGATTTCCTGGTGTATGTATTTGTATATCGTATTACAGAAAATCCATAAACAATCAACAAATATGATTGCCAATGTCAGATTTTTTATCTTAATGGTAAACTATTAGAAAACTAAAATATAAAATATCTTCAGAATAAATTAGTCTTCTTAAACAGCAGTTATAACAGCAGGCCTTTGTATACCAGCTAGTACATCAGTATGCATAACTTTGTATACCGACTACTTATACTACCGACTTTGTATACTAACTAGTACACAATACTGCCAAGACACGAGGATTACAAGAGAATTTTCTACGATAAAGAAACAAATTAACAATATTCTTGAAAATTTTCTAATTGAGTTTTTTAAATTTGTAAATGAATGTAATAATAATAAATAAAGCATATAGTTATTCATCTACACTAATTCTCTGTGTCACATTCAGCAGAAAATGGAACATCGATAAAAAAACCTTCGTCATCACGCAAGCAGCCTCACTAAGTCAAGTCATCTATCATTTTTTTGTTGACGTTAAGAATCAGAGTTTCAAAACAGGATCTTGATCATCAAGTTGACATCGAGGAATTTTATGAAACACAGCAGCTGTTAAAATGTGCATGAAAAACGCACAAGTTGTTCTGGGGATTAAAAGCAAGAACGGATCGTTTGCGGTCTATCATTAATACGTAATTGTTTATAGGTAAAGCCTATTTTTAAAGGATTAATTGCATGGGTTCGAATAGTATACTTAGATTAGTATTAATTTAATTGATTATTTATAAAAGTTTAATGATATAAATATCTTTTAAAGTAAATGAATTCGTGTTTTCAAGAAACTTTTTGTTTGGGCGTGATAATTTACAATGGAAAACTGTAAACATCATCATTGATAATTTACAACGGAATCACTACTTATGTGATCCCTGATGTCGACACGTTTTCAAACGACCACCCCTTTTTTTTAGAAGAAAAGAACCGGGCTTTTCTCCCTCTTCGAGCTTAGTAAAGCATTTTCTGCCTATAAGTTTATCAAGCTTACATCGATTGTAAACATTTAAACATCGAGTTCCTCTGACAAACTACGAGCTCTTTGATATTCCGAGGTCACTTTTATTAAATCTTCATTTTAACTTAAACCTGTAGCTAATTAACAGAAGCATTGGTATAATAAATATGAAAGGAATCGTATAAAATAGATATGAAAGGAATAAAATAGTAGGAATAGTAGGAATATAGACTGGAATAGATATGAAAGGAATAATAAAAAATGTTTGCATCAATAAAATGATGTTTACAGTTTTATGTTTTGTACAGTATATATCATCCCTATTACCTGATGATTCTCAGATGTGTCCCTGTCCCCATGAATGTTAGATAATCGAAAATCCACTATAAACATATTATTTTATATTCCTTTGTAAGCATGTTGATCTCAAATTTGATGAAAACCGGTTAAAAAAACATGGACTTGATTCCTATTACTTGACGATTATCAGATGTGTTCCAGATCCCATGAATCTTAGATAATCGCAAATCTACTATATAAGTATTATTTTATGTTCCTTTGTAAGCATGATCTCAAATTTTATTAAGGAAAATTGATTAAAAAAGAACATAGACTTGATTCCTATTACCTGACGGTTATCAAATGGTTATTTCATGAATCCTAGATAATCGTAAGTCTCAGATATTCATTTTTATATTCATTTGTAAGCATGTTGGTCTCAAATTTGACGCAAAAATTCATTAAAAAAAAAAAGTACATGGACTTGATTCTCAAAAAAGAGCTAATCCTTTTACGATATTTAACTTGAACATAAAAAGGACTCGAGGCAGACACAGAAGATGCAAGACCATAGAAGAAGAAGTGACCTCAAGCACCAAGGATACACCTTCCTTCGAAGAGCGGCTGAACTCGCGCGTGAAAGCATATCTATTAGCGAAATTTCGCTGAATACAATCGGAATACGAACTCGGAAAAACCTCTCTCCTCTCGAGCCACTTGAGCGAGCGTCGTAAGCGCACCTCGTAATAAATAAATAAGAGGCCTGGGGCCACATATTCCTCTGCCATTCATCACCCATGTCATGATGAGCGGCTACCACTACCTCAGAAGAAGATGACGCCTCTTCCATTTTGACGGCACACCCCACGGCGCGTGCCGCCACGAGACACAACTGGTTTTTTTTGGGCTGCAGGTGAGCCTCCCTTCAAGGTGCCGGGCCGGTAATGATCTCGCCTTCAGGAGGCCCTCCTGTAAGAAGGAAGAGGTTTTCGGGTGCCTCCTTGAGGCATCACAGCAGTCATTGCCGACTGCAGAGCATACTAGGTAGCATGTTCCACAGCATTTTAATTATTATCGAAATCATTGCCAATAAACTAAAGTACCAGGTGTTTTAAACAGACAAATAATAATAAATAAATAGAGAAAATATTTTATATTTTAAAAATTTTTTTTACCTTACTCAACATACATCTCCTTTACTCTCAAACCTGTACTTTGGCACAGAAGATCTTTCAGAAAGTGTCCTGCAAGAAAGATATCTGAGATGTCTTTGTTTAAGTAAGAGTATCCAATGCTTTTTTTACTGCCAGTATATTATCCAATCCAATATATATATATATGTAATATTTTTAAACATTTTTGCCAATGTATTTTAAGGAATATCCGATGTTGGAATATTCAATGTTATATATGTTTTTATTGGTTTCTTCGCACCACATATGAAGAAAAAAATAACTATTTTGGGACGTACAGAAGATATACTAAATTGTTGATATAAATATGTAAGTTAAAAAGTGTTAAAAAAAAGTTTAAAAAAAAGTAACAGTAAGTAAGTAAAAAAAGTTTAAAACAATCAATAAAAAAAAGAAGAAGAAAAGAGATGCAGATTGGTGTTCAAATTAAATTAAAAGTTTCATTAGTTCATATTAAAAAACCTGGCTTCGTACACAAATGCAATCCCTAATTGGTTCTCGCTATTGCATTTCCTGACTTATGCAATTCCTAGTGTCAATATTAAGTACTAGCTAATGCAATTCTATCTCTCTGCAAAGGGTCTACAATAATTTCTCTCAAAGAAGGACTTTCTAGAGGATCAAAAATCGCCATTCTGTCATCATGCGTGTTGAGGCCTTTCATAATTTATTGACGAGAGAACAAAAAGATTAATTAAAGAACTTTCTGATGAGTGAAATTTTAGATCAAGTCGCTCCTTGTTTACGCCTCCTATGAACAAAAGACTTGTTATAAAAGTGTTCTTTATTACGATGAAAAGTTACTGCTGGCTAAAATCCATAATGTGTCACACCGCTAAGTTTAAAATCAATAATGTATCTCAAAATTCAGTTTCTTTAGTTATACAATGTTCTGTATTAGTACAGCAATATTAATTATTATTAAGAAGCAAAGACCATTTCTTCAATATTAATTTATCACCATCTATGAAAACCATATTACTTAAAAAGTCAAATTAAGTTAATATCATCAAGTCTACATTTTAGTCTTTCCATAAAGCGTATGGTGTTTATGTTAAACTGTAAAATGCATATTGTAATATTTTAAATAATTTTAAAGTAGTACTTTAAATGGAAATTGTCTGTGTATGAAATTCAAACTCGAATAGCAATTATAGATTTAAGGTTCTTATGTTAATAACTCAAAATTTTAAAAGCTACGAGCAATATTAATTATTATATAAATTATAATACTCTTCAGTGTGACTTCGGTCAAAATATTTATGCAATAATTTTATACTGTCAAATTTTTTTTCTGATAATCAAAAATAAAAATGGTTTTATTAAATCCTTATCAAAACTAAATGTCTTATTATTGATAGCTAAAAATTCAACTTTATCATATATATATAAAAATTTTTTTTTTTTGTCTGTAGTAAAAAAAAACGTATTTTAATATAAGTTACAAATAATATAATAAAAAAGAAACTATTATCTATCATCAACAGAAGTGAGAAGCATTAACAACAAAAAAAATAATTATACAACAGAAGAGAATACTATAATTTTCAAAAACGTAACCATGAACCTAACTTAAATAGGTCTAGAATTCTCTGAAAATAAAAACTTAATTTTCATTTTATTTTTTAAAATAAAAAGTATTAAAAATGTATTCCGTATGTTTCTTATATGAAGTAAAATTTGCTTTAAAAATTAAAAATCAATGATAAATAATAAAAATGTTGCCGATTAGACAACTCGTTTGGTTTTGAAACTGAGAGAACTCGGTTCACTACCTCAATAAGTGAAGCGAAACATTCTACTCTTACATACTATTCCTCCTTTCTATCTTCCATACTTCACTTCTGTTGAAGTGAGAAGTATTAATAACAAAAGTGAATAATATAATATTCAAAACGAAGCCAAAATCTAACATAAATAAGCCTAAAATTCTGAAAATATTCTTATTAAAAATTGTTCAAAAATTATTTATAAAATTCTTAACATTCATTTTATCTCTAAAACATAACGAATTAAAAAATTTTTTTTGTATGTTTCTTATATGAAGAAAAAAGCACATTTTTACCTACAGATTTACAATTCTTATGCCGAAGATGGGCACGATAAATCTGTAATACGAAATGTCCTTATATTGGATTCGAGGAAGAGAGAATGAGTATATGAATACCTGTATGCCATTCTGGAAGAGTTCTTCCGAATTGTGAGGCCAACAATATGAGGGCAGAGTCTGAAGTCCATCGTGGGATCTATGTCTGACATTGAATCTGCTAGCATATCTTCAATATCCACAGGTGACCTGAAGGCCAATTAGTTAGAGCTCAGGCCTTTGGTACCACAGGCTTCAGGTTCAAATCTTGGCGGTTATATAGATGTTTGTAAGTGGATCGGAATCCACGTTACACTGTAAGTTCCGGTCTAATTAGCCCAAAGTGTGCAAAAATGACCGTACAGCGACAAACCAAATCATTATCCAATGGTCAGAGAGTTTAAATTTTGAAAAATTAATACTCCTTTTACTTAAAAGCACCGCAGTTTTAACGTTTTAATCCACATCTGATAACCTTTTATGAATTACATAAATGTAAATATCTTATGACAACCATAAATAAACCATAAATCAAGAACAAAGATTTATTCTTCTTAAAAACATAACGAAAAACGAAGGTTTAAACGCTCACGCACAAAAAACAAATCTTAGGACACTATTAAAAACAAATTAATGGCAAGCTTCTGTGACGTGTACTAAACGATTTTTCTCACGGAAGACAGTGACGAAAAAAAAAAAAAAAAAAAAAGAACTCTCCCAGAAATCACCCCAAAGTTCCAACTCCTCGCACCCAGTCTGCCGAGACACATTTAGCCGACAAAGCGAGGTCTAATCTTTCACCGTCCTGTAATAATCGTAAACGTAACTTACGAGGCGTTTGGCAAAACAAGTAAATAAATAATGGAAGCGAAATGAAATGAAGAGAGAAAAAAATCGTACCTCCCTACCCTTTTTTGCCGGTCGTAGGCCTCAGAAAACAATGGTGTGGAACATGACACGTTCCGGGTTTTTGAACGAAGCGTGCCGGAAAATTGGAAAAACTTGTTGCACTTTTGTTGAAGAAACGGATGAGACGTTCTTTAATTGGCTTTTCCCGCCACGCACCCGTGAGTGTCAGGAAAGCCCCTTTGCGAGGTGTATATCCACGATGTCTTCGGTTTCTCATCTTTAGCTGCTGAGAGACATTTTTTTGCGCCTCGTTGGATGGGAAAGCGTACTTCTTTTGCAAAGATTTTTTTGAACTTTCACACTCTTCGACGCTATTATCTGGTTTTTTGTAAGCATATTAAAGGAGATAATCTGCCGAAAAATTGATTTACTTACATATATTGTTGCAAACGAGCAAAGTGGTTTTTGGTTTTAAAAATTTCACGCCAAAGAGCAGCTTATGCGGTTATGGATATTGGATATGTTATGGGAATTTTATTGGTTTTGGTTTTTTAGGTTTGATGGCATAAATTATTTTAAAATCATTGACTTTGGAAGGAATGTTGAGAACTCTTCTTTTTCCTTTTTAGAATTCAAATAAATTTATTTTACGATTTGTCTTATTGGTGAAAACTTATACAACAATTTATACAATAGCGAAAATTTATTCAATTTAGTATAGAAAAAAATTTCAAAATGTATCTACAAATCCAAGATGATGTCTTCAATTTCTTAACTATTAACAAAAACTTCCAAAAACTTTACTCAACATGGCGGATGAGAAAACGTTCTTCTTTTGCAAAGATGTTTTGAACTTTCACACTCTTCGACGCTATTATCTGTTTTTTTGTAAGCATATTAAAGGAGATAATCTGCCGAAAAACTGATTTACTTACTTATATTGTTACAAACGAGCAAAGTGGTTTTTGGTTTTAAAAATTTCACGCCAAAGAGCAGCTTATACGGTTATGGATATTGGATATGTTATGGGAATTTTATTGGCTTTGGTTTTTTTAGTTTGATGACATAAATTATTTTTAAAATCAGTGACTTTGGTAGAATGTTAAGAACTGTTCTTTTTTAGTTTAGTTCTTTTTTTTTTTTTTTTTTTTTTTTAATAAAATTTATTTTACGATTTGTCTTGGTGAAAATTTTATACAATAATTTCCTTTACTATGAATACGCATGTGTAGAAAAACAAATTTCAAAGTGTATCTACAAACCCAAGTCGGTGTCTTCAGTTTTTTAACTTTCCTTACTTAATAATAAAAACGTTATTATCTGTTTTTTTTAAAGCATGTTAAGGAGATAATCTGCCGAAAAATTGATTTACTTATATATATTGTTTAAAGTGGTTTTGACTTTGGTAAGAATGTTATGAACAGTTCTTTTTTCTTAGAATTCAAATAAAAATTTATTTTTACGATTTGTTTTCTTGGTGAAAATTTATACAATAATTTCCTTTACTGTGAATACTCATGTGTAGAAAAACATATTTCAAAGTGTATCTGCAAATTCAAATTGGTGTCTTTAATTTCTAAACATTCCTTACTTAATCACAAAAAGCATCTTTTGCAAAGATTTTTGAGTTCCTACTATTTTTTGCCTTTTATTATCTATTTTCTTTTTAGCTAATTAAGAAAATAATTCACTGAAAAATTAATTTATTAACATTTAGTTGCAAAATAATTGAAATAGATTGATTAAAAAGCATTTCACCCAGTTGGCTGTTTAAAATTACGTAAACGGACATTAAACGTATAACTTTCACAATGTATGTGATATTTATATGTTAGATTTGGAAAAAATAGTAGCAAGAAAACTATTCTTACTTAGGATCCATTAAAGATGTAATTTGTTACATTTTATATTTGAAAATATTTACAAAATGACTGACGGTCAAACACCGATTGGTGGAAAACTCATTTATAAAAAGTATCGATAAATCCAAATTATAAGTAATAAAAAATTAAATAAGTATTTAAAAATGGATGTTTGTTCGTGGTTCGGAATCCACGTTAAACTATAGGTCCCTGGACAATTAGCCTAATGTGTGCAAAAAAAAAAAAAAAGAATAGAGCGACGAACTAAAATAATCCAGTTTTTGCTGTCCAATCCAATATTTTCAGTGTTTTATATATATTTGGACAATTTAGAATTTTCTTGTTGGAACTTGAATAAAATATACGAAATTTAAACAAAAATGTTTCTAATTTAAATTTTGAGTTTGTAGTATAAAAGTAAATAAGAATCATCAAAAAAAAATATTTTGATTTCTCAATACGCTTAGTTCTGAATAAGCTTCAAAATCGGCATAAAAGATGTTCCGGTGCATACGGATCAAATTCAGAGATTATAAAAAATAACATTTAAATTATATTTCACCTTTACATACAATAAAAGTTCAATAAGATTTGATCAATATCATTTTTTTCTTTTGGGTAGAGTAAAAATATCAAGCATTAAGCTGAACTACATCAAACTGCGATATTCTGAACTTCCTTGCCAAGAAGCACCATGAACAAACCTTTTATTAGCATTCTTCCGCTTTATCCGTTGATTATCTCCTTCTTCTTCTTCCTTTAATAAAAACAGAAAGAAAAGAAACTCCCTTAAGGAAAACATTTAAAGAGTTTCATTCCTTTTTTACCAAATGTAGAAAAAATAATGATACCGCCCTAAGGACAGAATTTAAATGCGTTCAAGTGGCATCGAGTACTTCTCGGAGATTCTCTGTCCTGATCGAAGCGCTTTTAGAATGCAAAAGACGTCCCAAACCCTATATTAGCCAGGCGATCGCTTCCCTTAAAGACCTCCGATTTCATAAAAATTTGGAGTATTCCTGACACATTATGAGATTTAGCGATCTTATTTGTTTATCGAACTCAGCGAAATAAATCACATTTACATAAGGATAACATAAAATGGCAAAATAAAATTTTTTTTTTTTTTTTTTTTTTTTTTTTTAGAATTTACTTAAAAAAAAATTTTTAAACGTGCGCATAATGCAGAAGCATTTAAATTTAAATCGCAGTGTACGCTATCCATCCAAAATACACGTTCTAAATTATCCTTAATTAAGAAGATGGGGATGTTATAGTTAAGAAGAATTCGCTTAGTATAATGCTATTTAAACAAAAGGCCAAATTTCAAAGAATAACATAAAATGGCAAAATAAACATTTGTTATTTGTCTAGAATTTACCTATATATTTGTCTAAACAAATGTGTGAGTAATGCCGAAACATTTAAATTTAAGTCACAGTATATGCTTTCCAAAATACACATGTTTTAAATTATTCTCTTTCTCTCGCACACGTACACACACGCACGCACGCCCGCGCTCACATGAATTTTTTTAACTAAAGGTTAAAAAAGGTCTTAAAGTTTGTACTTTTTAATGAAAATAAGCATTCATGTACAATTAACATAATTATAAATGTATAGTTAAGAAGAATTCATTAAATATAATGCTATTTATAACTAAAAGCCGAATTTCAACTAGCATATAACATGTGCTATTTAAATATTTTAGAATTGAATAATACGATCCAAAATTGTTAACTTCTTTTTACAACTTTTACGAGTTAGTGAGTGAAATTAACATTATAATTTAATTACCATAAAACAAAATTAGAAAAAATGTTGATTGTGATTAATTATGTTACCAAATAAAGTAAACGAAAATAATAACGTTTTTACAAGTTTCCAATTTGTAAGAAATTAACCTTCTTTTTAATTAGAATTAAAAACGGTATTCAATAAAGTATGTATACAAAAAAATTACACATAATACAAAAAGTTACACGGAAAGCTGAAAACCTTGTTGCACTAAATTTATCTCTTGATTCTTTTAAAAAAATAAAGCTTATTCTTTTAGTTAATAAAAACAATTAATAAGCCTTTCTAATTGCGATGTAAATAATTAATTTTAAATGCGTTCAAATACAATTTTTGTGTCAATTACATTTTTAATTATATAAAATAAAATAGGAAAAAATGTTTCTCTGATTATTTTAATATCATTATCATCATCTTTAAAAAGCTCACGCACATGGCAACCTATAAACCTATCCACAATCCCCCATTGCCAAAAAAAAAAAAAAAAAAAAAAAACTGTAATACGCAGTAATAAAAACTAATATGCCTTTCTAATTGCAATGTAAACAGTTAACATCACTTGTATTCAAATGCAATATTTATGTTAATTACCTTTTTAATTATATAGAATAAAAAGAGAAATAAACGCTTTTCCGATTATTTTAATATCAGTTTCATCTTCTTTAAAAAACTCACGCACATGCCAATTCATAAACTGATCCACAATCACCCATTGCCAAAAAAAAAAAAAAAAAAAAAAAAAAAAAGACGTCTTTTAATTGTAATGTAAATAGTTAACATCATTTGCATTCAAATACAAGTTTTGTGTCAATTACATTTTTAATTATATAAAATAAAATAGAGAAAAAAAAAGGCTTTTTCGATTAATTTTAATAACAGTTTCATCATATTTAAAAAGCTCACGCACATGCCAACCGATAAACCGATTCCCAATCACCCATTGTCAAAATAATAATAATAATAATACGTAATAAAAAACAATTAATACGCCTTTCTACATGTAAATAGTTAATTCAAATACATATTTTTGTATCAATTACTTTTTTAATTATATGTAATAAAATAAAAACAGAAAAAAAAATTCTTTTCTGTTTATTTTAATATCATTATCATCATCTTTAAAAACGCACACACATGCCAACCGATAATCCGATCTGCAATCACCCATTGCCAAAAAAAAAAAAAAAAAAAAAAAAATAATAATAATAATAATACGCAATAAAAACAATTAATATGCCTTTCTAATTGCAATGTAAATAGTTAACAGTTAATAGTTTAATATAAAATAAAAAGAGAAAAATAAAAAGGTTTTAACAATTATTTTAATGCCAGTATCATCTTTTTTTTAAAAAGCTCACGCACATGCCAACCGATAATCCGATCCCTAATCACCCATTGCCAAAAAAAAATATATATAATAAAAAATGAATAATAATAATAATAATACGCAATAAATCAATTAATACGTCTTTCTAATTGCAATGTAAATAGTTAACAGTTTAGTTAGTTAATAATTAACAGTTTAATATAAAATAAATAAGTTATAGCAAGTTTAAGTTATAATATCAGTATCATCAACCTTAAAAAGCTCACGACTCGCATGCCAACCGATAATCCGATCCACAATCACCCATTGCCAAAAAAAAAAAAAAAAAAAAAAAAAAAAAACCATGGGCAGTGGATGTAAAAATGCCGGTAGGAGGAGAAAAAAAAGGGCTTCTTTTGCCATAACCATTATCGTCGGAATTCAGCGGAAAACGACGCACTAGGAAGAAATAAGTAAACAATCAAAAACTGAAACGAAACTCCCAGAGACGGCTCGTCCCGAAGACGTGTGACCCAACGCGCGTCTCATTTCGCGAACAGGTTTTTTCCCCTAAATGCATTCGCTGCACAGCACCCACTACTGCTGCTGCAACAGAAGATGCTTTTTTCTTTCCTACGCACTACTCCTCGCGGGTAGCCGGCGAGCGATGCTGAGATCGACCGCGGACGGTGACCGTCGCACGCCGCACCACCACTTCGGACTAATCCTTCAAATGATAATGCTCTCCTAGCGTGTACCGATATACAAGGCAATACTTTTAAAACATGGTGCTGTTGTTGTTGTGATAATGGTGCTGACTTATGGACTATTATAATTATGAAAGGTAAGCCATTATCATCTTTTTGATAAATATAAAATTAAAAAGCAACAATAAATATTTTTTTTTTATAACGTTTAGGCAAAATTAAATTAAACTTTTGGGAAACGCGATTTTGTTTTAATCCTAATTAGAGTTAATTTTTGTTAGTTTTTATTTAAGTTTTTTTTTTAGTGGGAATTCTTCGTTTAATTTAATTTGCAGCGTTAGAAATTAATTAGAGATTAATTTTTTTTTATCTGATGTGAGCATTTAATTAAGTGTTTTGGTTGGTTTTTTTTTTTCTTCTATTTTTAATTTTATTTCGTACTGTGTTTATTTTATTTTATTTTTTTAATTCTTTCTACTCATTAATGATAATGCTCACGTTCAGATATAATTTTTGTTTCTAATTATGGAAAATTGTAGAATTAAATTCAGTTTTCTGTATCTAAATCGATGCGAAATCCATTTAATACGTTAAGCTTTTATTTTGATTTACTAAACGCTTAAATTAAATTAGATTCATAAGTATTTAGTGGTGTGTTTTGGGAATATATTTACTGTGAAATAAATTGTTAAAATAGGTGACAGTAAATGAAAAAAATATAGTTAAAAACTGTAAATTACATTTAAATCAATGTTTAATTTAAAAAATAAAATTCATTTTGTTGATGTATATTTCTTAATGAAATTTCCTGAGATATAACAATCAGTCTTTTTTATATAACATTTTTGCACTTGCCTTAGTTATATTAAATTTTGCATCGGTGACGATAAATAAAAAAACCTTATAGTTAAAAACTGAAAATTACATTTAATCAATGTTTAATTAAAAAAATTAAATTCATTTTGTTGATGTATATTTCTTAACGAGATTTCCTGATATACAACAATCAGGTTTTTTTATATACCATTTTGCATGTGAACAACATTTTGCACATTTCTTATTTATATAAAATTTTGCTTTAGTGGCGATAAATAAAAGACCGTATAGTTAAAAACTGGAAATTACATTTAATCAATTTTTAATTAAAAAAATAAAATTCATTATGTTGATTTATATTTCTTAATGAAATTTTCCAGAGATATAACAAGCAGTCTTTTTTATATAGCATTTTGCATGTAAACAACATTTTGAACATGTGTTATTTATTTAACATCTTGCATTGGTGACGATAAATAAAAAATTATATGTAATTTTAAGGTTTTAATTATAAAACTGACTATCAGTTTTATAATTAAAATTTCATTTAAATTAAAACCATTTACATTTTATTACATTTAAATCAATGTTTAATTTACAAAATAAAGTTCATTTTGTAGATGTATATTTCTTAATGAGACTTCCCTGAGATATAACAATCAGTCTTTTTTATATAACATTTTGCATGTGAACAACATTTTGCACATTTCTTATTTATATAAAAATTTGCTTCAGTGGCGATAAATAAAAAGACCGTATAGTTAAAAACTGGAAAGTACATTTAATCAATTTTTAATTAAAAAATAAAATTCATTATGTTGATTTATATTTCTTAATGAGACTTCCCTGAGATATAACAATCTGTCTTTTTTTATATAACATTTTGCATGTGAACAACATTTTGCACGTGTCTTATTCATATAACATTTTTGCATCGGTTACGATAAATAAAAAAAAAATTTAGTTAAAAACTAGAAATTACATTTAAATCAATTTTTAATTAAAAATAAAAATTCATTTTGTTGCTGTATATTTCATAATGAGATTTTCCTGAGAATAACTATCAGTCTTTTTATATAACATTGTGCATATGAACAACATTTTGCGCGTGTCTTATTTATATAACATTTTGCATCTGTGACGATAAATAAAAAAAAAATTATAATTAAAAACTGTAAATTACATTTAAATCAATACTCAATTAAAAAAGTTCATTTTGTAGATGTATGTCTGTAGTGAGATTTCATATATAACAATCAGTCTTTTATATAACATTTTGCATGTGAATAACATTTTGCACGTGTCTTATTTATATAACATTTTGCATTGGTGACGATAAATAAAAAAAAAAAACTTATAGTTAAAAACTGGAAATTACATTTAAATCAATATTTAATTAAAAAATAAAGTTCATTTCGTTGATGTATATCTCTTAATGAGATTTCCTGAGATATAACAATCAGTCTTTTTTATATAGTATTTTGCATGTGAACATTTTTGCACGTGTTTTATTTATATAACATTTTGCATCTGTGACGATAAATAAAAAAAATTATAGTTAAAAACAGAAATTACATTTAAATCAATGTTTAATTTAAAAAATAAAGTTCATTTTGTAGATGTCTCTTAATAAAATTTCTCTAAACATAACAATCAATCTTATTTATATAACAATTTACATGTGTAGCTAATGTTACAGTAATAATTTTATTAAAAGTTTTTTTATATATTTATAATGTTAAAGAAATTATTGTTATTTAAAGCAAAAAAAGCTTGGTATTAAAAATATTTTATCAACTAAATAGTTATTAAACAATAAATATTTCGATTAAAATGCATACGGTTCAAGTTAAATGTTTTTAAAAAATTTATTTATACCCGATATTTTATGCTCACGTTTTACGGAAAATCTTTGAATAACATATTAATCATATTGATTATTTTTCATGCTTTGCAAGTATTATACATTTGTAATGCATAAAGCCAAAGCATATTTATATCTTTACCCCTCCAAATGACTTTTAAACAATAAAAATACAGAAATGTTATATTTAAAGAAAAGAATTATTTAATAAAACATGCAGACATTATTGCAGGCTATAAATAATTTAAATGAATGAAAAGAAATTGTAAAAAACTACAACTACTTGAAGAAATCAATTTGCGTTTCAGTAACTTTATCATAATAAATATATTCAAAACAGTGAATAAATGTGATTGCTATTGTACGGAAATTTATAAACTAACTTTACTTCCTATTTGTTTTTTACTAACTTTACTTCCTATTTGTTGATGAAAATGTAAGATTGCATTTTTAAATTAGCTAAAATGTACAAAAAGTAATTTGATGTATTTATAAATGTAAGAATGGAAAATAGTAATTCATTTTTATCTTTATAATGCAATTATTTAAAAAAACTCTATAATATATTGTAAAATTTAAAAAATTTAAAAAACTCTTTAATATATTGTAAAATTTTAAAAAAAAAATATTTTTATATTGTTAATAAGTTAGATTAAAAAGGAGCTAAATTCTTTTATGATATTTAATTTTTACAATTTTTATATTAAATTCAATTTTAAACAGAAGTTGAATTTTTAATATTATATATATATACAAATTAATATATTCAAAAAATTTCACATATACTAATAATTTAATAATATATACACAAAAAAATCTATAAATATTGCCTTATAAACAATTTTAAAAAGTAGCAGAAATATAGAAAGGTGATTTAAGTATACAAGAATTAAAACTTTCAATTAAAATTATTTATGTTGCTATTATATTGTTAAAAAAACTCCTTTTTAATATATTGTAAAAAATTTAAAAATATATTTTTATATTGTTAATAATTGGTTATTAAAAGGAGGTAAAATATTTTGAGATTTCATTTTTACAATTTTTTTAATATTAACTACAGTTTTAAACAAAAATTTAATTTTTAATAATACGTATAAAAATAATAATATATACCCAATTAATGCATGTAAAAATATTTATTACCATACATTAACAATATATATTTAAAAAATCTATAAATCTTCCTTTATAAATAATTTTAAAAGTAACAGAATTAGAGAAAGTTGATTTAAATGTATAAGAATAAAAACTTTCAATTAAAAACTCTATAAAATTCGTTTTGACAGAAAATTTATTTATTCATTAATTACCTTGTTAGGAGAATTTTTTATTATAACATATAGAAATATATTATAATAAAAATTCTAATAAATATCAAATTCTAATAATTGTAATAAATATTTGTTAATATAAATATTTCTATATAGATAATATAGGAATATTTATATTATTATAAAAGCGTTTTTATTATTTGCGAAATTTACAATATCAGGAATTCGTGTATTAAAAAAATGTTTTTATAAGAACACATATAACCCTTTATAAAAGCAACGATAAATAGCATTCTATTTAATTCCCCAATCAAAGTTTAATTATTAATATAATAATTATCTGTATTTTTACAATTTTTGAAAAAATTAAAGACTGAAAATAAAAATGTTTTAATATTTACTAAATATTATTAAAATAAACATTAATTTAAATTTTTTGTGCATGTAATCATCAACAATTTTCCAAATCATTATTTATTTTTAATTTGTTGTTTATTATCCAGTCATATAAAAATGTGCTAATGCTAAAAATGATAAACTAAAATAACATTTCTGTAATTATATAATACAAATACTGATATATACAATATTGCTAAACAATGATTTGATTTTCATTTAAAACTTTTTAACAGAGTGCAACTATTGTACATTGAGTGATTATATATGAAATTAGATACTTCTGTAACAATAACAAACTTTTAAAAATAAAAAAATATTAATAAATAAATCGCCTAAATTAACAGGATTCCATAATTTGTTAAAAGATACTACCTATGAGACGAAAGTAATTTACTATTTCTGTTCGATATTTGATTATTACTTATTATACAAGATTTTATTTTTCTTGTAAAAATTTATTTTTTAAGAAAAATCTCGTTCTTTTAAAATTTTGTATCTTTAACTTTTTTAAAAAAAAAAATCTCGTTCTTTTTTTAAATTTTTTGATCTGTAATTTTTTTTTTAAAAAATCTCGTTCCTTTAAAATTTTTAATCTTTAACTTTTAAAAAAATCTCGTTCTTTTAAAATTTTTAATTTTTGAAGTTTAAAAACTATTTAAAACTATCTACATTTAATTGCATTTATCAGCAATATATGTTTATTTCTATATTTTTTTAAAGACAAAATCACTCTGAAAGATTAAAATAAAAAAAAACCTGAATCTGCTATTCAACCAAAACCATCAAAGAAATTGATCAATAATACAAATATATTTTAACACAAAATTTCTTACAAAACATTGGGGAAACCTTTTCTTAACAATAATCAATATATTTGAACCCATGATGAATCAAGCACAATAGTTCTAAAAAAAATTCAATTAAAGAAAATCCAAAGATAATGAACACAATCACATAGGAAAACTATAACAATAACAAACACGCACCGTCCCATTAGTGCTATTATCTTTATATCCCATCTTTATTTTTAGTTAGCACTGGAGGCATATTAATGTCATCCCACCCCTCAATCCGCACATTCTTTCCTCTCGCTGTGGATAATCACTCACGGATGCAGAAGTGCATTAAAATATGAAAGGAAACATAAAGTTGGGGGTGGGGTTGAGATGCTGCACCCCCTTTCCCCTTCCCCCACCCCCTCACAAGGCCGTATGTTAATGAGCTGTATGTTAAAGCAAACACAGTGAAATGCAACGCTAATGGCTGTTAAGGACGGATCGTACTTATCACCTCTTCTCGTGGGGGTTTTATGCGAATTAAATTTTATTTAAACTAGCTGGAAGGGCTCTGTGCATGAAGAGTTTCGAAATTTAGTTTGTTGTTTTAATTAAGTAGTTATTTTTTATATCGTCCCTTACTTTATCTTTTTGCCTCATTAATGATTTCTTTATTGATAATCTTGGATAACGGTTTACATCATTAAGTATATTTTTTAATTGTTATTTTATTACTACTTACACCCTTACTTTTTTACTATTTACTCCCTACTTACCTTTTTACTACTTACTTCCTTACTTACTTTTTTTTACTACTTACTTTACTCCCTCGTGGTAACCGGCTGGCATATAAAAAAGATAACAGTTCGATTTTGACTGGTGGCATGCCTTATGGTCACTGCTTTAAAAATTTAGCAATTTATTGGTATCGACAAACAAACTGACTGATTCGACTTTTTTTATTTTAATATGAAGTCAGTTATCACTAATAACTCTCCCGGAAAACTTTAACTCCCACCCATTAACGTGAGGAACAACGTTAACTCACTGGTGTTGTCATTTTACTCTAATTTAGTGATCTATAAATATAGCTGGTTCATGGGATAATGTACAAAAACTTAAAAGATTGAAAACTACACTTTTTCTATGTAATTTTCATAATAGCAGCAAGTGTTTATAAAACATATGCACTTTATCAATTTCCTGTAGGAGTTTTATTCAGGAGGGAATATTTATTGAAAACATTTATAAACAGTTTCAAAGATAAATCCTTGAAAAAAATTGTGATTTATTTTATATTAGTAACTAAATCATTGTTTTTTTTAACACATCTGCTTCATATTTTCCTTTTGATTAATGATTTCAATGATTTTAACCATTTCAATGAATTCTTTTCTTTTTAAGCATCAACAAGTTTGCTATTTTTTTCCTTTTTTATCTAAGCCCAGAATTGTTGTTTAGTTATCCATCTTATGATGAAGGAAGTATACCTAACATTTATCAACATTATTAATCGACAACATTGTTATAAACATCGATAACCAAATTAGTATAATCAAATATTGTCTAATAGAATTAGGGATTTGAAAATTTTAACTTTTCCAACTTGGTAATCCATGATACTTAAGATATGTCCTGTGCCACTTTTGAAAGTATTTGGTTAAAAACAGGATTAGTTTAATATGCTTCACAATATTTTTAAAAATTAATTATCAAATCATATCTACTTTTAAAAATGATCCAATAGATTTCCAAACATTCATAATCAAAATAATATCTCGTGATTCGTAAATAAATCATCTTTAACCATACAGAATCTAAGCGCCAATCTTAACTATGGAGTAAAAAAAAAAAAATAAAGATTTTTGTAACAGGTAGTCAAAGTACTGCTTGCTGATTTTTCTTGTTTAAAATAACAAACAATAAAATCGTTATTTAGATTATTTCTCTCTTAATATAACTTTAAAAACAGAATTCAAAAGAAGAAAATAAAAAGATTCGTAATTTTTTAAACCTCATTACTAATTAATAAAAATCTGTGGCTTTTAAAAATAATAACAAAGTGTAATAAAAATTGTTTTTTCTATGCTATTTTGATTAAACTGGTACTGAGTAGCCAACTTATCTTCTACCCAATCACAAACAGTAATTAAATTATACTTAAACCACTCCTTGTTAACCAGACAACATTCAGCAATGTTAAACATTCGGCATCAGTCATTTACATCAAGTCAAAACATCTGCTCTTTTAAAATAGCACAGTGTTAAATATAACCCTCAATAAATGAATTAGAACGAAAAATCCTTATTAAATATTAGACCACACTATGGTATTGAATAGCCCTTTTATTTTTCCTTCAATCACAAATAGTAATTAAATAATACTTAGGCCACTCCTTATTAACCGAACAACCATACCAAACAACTTTGAGCAATGGTAAACATACTTGTTAATCATTTACATCAAGTCAAAACATCTGCTCCTTTAAAATAGCACAATATTATAAATAATTATCAATAACTGAATTAGTTCCATATGAAATATGAGACCACACCTTGCAAGCATCCTAATCTGTAGAATCAGAGATAAAAAGAAAAAAAAAAAAACCCAAAAAAAAGTAAACAGTTATTTCATTCATTTCTGTGATTCCACAGCATTTTAAGCACTTTATTGCAAATATGCACATGGAGTTCATTAACCCTAAAGAATTTCGAACGTCAAATCAACGCCTCTAGATCAAAGGAATTTAGACAAATGGGACAAGGAAGAACTCAAGCCATCTGAAACTCAAGAGTTTTTCGATTCAGACTTCACCCCATGCATCTGGTCTCTTCTGCTTATTTACGGCCGCGGTCACGGCTACCTGGGACCACGGAAATTGGGCGTTTTCTGTGCAATCGCCTGGCGAATATTTATGCACGGCCCCCCATGACGCAAGGCCCCGTTCCGGCCCTCATTTGAATTGCAAATGAGCATCGTCAGTGGCACAAACACACACAAACATGCACTCGGCGAACTTAACCTTCTTCGTCGGCGTAACCCCTTCTCACCTACCTTGATGATATATTCTTGCTTTTGGAAAAAGAGATGTCTTCCAGCACGCCTGATTAATAATTTGATAAGGATAAAAAAAAAAAAAATGAAAAAAAAATGATAACTGCTCTTTTTTGGAATTTTTTAATTTGGTTGGAAACTTGCATGAAATCTTTTGGTAGCAGATATTTGTCCTTTTTAATTTGTAACATGTTAACAGACATGTTCTAAGATAAAATTTGGAATCCTTTTAATTTGGTAACTTGAAATCTTGCTAGCAGACATGTTTAATGTTAACTGTTCTATGATAAAATTTGGAATCTTTTAATTTGGTAACATGGAAATCTTGCTAGCAGACATGTTTAATGTTAACTGTTTCTATGATAAATTTAGGAATCCTTTTAATTTGGTAACTTGAAATCTTGCTAGCAGACATGTTTAATGTTAACTGTTCTATGATAAAATTTGGAATCCTTTTAATTTGGTAACATGGAAATCTTGCTAGCAGACATGTTTAATGTTAACTGTTTCTATGATAAATTTAGGAATCCTTTTAATTTGGTAACTTGGAAAATCTTGCTTGGAAATCTTGCTAGCAGACATGTTTAATGTTAACTGTTCTATGATAAATTCCAGAATCCTTTTAATTTGGTAACTTGAAATCTTGCTAGCAGACATGTTTAATGTTAACTGTTCTATGATAAAATTTGGAATCCTTTTTAATTTGGTAACATGAAAATCTTGCTAGCAGACATGTTTAATGTTAACTGTTTCTATGATCAAATTTGAAATCCTTTTAATTTGGCAACTTGGATGTATACTTTACAACTTTTTCTGTCATTTTTAATTTTTTTTTTTTCCTGATTTTTATTTGTTTTAGAAATTTTTTGATTTCACTCAAATGTAAGCAAATGACGATTGCAAACCTTAGGTTTAATTATCGCTTGATTGTGAATTAAAAACATTTTAATACAATAATTAAGAAGTATTGTTTCTTTTATAAACTTTTATTCCATTTATTTTCTAAAGTTCATTGAAGCTGCAAATAAACATATAAGGCCTAAAAGATATTATGTAATAACATATATATAGGTAAATATAGTTACATAATATATTAATATATAGTTACATTACATAGCTACATAGTTACATAATATCTGCATATTAAGATATTATATAACATTTATTTAAATATATTTATAATTTCTTATGTGTTAAGATTTTTTAAATAAAATAAAGCTTTTTTTTCTCGCCTACATGCATTTTTAAATAAATTTCAATATATATGATGCTATCTTTTATTTGGTTCTCGAACTTTTATCGCATAACTAATTTATACCAGATGTTGCGAATATCATTGTGGCACTTTAGGCCCAACTATCATCAATTAAAAATATCAACAACTGATTAGTAAAAAATGTATTTGCTTCTTGTTAAATTAATGTAAATTACAAATAATATTATTTCAAATAAAGTTTTAAATCCAATATTCATGAATCGAAATTTAGAAATACTATAAATAAACAGATAATTAACTAATGAAATTTTAATTAAGCAAATCTTTGCTGAATTAGGTATTTTTAGCTATAAATATAAATAGTTTAAGTTGCCATTGAAAAGTTTGATAAAATTTGTTTTAATAAAAATATTTTTAATAATATATACATATGATTGAGAAACCAAAATTTTATTTTTATTCTCAAAATTTCTTTATTTTTATTCTGATAGTTTCTTTCACTCTTTTGTGTTTTATATTGGTGCTTCTATTTTTAGTTCAATTCTTTCTAAAATGCTCATTTAGGTCTTTTCCAGCGGAACGAAAATATATCATGGTCTGTTCAATAAGTAATTCAATAAATAGCTTTACAATGATATTATTTTTAATATTGAAGTATAGAAAAGAAGTTGATAGCTTTCACATTATGATGTTTCTATATAAATAATGTTGATTATGTTTCCCATTCTATTCTCACTTTCTAAAAATACTTTGCTGAAGTAATAGATTTGAAATCCCCTCTAAACATTAAACAGAAATTATTAATAATTTATTATAGACTTACTTTTTAATATTTTTTATTTTTATTTAGATGAACTTTATTATCTTATATATTTTATATATCTTACACTATTTTAAAAAGAAAAAAAAATCATTCAACAAGAAACTTTTTATCATAACATTAATATGAAACTTTATATTAAAATAAAAAATATATATTAGTTAATACAAAGTAAAGATCCCTCATTTGCTGTCATGGATTTTTTTTTCCAAACCTTCTGTTTATATATAAATGTTTGAATATGACAAATTCCAATCAAGAAATATAATTCATTATAAAATCAATAATCATTTTTATAATAAGCGTAGAAGTGTAATTTGCATGTGTAACATATAATAAAAATATTGCGTTTAGCTATAGGTAAAACTTTAAATATTTTGACAAATATTGCATTTAACTGTAGGTGAAGAATTAAATATTTTGACATGTAATAAATATTGCATTTAGCTGTAGGTAAAAATTTAAATATTTTGACAGGTATAAAATATTGCATTTAGTTGTAGGTAAATATTTTAATATTTTGGCATGTATAAAATATTTTGTTTAACTGTAGGTAATTTTGACATGTAAAAAATATTGTGTTTAGCTATAGGTAAACATTTAAATATGAGACATGTAAAAAAATTTTCTGAGCGAAAGAAAGAGAAATAATTTAAACAAAATAATCATTAAAATATTATCTTTTACTCATGTTTGCATTTTCATAATTATTGCAAATAATAAATGATTTTCATAGCTTTTTAAATGTTATGTTTTTATTTAAAATTTGTAGTCAATGTCTTCTTAATGTGTTATTAATTTTTAAATTAAGTTTTGCTTTATTATGTTGTTCTGTAATATCAATAAATTCATAGGAAAACAAATTTCTAACATAAATTGCAGCATTCTCAATATATAACATATAATAAACATGAGTATGACTTCAGATGTCAAATACATATTTTACGTCTTCATCACGTGCCATATTTCCATAGATTGAAAAGCATTTCACAATAAATAAAAGCCTTATAAGCGAAAGGCGAGGGCTTTCAAAATGCAATAGACTCCAGGTCCTCGCTTTGTATCTTAACACACACACAACATACTTTAAGCGTATAACATCTCTCTCTCAACAATTTCACTGTCCCTTCCACAAATCCTTTCCAAATTGAATCAAAAACTATTATATTCGTTAGGCGAAAGGCAGGGGGAAACTGTACTAAACGAGCTCGTTAATTCGAATTGTTAGGAAGACAGGAAATTATGTCGTTGCCCGGAACGGTTCTGCAAACTTCCTAAATCTCGCGACAGAGGAAAATGTTAAAACGTGAGATGGAGAACAGATAACTGGGAGTCAGAGATGATTAGCTTTGTGGATACTGATGAGAATGTGCAGTGATGGTAGGTGGCCCCCGTCAAAACTAAAGGTTTCGAGTTGGTAAAAGTGGCGTTCGGTTAAAAAGGATTGGTGGGGGGTCGTGTAAATATTGCGAACGGGAAGCACGTCAAGCTGTGTCAGAAATGCCAACTGGTATTAGATTCGCCCTAGAGTATTAACTCAAAAGTTTTGGATTATAAACTGTGCCTATTACTTTTCATATTTTATTCAATTGAAGACTTAATTGGTTATAATGTTTTTAATTAAAACAACATTTAATAATGTGTCAATAAATATAGTGCTACTATTGCATTTTTTCTTTGGCATCAAAAAGAACTTGTAGTCTGTAGTACTGCATCTGTCTATCTAACTTGTAGTTTTTACGTTTGATAAAAATTTTACAAAAATTTGTGTTTAAATAAATATAATATTACTATTACATTTTTTTCTTTGACATCAAAAAGAACTTATAGTCAGTAGTACTGTAGTAGTCTAACTAACTTGTAGTTTTTACGTTTGCTAAAAATTTTACAAAAATTTGTGACTAAATAAGTGTTAATATTGCATTTTTCTTTGACATCAAAAAGAACTTGTAGTCTGTAGTATTTTATCTGTCTGTCTAACTTGTAGTTTTTACGTTTGATAAAAATTTTACAAACTTTTAAAATTATTGTATCTCTATCTAAAATTATTGAATCGCTTATTGTACATTATTTAATATTTGTATCATATAAATATACGATATACAATATTAATTTATAATGTTTAATATTAGATACAATAATGTACAAAATTATTGTATCTAATATTGTATATTATTTAACATTTGACATCAATCTTTTCTTGGAAAAAATTGATGTCAAATGTTAAATAATATTGATGAGATAATTTATTATCAAAGTTGGTAAACAATATTAGATTTGTGCATAAAAATTACATATATATATTTTTTTAAAAACTTTTTAAATCTTTATTATAGGTATCATATAATAACTTCTCTTAATCTTTAAATTTCTAACTTTATTTTTCTATTAATCTTTAAATTTTTGAATTTATACTCCATATTAAGGAGGAAAAGTTATTTTCATCAAACTTAATGAATACTACAAAAAATTCAACTTTCTGGCATTAAAATTATTAAAAAAATATACTTATTTTTTTTTCTTAACTTATTAACAATATTTTTTAATATCTTCCTTGAAATTAGGAATAATTCTAGCATGATTTTTTTTTTGTAAAAGAAACAAATTGAATTTATATTTTTAAAAATATAAATATAAATACAAATATTTTTATAAAAATAAATATAAATACAAATATTTTTAAAATATAAATATAAATATTTTATACATATTTTCATAAATATTTTATACATATTTTCATAAATATAAATATTTTTAAAAATCTTGCAATGAATATATATTTCCTACTTCAAAAATATCGTTTCGAAAAAAAAAAAAAAAAAAGATTCCCCCTGAGAATCACGACCTATAAATAACATTCAACCCTTCGAAAGCGCGATCCCTAATCTGGCAGTATGGCGGGCGGAGACAAAAGGGTTAATTACTCGGTTAACAGCTCGTGAAATCGTCCAGTCAATCTGTTCTTCTTCCCGCTTTTCGCCAATTAATGGAACGGCTTCACAATGCCTTCTTCCCTTTTGAAACGTCCGGACAGACGTTTCGAGGGCTACTGAATTTTGCGGGGCGAAAATTTTATTATTACTCTGTGTAACGTTACCCTGGGAAACAATGGATGGATAGAAGAATGAATTAATGGGGGAGCCATAGTCGTTCGTTCTGCATGGAGTGTTGAAATTGTCATTTGTTATCTGGAATAATTTACACGGAAAAATTATTGCTCAAGCCTTTATTACGACCGCTCTCTTCTAAGCTAGAAAAATAGATTCTAAATGCCTCGGCACTGATTTGATGTTTTGCTTTTTGATGTTCCTGACGAAAAGAAATGGTTTATCAAACAATTAACTTCCACCAACTGCGATTATTTTAGCTCCATGTTAGCGTGGTAATCGCCCCCCTCCCAGAGTCAATAAACTTTTCTGAATGGTTAAATAAATATCCACCATTAAGTCATTCTGGAAATAGTGAAACACTGTAATATTTTGTTTCGGCAGATAGTTAAATGGGACAGAATTGTTTCTTGTAAGACAAACATAAAGTACCTTTTTATTAATGTAGTACCTTTTTTAAGGTGTAGTAAGGATAATAAATATTTCAGAACTTCAACAGTTCTTGTTAATGGCACCAAAAATTCAATGCATCATTTGAAATGCCAATTTATTTTTCCATTTCTAATTTTTAAATGCACATTAAAATTATATTATTAATTTTATCAATCATATTTGATTCCCTGTTTTTTCAGACTTGTATTTTTAAACTCATTTTGTGAATTCATAAAATATTAATTTAAATTATGTATAACAAAATTTTAATGAAGTTGAATGAATTTATTTACGTTTGGTATTAAAAGTTATCGTTTCATAAAATAAGGGTTTTAAAACATATTTCTGTATGAATAATGGCAGTATAGCAATTAAAACAGAAAGTGTTTTTTTCTTCAAATCTGTATGATTTTTAATAGAATAAAACTTTCCTAATGCTCTCAATTTTTAACTAACTAAATAATTTTAATAAATATTTCATTACAAGTCAGAACCTTTTAAATATAGCGAGATAAAACAAATCAATATTTTTATTACTCATACTATTAACCGCAGTTTTATATGTAGTGGCTGGGACATCCTATTACATAGCATGATGGGAATTGGCTTGAACCCAAATTAGCGCTCATGTAGACAACGGGTATTCATTCCAATTTGCTGCACCTCAATGCAATAATGTTCGCCCATCAAAATGATTCAATTTTCTAATACTTTCAATATTTAACAAAATCAATATTTTTAGTGATCATACTATTAATCGTAGCTTCATATAAAGTGACTGGGACAGCCTAGTACTTAAGATGATAGGCGTTGGCTTGAACCCAAATTAGCGCTCATGTCAACAGCGAGTATTCATATCAAATTGCTGGGCAGCAATGTAATAATGTTGGCCCACCAAAATGATTCAATGGTGATCCCCAATTCTAAAGAATTCAACAAAATTAAAGGGTTTGTAGGTTATAAGTAAAGAAGGGAATTGTTCTCATTGAAAAAAATACATTCGATAACAATTCTTTCAAATGAAAATAGGAATGGATTTTACCATTGATTTAATTGATTGAATGCCATTGATTTAAACATTTTGTTTTGCATTGTATAAAAGCCATTTTTTTCTCATAATTTAATAGATTTTTTTTATCTTTGCAGCTGAAGCCGAGTTACTGCAGGATACCCTGACATGCGGCTCCTGTCAGAAAGTGTTCGTCCTGTCCGAGATAGTCAAGTTCATCCAGCACAAGGTTCACAGCTGCAACAAGGAGAACAACTTCATCATCCTCGAGGATGGAGGACAGCCGGACTTCGACAGCGACAGGGAAGATCCCACGCCGGGGCCCATGGTCACCACGACCAAGGGCCCCAGCATCTCGGCCCCCATCTGCAACAGGAAGGGCCTCCACCACCAGCACCACCACCTGCACAGGAACAGGAACAGAGCGGAGAAGGTGAATCCTCTGCCTCTGAAGTTCGGTGGAGAAGATGGGGGTCGTCATCAAGACGCGAGGCCGCTGGACCTTTTCGACAGGAAGGAGTACAGGGATGTTAAGAAGGCGGCGAAGGACCTGCCGGTGATTAAGGAGGGAGGTGAAAGATCCGTCTCTAAGATGTAGTCCTAAGTCAATGGTCAATGCTTACACAAACACGATAATTACTGGTGAGTCCACTTTTAAGCACTACTTATTTTTATAAAGAAATTCTCGTAAAATGTATTTTTATAGTATGATAAAAAATCTTCAAGAAATAAGGACTTCGAAATCTTAACATTTAGGCAAAATCACTATTCAATGTTGGGCTGCATTAAAAAGAATGAGTCTGCTCTGCAATTATGCTAAAGATAAAACTTGTTAATTTTATTTTTTGATGAGTATGCAATTATTTAACTATTTAATTGAGCTTGTTAAAATATAGGATTTAATATGAAGAATTTGTATTGCTGTAAAGGAATTCAATTTTTTTTTGATATCTACTTCTTGACAGGTATATGTCAACACAGGGGACAGTACAGGCTTCCTGTACAGGTAAATCTACTTTTGTACAGGAAGAGAAGAATTGTTTTTTTATTTGTTGATTATGATTAGATTCTTTTTTCCAACTTAGTGTTTCCTTATTTAACAATTTCCTTAATAACTAATTGTTAAAAAAAGGTAACGCATTATTAATACTAATCTATTTTCTTCTTATAAAGAAAAAAAGGCCACTTAATGTAATGTACTTAAAAGAACTAGAATCATCGATAGATATCGTTAGTAGATATAGATAGTAGTTATAGATATCGTTTTTTTTTTTTTTTTTTTTTTTTTTTTTTTTTTTTTTTTTTTTTTGCTTCTTTTAATAAAAATAACTATCCAATATCATGAAAATTTTTAAGTTTAGTTATCTTTTTTTTTTTATAAGATTTCAAAACTCATGTAGCATTTCTGTTTCGATATTTTTTTAAATATCTTAAGAAATGAATTTTCTCTATTTTCTAATTATAAAATACCACCACTGAGTTTTCTTTATACTTAAAATCAATCACTATTTTTTAAAAGTTTAAAAGCATAAAATTAAGTAACAAATGAAATTATAATGCACAGTAATAAAAGTATTTTAGATAAAAAATGACTAAATTAACTTTTGAATTTTTTTTTTTTCTAACTTTAAAGGTCGTTCAAATATAAAAATATCCTTTTTTCTTTTTTTTTAAACACAATTTATGTGTTTCATAATAACTTTAACGACTTCTTTGTTGGAATTTGTAGAAAAAAATATTTACTTTATTAGTATTTTGCTGTTCTTCCTAATATACAGAAAAATATTTCCCATGTGGGCAAAAAAATATTTCAGCTTAATTTAGTATTTAGATTCTGAAATTCATTATTATTAGTTTCATTAAAAGCTCATATTTACACCAAGAAAGACGTAAGACGTTAATATTAGAAGGCAAATTCAGCTACTGGTTCCATGATGATGTTTTGTCAAAGCAAAATCTTTTTTCAAAAACGTTTAATTTTGACTTTACTTCGCTTTTTTTCCAATGACTTTGATGTGTATAAGTAATTGTTAACACTTTTTATAACACTACTAATTTAAAGCAGATTCCACTGGGATTCAATTGAGTAATTAAACTTGAGTCATATAATATTTTCCAACAAATTTCGAATACGTATGACTGTCTTTTTCAATTATACAGAAACGCAAACGTTTCAATCTAAGGAGAGAAAACTCCAGAGCAAAAAAGAAATGAGATGGTAAGTTTTCAAATCCATATAAAAAGAAAATAATTCGAGAACTGTTCTTTTAAAAGTGTCAAAACAGAACGGTGAAATATTAAAAGCTTGTTCTCTCTACCTATTTCCGTGTAGAAAAACATCAAAAACGAGAGTTAATTTATAATGACCTGAGAGATCACATCAAATAAAAAGAAGGTTGTTTGATGTTTGTAATCCCTCTCGTGAAAACATAAAACTAGAGAAGATCATTTTTTTTTGCAATTTTTAATTGGCTAAAACTGATTGACAGCCAGTGGAAGGGCGGGTTGTTTTTTCATTCATGTTAAGTATAGGTTATTTTTTATCAGTCTCCTCTTTATCATTAATTATTCTTTTCATATTATAATTTGTTGTAACTGAAATTTTAATTTTTCGTGTAAACATACATCTAAAATCCTTTTGATGAAAATATTTTTTTTTCTTTTTTAATTATCTTGGGTTTTTTTTTTCAATCAGCAGCATGTTTTGATAAAGAAATAAAGAGACATGTTTAATATAACGATCATTATCATTCTTATGTATAAAAGATACTGGGTACATCTTGATCTCTAATTCCAAATTAATTTCATCTATAAAAAATACTATGCAACAGAAAATAATTTTGGTGTTATTTTCAATATAGGGTATAATTACCGTAATTATAAGTAATGTCTGAAATCAGATAAACAACTACAAAATATTTACAAATAATTATTTTATATTGATGTCATACAATTGTACAATTATATTGATGTTATACAAATATATTGATGGCGAAAACAATAAAATTATCTAGTAAAAATTTAATTCTTCAAAACTCTAATAACAGAAATTACTTGAAAAGTATAATTACTTAACATAATTACATTTCTTTTTTTATTTTAAAAGCTAAATAAGCAAAAAAAATGATAACTATATTAGTTCAGCTAGTATAAAATATTACTAAATTATACACGAATATTACTATTTGACTTGAAAGATAATAACCAAAAAAACTGCCTAAATCTCGAGTTCACATTCATGTAATCGTTGGGTGGTTGTGCTAGAATATTGTCTTCTAGAAGTATGTAAATATAGCATCTTTAGTTTCAGTTGCCATATTTACTTTTGGTATCAAATCTCACTGGTATCTTTTGTCTTAAGTACCTTAAGTCAAAATTCTTATATATGTCTTCTATCATAAATTCCTTTAGGCTCAAATATGTGTTGTCATAAGTGTCTTTAGTCTCAGTTCTCATATGTACTTCTTGTAATAAGTGTGTTTGGTCTTTATCATATGTTCTTGTCATAAGTGTCTGATCTCAGTTCTCACATATATCTCTTGTCATTACTGTGCATTTGATTTCATTTCTCGAATGTATTTCTTCATATAGGTGTTTTTAGTTTTTTGCACAAATTATTTCTCTGGTCTTCTTTAAGATTAATATGCATCGAATGTAATAATTTGCACTATTTTTATTGAAAGATCTGGAATTAAAACTCAAGTAATCGTTGGAGTGGTTTTTGTTAGAATATTGTATTCCTAAAGGATGTAAATATAGTATCTTTGGTTTCAGTTGCCATATGAACTTTTGGTATGAAATATTTTTTCATGTCTTTTGTCATGTATCTTAAGTCTAAATTCTTATCTGTGCCTTCTGACATAAATTCCGTTAGTCTGAAATCTCATATGTGTTGTCTTCACAGTTCTCATATGTATCTCTTGTAATAAGTGCGTTAGGTAATCATTATCGCATTTGTTTGGTCTTATTTCATATATATTTCTTGTCATAAGTGTCTTTGGTTTCATTTCTCGTAAATTTCTTGTTATAAAAGTTTATGTAAGTTCAAAAGTCATAAAAGTGTATTTGGTTGTTGTCATTCTTTGGTCTTCTTTAAGATTGATATGCATCCGAATGTAAAAGAATTATTAATCATAATAATAAAAACAGCATAAATTTTTCAAATTATATTAAAATTAAAATAATTTATTTTGTTGTATTGATATTGCACGTAGTGCAAAGAAATATTCCATTTAATCCTTATGAAAATATCTTCATATTATGGAATAACAGCATAGCAAGCGGAATCCAGAGGAAAAAAAAAGTGAGAAAGTAATTTTAAATTTCCCAGAACTCTACTTCGAAATCTCTGGTGCTTAATTTTATTCTCACAGAAAAAGAATTCCTCCTCAACGTTTCCAACACCCTACCTTTTTTTTTTTTTATGCTCAAATCTCCGTGTTATTAAAACCTGGCGTCGTGTCACTTCGTAACGCATCGTCTCACTTATACCGAAGACTTCCGAATGGGATAGAGAAATAACGGATTTTTCGGGGAAACTCTCGACTGCGAGGGGGTAGAGGTCCTTTAATGGCGTCTCATAAATATTAGTGGCACCTTATTTTCTGGTGCCTGACACGAGGAGAGCACAGCTTAGTGTGTTGCAATGAGCGCATGCGAGATCTATAACGGAAGAGAGGTCCGCTTTTGAATTAAAGAAGAGGGGGCCAGGGAGTGAAGGTCTCGTATTTTGTGCAACAAAATGCCCGTTCGTCGTAGTCAGGGGCATGCTGTCGTGAATTATTTTTCCAAAGCGTATTAAAGGGCTTTCAAATTGAACACACTCTACTGAAGAATGGAAGGCATCGTGCTGTTATATGCATGAAGCTAGATTTACAAGCATCGAATAGATGTATCCATCAACGACCCTGTAAGATTGCGGTAGAAAGGCATTTTGAATTAGTTGATGATATGTACACAATTAATTTCAGTAGAATACTCCATACAGTGTTTTTTTTTAATGTGTAGCAGTTGATGGCCATTCTCTGATTATCTTATTATAAAATTAAAAATCATTTCTAAAGATATGACTGATTAACATGCCAATTGATTGTTGTGTAGATTTATATTATATACTTTAAAATATCTGCATATTTCAAAGTATTTGTGCATCGAATAAATGTGTTCCTCAATGGCTCTGTAAGATTGCCAGAAGCAGAAAAGGCATTTTGATTAACTGATGATATGTGCACAATTAATTGCATTAGAATACTCCATATAGTGTTTTATACCGTTGCTGTATAGATATATTATGTATTTTAAAATATTTTTTGTTTGTTTCGAAATGAATTTTTTACAAGTTCATGAAACTGAACTAATTATAGCATTGATTCAATTCATATATTGTAATGGAGGTTTGTAAAGCAGTAAAAGTATTTACTATCAGTCTTAATATCCCAAAAAAATTCAATGTTATGAAGGTAATAAAGTTTGGTTTGGTCTGTCGCTCTACTGTCATTTTTGTGCACACTTTGGGCTAATTAAACCGGGTCCTATAGTTTAACATGGTTCCGAACCACTCACAAATATCCATACCACCGCCAGTATTTAAACCTTAAGCCTGTGGTATCTATGGCTAGAGCGCTAGCCAATTGGCCATCAGACATGCCAAAGATTATAAAGACATATTATGTTTAGAAAGAAATGTTATCCAATATATTTTTTTAGCAAATTAGTTCTAATTCAGTGCTTCAGTGAAAGGAACAACAATAGAAAGGCTGCGTCACGAAGCATTAGGCATGCGCAACGAGCGGTTTTCCGAACCGATAGTCACCAACATATAAAAACTGAACAATTAATCTTTTAGCAAAGTAGAATATCCTTTCACTTAGAATATCACTTCAAAGTAGAATATCCTTGAAACTGATCCTTTCACTTCTTTCAGTTGTATTTGAAGATCTTGATTTATGTTGTTCTTTAAAATGAACGAGCACTTAAAAAAGAATGTTTAAGGTGGAGTTGTTAGTTTCCTTCGATTTTGAAATATTTTTGTAAAAAATCGTTTTGAAAAAATATTTGTATAATTAAATGCTGAGCATTTGTTATAGGTTAAAGGATATTGATAGAGCAAAATTACAATAAGTTCAGAGTTCCTCTGGTGCAACACAAGGAGCTTCTTAAAATATAAAGCATCCATTTGAAAAAGGGAAAATAATAAATAAAGGGGGTTAGGGATGATTGTCACTTTTGCTATATTAAAGAATACTAAATAAAAACTCCATTCAGTAGTCAGACTGACGATACGAAACTCTACCACAAACGCTGCTAGGTTTGTTTTTCAAAATAGTTACTGGAACTCACAATTCGGACTTGATCCATCCAAGGAAATCAATCCCTTACAGCTAATTCTTTCTTCTTTACTGGCATTACAGCCTTGGTACAGGTTTGAGCCTCCAACACAACAGCTCTCCCTCTGTCTTGCTCCAATGTCCAGTCTCCAGTATTCTGTATTCTATATATCTCAGTATTATGTTCCAGTTAATAATTTTCAGTTATTTAAGATTCTCTTCGACACTATCCATCCATCTTTCCCTTGGTCTTCCTATTGTTGAACAATTTACATAACATAATTGTTTTAATGATGCCTTCCTCATCTCTGCGATGTATATGTCCAAGCCAGTTGATTCTTTGTGTTTTGATGTATCTCACAATGTCTCTATTTTTAATTAGGTGTTCAATTTTTTTGTTAGGTCTTCTTATGCATCTCAAAAATTTTCTATTATCAATTCATTGTCTAAAAATTTTCTTCAAATTACATTTTTCTCCCAATTATAACTCTCTATTATTATGCAACAATTGGGCTCTCTTGAAAAAAACAAAAAAATTTATAAATTTCCCAATTTATTTTTTTTTTTCTTTAGACACATCTAAAACTATATGTTTCTAATTTTTCATTTAAGACCTTTGCTCTTCGCCAATACAAAACTTACAGGACAAAAAAAACTTGTGAATACAAAAAAAAAAAATTCTTAAATTTACAATTCTAACAAGTTTTCAATTTTTTCCTTTTGGTAGACACATCTAAAACTAATAATAATCTTTAATTAATGAATTTTTCCTTTAACATCCAGTGTCATCCACTATTTTATTATCTCTGAGTGGAAATCTTCTGAATAAAAAAAAATATAGATAAGAGTGCAGTAATCAAACAAAAATTAAAGCGATAACGATTAAACGGGTGGTTTCATTTTTAAGCCCAATTTATGTGCACTTCAAAAATTCATATTCTATATTTATGTTTGCGATAATTCATAACCATGGGCGTAAATACAGCACATTAACAAACTACTTCATCTAACATAAAGAATCAATTTGGTCGTCTAACTTTTGAAGTGAAATAAAGATGGCGCAGGTTGGCATAAATGAGACATTGCAACCAACGGGTGTCAGAAAAGTGTGATTTACTCACAGTAGGCCTTATTTGGCGACTTTTACCTTTAACCTCTGTGACCCACGGGAATAAATATTCCAGTTCTGACGTGTCTGTCTACGTGTGGGTTCTGCTTTGCCGTTTTCTTACAGAGATGGCTCCCAGCTATGACAATGAAGGCCAAGGTTCTCAAGTGGGAGGATGGATGAATGGATTGAAACTAACGGTGTATTGATCTTTGAATTTGGAATAGATTGAAAAAGAAATTTAAACGTGTTTAAGGAGGATTTTTTTTCAGCTGTTTATTTTTTATTTGGCAAATGGAATAAATAATTAATGAATAATTTACATTAAAGCAATTAAAATCTAATAAATTTAAATAGTTTTTTACTGAAATTTTTATTTATTAAAATTTTTATTTTTTATATAATAAATTACATGTTGTAATTGTTTTTTTAAATTCTATTGAAGAACTTGAAAAATTTTTAAAAAATATAAGAACTATGTGAAATATTTTATAAAATACATGAAATTTAAAACTTTAAACTTTTATTCTCATATAAACTTATTTTCGTTATTACTATTTTTTTATTTATTCAATAATGTTTATTTGTTATTTATTCATAATGTTCATTAGCTTATTTTCAAGTTAATTCCTTTCATTATTTTCTAAATATAATGTCGGTACAGCCGTTGCTTACCATAAATAATTTTTTTTTATTATTCCTTTTGCATTAGAAAAAAAAAAATTTTTTTTAATATATTCTATTATAATTTTATTATTTTCTCAAATTAAATATAATAATATATAATTTTTTTCTTATTATTCCCCTAATCTTCATTATTTGATTTTTCACAAAATTTATTAAAATATCTGCTTTAATTATTGTTTAATTAATTTGTCAAATTTTCAACAATATTCTTCTTTAATGTTTCAATAAAATATTTGCTACTTGCGCAACATTCATTAAATAAGAGGCAATAATTTATTATCTAATTAAAGTAATCATTTTTAAAAGATAGCATTTTATGAGAAACATACATTTAAGTAAAAAAATTTCAAAAAAAAAAAAATAATAATAATTAATCATATTATTGAGCTTTTGGTTCGTACTTATAAACATTAAGCATCTCTATTCTTTTAACTATTATTTAAATAATTTTTTTATGTATTTGCATTTCGAAACTAATTAGATTGATTAATGGAAAATCTATAGCATTTAATTTATTCGGCGAAAACATCTATGATGCACACAAGTGTCAAGAAAAACAATTATGCGTGATAGGAAAAATCTTAAAAAGTTTCCGTAAACAGAAAGCAAGACTTTTTGCTCTTTAATTGGATGTTTTCCTTATATATTGATAAGCATGCACAAGATAAAAATAAACCTTGAATACGAATCCCGTATCTCAGTTATCAAAAGCTACTGCAAATAGGTGGTCACACTGAAGTGTGTCTAACATAAGCCCTTTGTAAAAGTTATGTCGTGACTTTTTTTTTCCAATGTTCTACAAGTTAGTCCTTTGATAATTAGGTTAAAAATGAGACTTAAAGCCTTCTCCAGCAGCAGCAGCAAGCACATTAACAGGAACACTTTCTTTCGTGTTTCTAATTAATACTACACTCCGAGGAGAATTCTTCCTTTTGGCGCGCTCGCCAAACTCACATCACAAAGAAGAAAACAAAAACTGCGGCTGCCATCTTCTTTAAATCGATTACGATGAAATTCTGACTGGTATTCATCGAACGTGAATCACTGCCACCAGTTGCAGGAAGAATTACTACACGAGCGAGCGAACAACAATACAAGTGGTGGAAGGGCGTTGCTGGCAGAAATTTTCGCCGGGGACTTAATCATTTTATCATTAGTGGAAGCTCTGCTTTCTTTTTGCTTTTATCATACACATGCACTTCTGTCGGAGGCCCTAATAACAACAAGCAGCAAAATCTTTTTAGGGAAACTGTTCTGGCTCAATTTCGAACCGGGTGTGTTTGCAGGCGTCTTGTGTTTCGGTAATCCTCTTAAAGTTACCTCTCTTGTAATGTCTTTCTGAAAAACAAGTCGCATTTTCGAGTTTCGCCTTTTCCTTAATTATTTTAATGATGTTTCTCTCCGAAGGTTCGTTGTAGTAACAAACAAGTTTAGTGGCAATGCCACTGCTGTCATTACAATAGCATTACCCGTGTTTTTAATCACACCACCCGTGCTTAATATGGCCTTTGAGTCAGTGCGAACGTGCGAATAAAACGAAAATCTTTTGATCCGTATTCTTATAATTATTGTGAGAGTGTGGGGGTAACACGGAATATTTTCTATTTCTGCGTTCGTTTTCGTTCGTCGTTCGTAAACAGATTAAAATTCTTATACCCTAGGTTTTAGGAGTGGAAAAATGATGCGAGATGTTATTGTTTCCTGCAACTGAAATGCAGTCAATACTAAATTCTATTTAAAAGATGCATATTTTTTTCTTTTAAAAGCGTATAAATCTCCGTAGTCTTTCAATTTATACTTTAAATATTGTCGAACTAGCACCTTGGCCCATGTAGAAGGATTATAAGTGAAATAAAATAATATGTTCGTGTTCTTGCTACGTATTATATAAAGAAAGATTAAATAAAAAAAATTGACTTAAAGTGCATTTAGTTATTAATTGTTACTTTATTAATTATTGTTTATGTTTTATTATGACATTATATTGTGTTTTATTTCACATTTTTATTCTTTCAATTAAGTATTATTAAAGTATGTTATAGGATCAATTTATTATGATATTTTGTGATAGTTTCATTTTAATTTTCAGTTTACTGTTAATAGAATTTGTTAAGAAATATATAGCAACCTGATGGTCAATTGGCTAGCGCTCTGGCTTATGGTCTACAGGCTACAGGCTTCAGGTTATTATTAGTGGTTCGGAATCCACGTTTAACTGTAGGTCCCGGTCTAATTAGCCCAAATTGGGTTCAAAATGATACTAGAACGCGACATTCATACCAAATTAAGAAATATATGCAAATTGTTTTGTTTTTATAAGCCTTAAAGAACCAAAACTTTTAATAAAAGTTTTTTTAAATTATCATTAGACTAAAACAATTAAGTAAAAGTATACTTTTATAAGTTTACAATTAAGTAAAGTATACTTTTATACTTTTACAATTGGTAAAGTAAAACTATAATATATGTTAGAAAGCTGTACACAATTTATATAATATATAAATTATTTATTTTACTTATTTCAAAAAATTATACTAAAAATATTAACTGAAAATATTCGGAATAATATTAACCAAATCTCAAAAAAGATAAAAAATAATAGTGTAAAAATTATAAAAATTGATTTGTAATTTATTATATATTAATTATACTAATTTCTATCTCTATTATTTCAGAAAATATTTTTAAAAAGTTAATGGAATATAATTTGAAATCATATTATATATATTTTTAAACTTCAAAGTATAACCAAAAATTCAAAAAAAAACAACCACAATCAGAAATAATAGTCAATGATTGATAATTCTTATTAATATAATGTAGATTTTTAAATATTAAATAAAATCTGATCAGCTAGAATTGTTTTTAATATTAAATTTTATGGCAGGGAAATTTATTTTTGTAAGTAAGAAAAAATTGTAATAAGTAAGGAATTTTTTTAAATATTATCCACATAATTTTGTTGGAATAGAATTAATACTGTTAAAAAATACGAACAAACCACCACCCACGAAAAAGCAAACTGATTCTTTATAGTTTTCAAATGGAAATTTAGCTCCCAAGCCCAACTGAATTCAGTTTAAGTAAATAGAGTTTAGATCAGTATTTCGTGTTTCAAATTCAAAAGCGATTTATCTTCCGTTATGCTGAAAGTATAGAACTTCGTGATAAAATATCCTACTAGGGAGAGAGGAGGGAGAAAAAAACCTGTTGTAGAAAAAGCTTAGAGAGGAGAAAACGTCTAGTCGTGGTTTAAGGGGTGAGATATATAAAATCTGTCAGAAATTGTTTTGCAGTCGTAAATCTCTAAGAAGAGAAACTCAACATGTGTTTCTAGTAAGTGAGCAAGATTTTGTCAACCTTGTCAAACAGTTACAACGGACACAAAGAAACAATGTGTAAATAAAGCTGAACTTCATTTTCCTCCCTCCATTGCTTTAGTGGTGCGAATGGATCGATGAAAAATATAACGGTCCTTTTTTTTTTTTTCTGATCGTTATTGATGTTTTTCTTATTTTTTTCTAATAAATTGTGATATAAAATATGAATAAGATCATTATAATTGAAATGGTCAATTAAGAAAAAATGAAAAATACCAATTTTTTGAATTGCTTACCACATTTTTGTGACAAAAAAGACCCACATTTTTGTTAAAAAGTTGGCAACTTAACTTTACTAACCAAATGGCTGTTTCTAATGTCAAAAATTTTTATAATTTAATAATCCATAATTTAGATGGTGAATTGCTCTACTTTAAAAAAAAAAAAAACTTTAGTTATTCAAAAGGCTTTTTTTTTAATCATAATTCTCTACTTTAACAATAACATGTTTTTGTCACGACCTGTTAGAAAAATGTGTTATTAGCGTTGGTTTTTCTATAAATATCTGGTGAAATGTAAATAACTGATTTCAATGTAAGCCATCACAATGAAATTATATATAAAAAGCTTCAAATTTGCATGGGCATTCAGGTTTGTAAAATTTTTTACTTTTAGCTGAATCTGCTGCATATTTTTAATGATAAATATGTAACAGATAAAAAAAAATAATTATTATAATGTTCTTATGCAGTTTACTGACAAACAGACTAGCATTAACCATAGATCAGAACAGTTCATATAAAGGAATACAATATTTGCAGTTTATATTTACAATTTACAATATGTAATGTATTTACAATATGCAGTTTACAATATTTACAATTATATTTACATAATACAATGTTTAACAGTTTAACGATTTATTATCATTATTTTTATAAAAAATAATGATAAAAATAAATTGTAAAACTAACTCATTTTACATGTGGCTTTTTTTTTTATAATTTTTTTCCTAACTAATAAGATTAAAAAATTCTTTTTCATTATAAAAAATTATAGACAATTTTGTCAACGCTATCCGTTACTCTAAAAGAAAACTTTATTTTATAAAGAAATAAAACAACTTTATAGACTTGTTTAAAATAAATAAATCTGTAAATCTGTAAAAACAAAAACAAAAATAAATAAAAAAATGTGTTTGTGTGGTATGCTTACACCCAAAATTTATAAGTTCAACTAATATTTTTTTAATCAAATAATATAAACGTAGAAGCATAGTTCTGAAAAAGGGAACAAAACTGTAAAATCACAAATATTACTAGCGTCTTTGTCCTATCACGAAATCGATTTTTACTCGTAATTTAAACACTTACGCATACTTTTATATATATATATATATATATATATAAAATTTTTTTCAAAATGGAGTTTAAAGAAACTTCAGTTCTCTGAACTAAAAAGTTTTTTTCCAAAAAAAAAAAAAAAAAAAAAGTTCAAAAGCCTTCTCCCGCTGAGCTTAATTTTAAATTCCCGATGTTTCTGCTTTATGATTGCTTGACCGGAAGTTTCCCCAACACCCCACACTGAAGATCGATTCAGAAACACACTCTACCTCTCCCTCAGAAGTTTTTTTTCCTTTCTCTCTCCCCTCCTGTTTTTAAGTCATATATTCTACTGTTCCTCAAAAACGTACCGGTCTCCTGTTGTTAGTTGAGAATTTATCTCATTCGCATCCGTTTTTCTAGCGGGGGAAGTTGAAGAGGTTGTCAGGAGAGCCTATAAGTTTTTCTTCTCTCTCTTTATATATTCTTTTTTTCTTTTTTTTTTTAAAGTTCCTGTTCTGATTTGAAAATTTTACAATAATTCAACTTTTAAAGTTCGTGTCTCTCAACTGGAACGAGTTCAGCTTAAAAATAAAAGTTAAGGAAGTGTATTTAAAGTGGACACAATAATTTGTAATCTTATTTATTTGCTTTGTTATTCAGTTCAATTTTTCAGCTGATCGTAATTTCAAGAAGTATTTTCGAACATATAGCATATCTAATTTGTTAAATAGAATCCTTTATTTACTTTTTCCAATTCTTTTTTTTTCACCTATAGTACGTATTTTGATTCCCTTATATAACATGTTTTAAAACAATTTTATAGCTATATATATATATATATATATATATATATATATATATATATATATATAAACAATATTCTAAACTTTTACCCTTTTCAAGTGTTTATCTAACGAGTTTCAGTTCCATTGCTGCATACTATGTGCACTTCTGATATTGAACAATTTCTCTCTTGTTTTTATAGAACTAAATGTGAAGCATTCAAAGTTTTTACATTGCGCAGTTTTGTTAAACAATTTGCAATGTGTAGAAGTTATTGTTGTAGCTTTTGTTGTGCAAACTGGCCATGTTTTTAATTCATTCATTACAATTTCTCTTTTTGGCTTTAGTGTGTTGGTGTACTGTTTTCTTTATATATATATATATAATAATTAACTCTCTGGCATTACAACCCGTGGGGGCAAGACCATCTACCTACTGGCACATTTCGTGGCAGGAGACTTTTTATAGGGTAGGGATGTCAGCCGTACGCCTAATTATTAGTACAATTATTATTAATAATTAACGTTAAGAAACCATATTAATAACAAAAATATTACTGTCACTAGAATATTTCTTAAAAATTGGTAGTTCAAATTTTTACTGAATATTTTATTGTTAACTAATATATAAATTGGTGTATTTCTAAAATTATAAAGATTTCTTTCTTTCTTTTTTTTTCTTTATTTGTTTCTATTTGTTTCTAAAAATTTCAGGTTACTAAAATAATTTGAACGCTAAAGTCTAAATGCCAGCAACATTAATATTTTATAAGAAACTAATTTAACCTGCAATGCACTAAAACAAAAGCATATCTCTTAGATTTTTAAAATATGGTCGAATGGAATATTATTTATTACTCTTAATACTATCATGTTATTATTTGGTATTAAATAGCTCTATACCCTAGAAAATATAATTTTTCAACCAAAATAATTAACAAAAGTTTTTTGTTTTTGTTTTTAAATCACGGCATAAAAATTTCAGAAATGTTGAATCTACCTCAGACAATCTAGTCCTTTACATTTAAAACTAAGAAGAAAAAAAACTAAAAAAAAAAAAAAATTAGATTTTCAAGAAGAGTGAATTCAACCTTAACGATTTTAAAGTGACCATCTGTTCAATGGACAACTCCATTTCTCCCCATGTTTCGATGACCCCCCTCCCCTCCCCCTAAGCATTAGGCTTAGAACACTTCAAACATTAAACCCCCCTCAGATATACCCTCCCGATTTCTAATTCAGAATCTCTCCCTTTATTTTAAACTCCCATACATCTTTTTGCTCTTCTAGACATGTATATATATATATATATCGTTTTCGAGATCATGTTTTTATTCCACGGTCATAAAACATCTTGAAAGTTAGAAAATTTTCACATCTTGTATAATAAATAATTCATTTAAATCAAAATTGAATTTTGATTTTCAATTTGAAATAATAGGGTTTTGCTTGCGTTCTGGATCAACAATTGATTTCAAAATTTTAAAGTACTTCAATACTTCAAAATTTTAAATCATAAATAATATTATTTTAAATAATGTAAAATTTTTGCAAAATATTTTTAACTACTTTTCTTTCTTCTTCGTTTAAAATATTAAGTCTGCAAAAGACGTCTTTTTTTGTTAAATATTCATGTAAAAAGAATATATATATATTATTGTATTATTTTAACTTAATAATGAGAAATTATATCTCTATGTATTTTTCAGAAATAAATTAACTTTCTTTCTTCGAAATAAATTAACTTTATTTCGAAGAAAGAAAGTTAATTTATTTATTAATTTAAATAATTAAAATTTTTAATTTATTTAATAATTTTTAAAATAACTCGAAGACAACATAGCTTGTGAAAAACAACTAGAAAAAAAAAATACACAAAAACAACAGACAAAAGTTTCTATGCGGATTATAAACCTATAAATATTATATATTAGTTAATAATTAATGTAAAAATAGAATATATAAGTTAATAGTTAATAAAATATTAACATTTATGCAAATTTGAATAAAGGTAGGCAAAAGCACTTATAATACAAACAAAGCATTTTTAAGTGGAAATTTATTTTGAAAAACTGATAACCTTGTATTAGAGCGGCAAATTTCAAAATAAAACCAAATTTCAAACTTTTATTTTAATAAATTTTAATTTAGCAAATAACTTTGAATTTCAAAACTACTTTTTAAACTAACAATTAAAAGTTATTACAGTTTGAGAATTAATAAAAGGAACTGTTCTACAAAAAATCACTTTGAAAGAAAATGCTGAAAGAGAAAAAAAAAATCACTCTTTTTAATTCAATGACATCATATGATTATATCCAATTTATTACAAAAGTACTTTATAACAGAAATCGTAATTTTTTGCAAGTACACGGTTGTGTAGGTGGTCCCCCCTTCCTTAAAAGGCATTTCAAGTAACAAAAAATTATCATAAAAATCTTGGGATTTTGAACTTAAGTCATAACTTACTTTTATGCAGATTAAATTACCTTTTGTAAAACTTTTTCGTTTTGTTTTAACGTTTCCTTTTGTTGTTATGTAAAAAATTCATCAGGATGTTACGACAAAAATTGATTAAGACTATAAGTATTTTCATTTTAATAATTGTAAATGAATCGTGCTGTATGTATCAAACTTTTTTTCATTCAGAATTCATCATCAACGCTCAATTATTACTATTATAATAATTATTATTATTTTTATTGAATTCATTGCATTGTTATCGATATGAGATGTATATTTTATACATTGTTTGTTGATCATTGTTTGTTTCATTTTGTTTTAATGTTTCCTTTTGTTGTTATGTAAAAAATCTCCAGGATGTTACTACAAAAAAATCGATTAAGACCGTATAAGCATTTGCATGTTAGTAATTGTAAAGAATCGGTATCTCCTGAATGTATCAAACCTTTTCATTCATAATTTACCATCAACGTTCAATTATTACTTTGATTATTATTATTATTTTGCTATTTATCGCGTTTCTCATTTTTTGGTTCACTGAATTGTTATCAATATTAGATAAGTAAAGCAATATCAAACAATATTTTTTTCCCTTTAGTAAATTCTTCCGAGAAGACATTAAGGCGTTCTTAAATTTTCATCTTACTTCAATGCATGTAAAACCAATTTTTGCCAAATTTGGTTTCATGCTTTTCTTGTGCTTAGATATACTTAAAACCTCGTCAATATACTTTTAAATGAATACCGAAATCTGTTGTAAAATCCACGCAGCATTAAAACAGATACAAGCCGCATTAGAAACTGCATTTCAAGTATATAACCTTCCCCCTACCCCAGTACAATGTCCGCCACTTTTATGCCATCCACCATTCCTCCCCCACCCCCTATGGTCGTTTCCGAAGTAGCCGACATAGTACAAGACCGTCCATTTAACAAGTGCTTAAAATTTCAATGACGTATTGATTTTCGCTGTTCCCTATCCACTGAAAAGCAGTTCTTCTGGACTAGGGGGAAGATGAGAGAAAAAATCTACAGGACAAAAAAAAAATAAATAAATAAAAGAAAAAGAAATATATATATAACTAAAGTTCAACAACGAAAAGAAGAAAAAAAAAAAACTGGTCGCAAAAAGTTTTCAGTTTTGTCCACTGCTCGGTAAAAAGACAGCTGGGGATTTTGTAACGGGCTTCCCAATTTTAAACATCATTTCTAGCTTTATTTCGGTTTCCTGCACCATTTTGTTCGGGTTTTTATTTATTTTGTTTTATTTTTTAAAGCTTTAAGTGAAAGCTTAAAGCTCTTATATATACTTCTCTCTACGGCTTTAAGTTCCTAATGCGAGTTGAAAATGTGAGTGCGACTGGTGGTTTGTGTGAGTTGGGGGGAGGGGGAGGATTGGAGTGGTTTTTCACGAAGATGTCTTCACATTTATTTGTATTTCTTTTTTATTATCTTGTTTCTTGAAAGAAACGTTACACCATATTGAATTAGACGTTTTCGAGAAACGGTTCGGTTTGTCATCTAATCTGTTGAATTGTGTAAGGTATTATAGATATATTTATACTTCTCAAAATCAAATGGACAACAATCGCTGTGCTATATTTGCGCAATTATATCGAATTTGGTTTTGTTTCATATCTATAATTATTTATACACAGGGTGTTCCACTAAAACCATAATCATATTATTTACTCACAACTTTTAATAAAATAAAGCGAAAGTATGCTATAAATTCAGAGCTAAACAATTAATTACTAAATGGTTATTTACTCATAACTTTATAATAAAATAAAGCAAAAGTATGCAATAAGTTTAGTAGAGCTAAACAGTTATTTATTTATAACTTTTTTTTTTTTTTTTTTTATAAAGAAAAGCAAAAGTATTCAATAAGCTTAGAGCTAAACAATTAATTTTATTGGCTCATTCTATGAAATTTAAAGTTGGAAATGTTCTTCGTTTTCTTCTAGACATATTTGTGATTGTTTCCTATAAATTCTGTGCAGTAATATTTTTTACCTACGATTGTTTCACTCAATTCATCCAAAATTTTTCTTTCATTTAAATAATTTCCCCAATTACGAAAGTTTTTGTGTGATTTTTAGAAATGCTTTACCAATTATTATTGAACTTACTCTACAGGAGATCCTTACATCATTTAATATGGGTAGATGTTTAACAATGCTTATAATAAAACGAGGAACTGCCTAATATTTTCTTCTATAAAACCATTTTAAAAAAATTCACTAAATAATTTCAAATATACTATATGCTTTTGTTGTGGTTTCTTAAAGATTTTTATAACATGATAGTGGTTTCAATGAAATATAAATATAATAATAAGAGTGTATTTATTTTAATTATGAATATTTATAAACTCGTATTACGCTTGTCTAATAAGAGTTTTGTGACTATGCCAATTTTGGATTATTTTTGAATCAATAATTATTATTATTTTAAATCAATAATTTTATTAATTATTAATCAATACTAATTAATTATATTATAATTAATTTTTAAATCTATAATTTAATTCTTAAAATAAAGAAACGTGATAAATAATTTGCTTTTAAAATTAATAAAATATAAAAAATATAATTTATTAATTATTAAAATATATTTTAATTTTTACTGAAATATTTTTGAGTGATGGGATATTTTTTTTGATAATAACATATATTACAAGAAATATAAAAATCTTTAAAATTAAAACTAATATTGATTTTGACAAGTATATTGCATTGAAAAATATAGTTATCTTTACAAAAATTACTCATAAATACTTTTTCAAATATATGGTCATTTTTTTTAAATACCTAAAAATCTAATTAAAAGAATAAGTTCTTAATTAAATTAATCATATCCAAATATGTTTCCATGTATAAAATTTACATCTTGGTATAAACTGATTAAATTAATAAAATATATTTTTTTTAAAAATGAAAAAATGAAAACAACTTTTCTTTAAAAATAAAAATAAAAAAAAAATTACAATTCTGACATTCAAATCCACTCGGTTCCCTGCCTCTTAAAAGGTTCGATAAAAGTTTTCTTTGTACCATAGAAATTTCCCCCCCCTCGAAAGAAAAAAAAATATAAATAAAAAAGATATCTAACGTATCACACAGAAATCAAACTTGATATATAAATTCAATAAAAGCATGAGAAAAGATTAAATTTGATTTGCAGAAATCGAAGAAAAAAAAAGTACTGAATTCAACTTTGAACAACCCAATCGTTATTTCAAAAGAAGTCAAATTGCATTAAACTACAAGAAGTGGAAATTGATTCTCTTCAAATTAAGTGGAGAAATATATTTTTTTTTTTTATTTTAAATTTCGACAATTTATTTATGGTGAAAAAAATAAGATGTTTCAATTAATTTCACTTCTACTTCGAAAATAAAATTTTTATTATGAATTTAATTTTTGCATTAAGTGTTAAAAATGAAATTATTTTATGAGTTGGATACAATAAAATTAAAACTTTTAAATAAAAGCTTCATATATCAATTGATTTTGACAGTATTTATTGTAGAATAACAACATCGAAAAATATAATTTTTGTTTTAGAAAAATGACATAAAAAATAGTTTTAAAAGAATTAAAATTTTTGATAAAGTTAATATTTTTATAATCTTTATTTTTAAAAAAATAGGTATTATTTTGTAGGAAAATATAGACAAATATTATTGCATTACACATTATATTTGTATATTATACAATAATATATATTATAGTTATATATACCAAACCCATTTTATATATATAATGGGTACTGGTATATGCGTGTATATATATATATATATATATATATATAGAATAATATATATATATATACACGCATATATATATATGGGTATATCAGAATCCATGCTATGTATATAATGGGTAATGTGTGTATGTATATATATACCAGAACCCCATTAAAAAGGATTGAGAAGGAACTTGTCTAAAACACGACAGTATATTGCTCATATAACAAAGCCATAGAATAGCATTTTCGCTATACATAAATCTTCTTCTCTCAAGTCAACACCATCGAAAAATTGCTATATAAAATATGCATGCTATATATTACATATTTTATATGTATATATTTATATTTATAAAATGAATGAAATATTAATTTTTAATTTATTCATCATTTGATTATACATTAAAAACTTATATCTCTCATTATCAATTTTTTTTGTATATTTGTAATTAGCAACTAATCATTCATATATCTTCCAACATAATCTTTAAAGTAATAATTTAATGATTATATTAAAAACATTACTAAAACCACATAATAAACTGGGTTTTTTTTTTCCTACTCTGTGCAAGTTTAACTTCTCATTTTAATTTTAAATTTAGAATAGCTAAAATTAATAATAGAATTAAGTTTATTTTTTCATTATTCATATATTCATTGCAAATTACGTTTTCTTATGTGAAGAATGAGAGGTACAATATCAATTACCATACTGTTCACAAATAATTATTTCTATACACCAACATTTATAAATACTTAATGTTCACAATTAGAGTTTCAAAACCAGGTCTCATATCTTCCTTGTCTGCCTTTCATTGCATCGAAGTTTGACAAATAATACTATGGTTGTCCTTTCCGAGTGATAAAAAAGAGATAACAATTACGTCGATCTATGCTCAATAAAAAAACCCCTCAAACTACTTTTCCAACAACCTTCCCAAACACTGATTAGAAAATGAAAATCAGTGAACCTCCCTCAGTAAATCACGAAAGAGCAAAACCACGTGGCACTAATTCTAACCACGAAATTCTCAAGAGGGTGAATAATCCTCCCCCTGAGCGAAACGCCGCCTCCGTCAATACTTTTTTACTGCTACTTATTTATTTTGTTTTACTTATTATTATTTTTTTTTTATCTCTCGTTGGAAGATGACTCGTTGAGAAAATCGAGCCCAAATATGACATCTTAATTAAACTACAGTTGAAAATTAATTGCAACGGAAAGAAGGTGGAAACGAGACGTCCTCAGAGGCGTCTTTGGAAAGACAAAGAAATTACGAGAAGACGGAAAGAGGAGGTTTGAATGTTGTTTTTTAAGAGATCTATGGCGTGAGGGTTTCCGATTGCAAATATTTTCTGGATTTAGATCTGTTTCAAAATCTTTAGTAAAGTGTGCAAAGAATAATTTTTTTTGCCAATTTCTTTTTAATATTTATAATTGTATTTTGTTATTTTTTCGATCAAAAGTTAATAAAGTAATAGTCTTATACATAGTGCTGTAGTGGTGATTTATACTTGAATAAGATGTCTTATTTTGCTATAATATTATGAAAATTAATATTTAAAAGAAATTTGTATGGTAAGCAAAGTCAGCATTTCGACTAAATTACGAAAGAAAAAAAAAGGAATTTAAAGTGATTAATTGATCATATTTCTACATTTAAATTTTTTTCTTTGACTTCCTAAATTATTTTTTATTGCCGTGGTGACAACCAAAGTTCCTTCTCAATCATTTTTAATGAATTCTGGCACATATATATTTATATTATTACAGAATATACAGATATAATGTATAATAATGCTGTAATAATGATTTATACTTGAATAAGATGTTTTATTTTTGCTATAATATTATGAAATTTAATATTTACAGAAAATTTTAATAAAGTAAATTTTTAGACTAAATCGCACGAAAAAAAGGAATTAAAAGGAATTTAAGGTACATATTACATATTTCTACATTTATTTTTTTTTCCTCATATAAATTTTCTTGAACTTTTTGAAGAAAAGTATATTTTGAAATTAAATCTGCAATTATTGTCCTTGGTCGACAGCAACATCTAGACCAAGTCCATGAACCCATGGTCATGATAAAGGGTAAAAAATGCAGTTTCTTTTTGTGCTTGACCTTGCGACACAAAGACATGGGGCACCGAAAGGGAGAAGCCGACTTTACCCCATCCTGTTATACTTCCTAGCACTGGGTACCCATTTTACACTACGACATATGGGCTACAGTGGAGTTATACTAACCCGGACACACACGGGGTAATTATATTAAATATATTGAAACAAGTATGTGTTATATTAAGGTAACATTAAGGTAATCATAACCATTGATTATCTACAATAACAACCCTATTGCTTATAACAACAAAACATCATGACTCAATCTTATAAAGACATTTGTTTTTCATTTACTCCATATAAGTTCTCAGAAATAAAGATTTGTGATACCAACCAATTACATTCATTGTTTCATAAATTTTGAACTTGAACTTTAGCAAATTCTTTGATTTTTAAACTATGGTAAATAGATAGGATAATTCGTGAGATTGCATCTCTTATCATAACATTATTAATTCAATGTTAATAAGTTATTATATTACCTTACCTTATACAAGTAATAAAGCGAATTTCATAATTGGCAAGCTATTTAACATTTAGTTAATAAGTAACTAACATTTCATTAGTTACATTTATATCATTCTGCAAAATTTAACTGTAGCTATTTGACGAGACATTAATGAGAATTACTTTTCTGTAAATGTGCTAGTAAAGATAAGAATATGAAAATGTCAGTTCAAAGCTATATGATTTACTAAATTCATACATACAATTAAAAGTAATTAAACAAGTGAAGTATGTAAAATAAGCTTTCTTTATTTTAATTTGACAACGACAGTTATGTGATATCATAAACTATCCTAATTTTTTAAAAATTAACAACTTCAAAAGTGAGCAAAAACTGAAAGCTTTAATTAAATATTAATTAAAGCTTTCACTTTTCGAAAATAGTTGCAACATCAAAATTTGTAACGAAACAAAATAATTATAATTTGGATTAAATTGTTAACAAACTTAAATATTTAAAAATACTGGTAAAATATATATTTTATAAAAAATGTTTTGATAAGTGTAATAAATAAGAAATACATTTTCAACCAGTTTTTAAAGCAATTAAACTTTCATGATACAAATTTCTTCTAAAATAACTCGACTTCATAATAATAACTCGATCTAATAATAACTCTAATCTTCTAAATAACTCGAACTTTTTAAAGCTATACAACGATAAATCATATATTGACAAAAGTAAATAAAAAAAAAATTAAGAAAGCAAAAGCTCTTTCTTGCAAATAATATGCTTTCATTACTTGAAGCAGACACGAACGCATAGGCAGAACTGCTTCAGAAAACACGAAGGAAAATCTCAATAATTGAAATAATACGCCACTTTTTATTTATTTATTTTTTATTATTTTAAGGAAACTTTCATAACACCAATTTCTTCTAAAGTAACTCGATTTCAACATTTTTTAAAAAACTTATACAACGATAAATCATACATTGACAAAAGTAAATAAGAAATTTCACAAAGCAAAGCTCTTTCCTGCAAATAACATGCTTTCATTACTTGAAGCAGACACGAATTGCTTCAAGAAACAGAAAACACAAAGAAAAATCCCCAATAATTGAAATAATACGCTACTGTTTTTTTATTTCCCATCTTCCATTGCATCCTTGTTGTTCCAGAACGTATCAACCTCCCAGAAAAGTTAATTATGTATACAAGCAATCTCAAATGAAAAATAAACTGGTTTGCCTTTTGCTCGGGCAGAGTTAACAGTAGCAGCATCGCAATGCTGATGCAGCAACATTTGCAGTACGATTACTACCACCTACCCTATTGCAACAACAGCAACAGCATCACCAACACCGTTTCTTTTCCTTTTTCCCGAAGAAGATTCCCTTTTGGAAAAATAATTAAGAGCTCGGGAATTTTTATTAATTAACATTCAATCGTGTTTTATCATAAGCCAAACGAGAAAACTTAATTAGCTGAGGAAAGCCTTTTGGGTGAAATTCATTAAACACAGCGAAATTAGTTTCACCAGCATTGTTAGCACAGGGGAGCAGGGAAATTAAGGAAAACGGGAATTAAAAAAAAACGGCCTGATTTAATCTAGCTCGCAATCCTTCGACAATTATCGAAGCAAAGCCCTTTAATCTTAGAAGCCTTTTAAAGCGATTTTAGCTCTTCATTTTGTCAGGCGGGGTGTTTGTTCTTGAAGAGTATTATTTCATCCAGTGAAAAATCAAAACGTTAAGTTGACATTTGAGTATTCATTTCCTTGTATCGAAAGTCTGATACTTAAATTAGCCCCTCCCTCCTTTGCCACCCTTTGGATATGATGGGAATTTGATTCATGTTGTTGCCTCGCCTGCGAACAAATATGCTTTGGATTTCTTAGAAGGTTTTCTTTGGGCTTTGTTGATAATTTCAGGATTTAATTAGAAATTTAATTTACAAGACTTCATAAATTAAATATGAATTTATGAGACGAAATTTTGTCATTTTTTTTTTGTGTGTCTTGATCAATTAGTGTTTTGAAATAAAGATAATGCATTAGCAAGCTAAGTTGTCTTTTATGATCTTAATAATTAGAATCCAACAGGTTGTCAAAAATACCATTGCTTATATGAAATGAAATGTCAAAAATATATATCTTTTGCTTCAGTTTTTGACAAATCTCTTTCGTGGTATAAATAAAGCTATCTAATTTCAACAAGCGTACTTGTTCAGTAAACTTCATTTTATAAAGCCTGTAAATTTATTATTATTCGAAATTGACGTTTATACTTAATCTTTTGTGCAAATTAAAAAGGGATATAAAATATTATTAATACAATTAAATTACAACGAAATATAATTAATAATTTGGTAGATTCAATTAATTCTTAAATATTAAAAAAATATTAAAACTTTTTATTTATTCTACTGATTTTATTGTTTTTTAGCACATAGAAAAAAATAACTACAAAATTGGAATAGAAGTGATAAAAACAATTAAATGATAAAATTAATTAAATACTTTAAACTAAATTAAATAAAAATAATTTAAACTAAATTAAATAAAAATAATTTAAATTAAATTTAAAAAATAGTTTAAACTAAGTCAAATTAAAATAGTTTAAATAGTTTTGAATTCTATTGTTACATTTTTTTTTTTATTTATTTATACGATAGAATTTTCAAGTAGTCTTTGTTTTATGTAATTCCATGAATAGAATAAGATAGATAGATAATTTATTATAGATAATATTTTTAAATAATTTCTTTATACCTTTTCATAGGCAGATCTTAGAAATTTTAAATATAATGTAGTTTTAATTGATAGTAATAAAGAACTGATTACAAACTCCGTTGCGTTACAAGATAATGGCATGTTATTATATATTGAATAATTTAAATGTTTTGATAATATTTTTAATTCCTCTCATTTATAAGATTTTTAAAACTTACTAATTTAATAAAAAATCAGGTAACAAATTTATAATCTGAAATATTTATTTCCTGATAGAATAATGTTATTTCACAATAATCATATATAAATTATCTTTCTGTATTTGTTATCAAATGCTTCATAACTTTAAAATCATGTTTGATTCTTATCCCACTTGGTAGATAAAACATCTAAAACCGAGTCCAAGATTCCATGTGGTCTCATGGAAGGGGGGTGGGGCGGGGGAAGGAGTCAGTTTCTGTATGTAATGGAGCACCCTTAGGTAGAATTCAAATTTCGCTTCGTGACACTCACTTTTATGGGGTAGGGATGCCAACCCTACCTTTAAACGCTCGACAGTCATATTAGACCGGGACCTACTGCTGAAAGTGGATTCCGAACCACTACAAGCATCTATGGCCATGGAGTGAACGCTAGTCACTCTGCCATCAGGACCCAAAATCATATTTAAATTAAATAAAATTTAAATTGATAGAAAGATAGATTATTATTTGATACAATAATTGAATGTCTCCATATTTGAGTTTTTTTTTTAAAGCATTGAATTAAACATAATTTGAATTGAATAAATCAAGCATTACATTCGTTACTTGAATCACTAACTGTAAATCGTGATAAGACATGAATCTTTTTTAATTGGACAGCAAAGGAGCTGTATTACCTATATTTCTCTCTTCACATTTCTCACCACAAAAAAGAAAATCATCATTAGTTATGCATATCAGTCATTATTTTCATACGGGAACAAAGGCGTTGGCCCTTTTCTTATCGAAATCCAAAAAATTCGAATTTCGTAAAATTCTTTGGAAGGTCAATGTTCTCCAGGAAGAAGGGTATTCGACCTAGAAAAACGGACCAATTTGAGTCAGAAACCACAGCAACAACAAACAACAACAAAACAAGAGCATGTTCCGAGCTGCGAAAAGTCAAGGAAAGGGGTTCGAACCCAGCCAAAGAAAAGGTGTGCCATTGTCAACCCTTCATTCACAGATCGCTGGGTCCCTTTTGATGTCTGTTCTGGACATCTTCCTGCCCTTTGAGGTCCGGCCGTCCGGTCATCCGATGGGAATCATGCGAATATAATAATCTGTCGGTCATTTGTCCGGCTTCAGTTGTCATGTAGGCCATTTTATGAAAACATGCGTGATTTCTGGTGCCGTATCCTTTTCTGGGGCTTTCTCAAGTCGTAACAAAGGCGGATATTCTATACCACTCAAATGCATAATGAAGTTTGGGTTTCTCTTTCATAAAGCAAATACAAGGCGAACACGAAGATTTTATTATAAGCCATAAGATGAAGTCTGAGCATTCTATCATCAACCTAAGTTGTATTTCTGAATTTAAGAATTAGAAATCAATAGGATGTCAAAATATTTAAAGTGAAATTTATCTAAAACTTGTACCTTTTGTTTTTACTTTTTGACGAATCACTTTCTTGATATAAATTAAGTTATGAAATCTAAGCTAGTGTTACTAATTCACCAAGCTTCACTTTATAAAATAATTATACAATAACGACTTTTGAGCAGTTTTCTTTGAAAGTGGTGTAAGTCCATTTACATTATATATAGAGATATTTAAGGGTTTGTATTTGAATGGTTTGAAAAATATTGATATATGTTGATGTCTTCATTTTACGTCTTTTAAATATTAACTTGATTTAAGTTTATAATGTGATAGTTTTTAAAGTGTTTGTTAATTTATACTATTTTAATTTATACTTTTGATGTCCTCAAATGGACTTCAATAAAATGTGAAAATCATTTTATTTATGAAATATTAAATATGAGATTTCAATTGAATCAAACCAATTTTTATGAAATTTTTAATAAATTTGTCAAAAAAATAATAAAAGGCTTTATTTCTATATTCCATCAGGAATTGTATTTGTAATTTCATTGTAATTACTTTAATTACAATTTTATAACTTTTTATTGAATTCTATTTTTAAGTTTTATTATTATGAGAATGTTTTTGAAAATAGGCAAGATGGATTGAAGGAATATAAGGTAACAGATTCATTACACCGTTGAATTTTTCGGATGTGATGGGCCTAGCATGATGATGTAAAGGTTCTAGTATTATATTTTCAAACTTTTCGTGGTCGTCCTCGTCTGGGGGGATAAATCGAACGTTTTAACACCGCAATTTCATCAAATAAAGTTTTATCTAGTATTGTATATGGTGAACAAACAGGACAGACTATAAATAGCGTTTTCAACTCTGGCTATTAGGTACTCCTCTGACAATGATTCAAAAGCAAATAACAAAATTTCAGTGAACGAATGAAAATAATTGTCATTAACAATGTTGCCACACATATAAAAATGAAGTAGAGATTATGTAGAGTAATTTTTGGGATTAAGTATTATGACTTTGCGGAAATTGGACTTACACCACTTTAGAGTAATTACATTTGTAATGTCATCAAATACACAAATTTAAATTGACAAAATGATGAAAATTTTGAAGAATTTTTTTGGGAATGTTTATAGATAAAAAGATCATAGCAGATTGCATTAATTATCATCGTTATTTTTTTGTAAAAAATGAACTTAGACTACTTTGAAAGAAAACGACTCATTTATACAGAAAAAATTAATTGGCTTGATTTTTGTAATATGTATGAAATAGCATATATGAGCATATATTAATAAAATATATGAAATATTATTAATATTCTGCATTTGCTGATTTACAATCAATCTTGAATATTAAAAAGAATAAAATTATTGTGCAATGAGCTTTATACAATTACTTAATATTAAAAATTGTTTTTATGTTAAGTGGTTGTATAAAGCTCACTGCATGAAGTAAAAAAAAATTTGGATTATTGAAAATATTTCGGCAATTAAAGGTTCATTTATGTTGACAAAAAATCAATTTCGAAAATTACTTTTTTTAATAAGAAACATAAGTAAAGCATATTCATAAAATTATCTGAACATGAGGCAATATTGCATATAGTGTTAATATTTTTATTAAATTATATTTTATTTTTTTGTCATTAGCGCCAATCTCATCCGCTTCTATGTTAAGGTAACTTCAATAAAGCAATTATCTTTTTCTTTAATTTGCACTTACATTAATCTTAAAAATTGACTTAATTAAATTAAACTAATATTAATGTCTAACTTAACTTTAAAACTAACACTAAAAAAGTAATGAACTGATTATCTCTAACTGACAACTTCAACTATACTTCCTGAACTCTCTTTTAAAATTTTTATCAAGTTATTCTTGTTCCTTATTCTAACTTATTGAAAAAATAATATAATCCATTCATATGCATTATTGTTTTTGTATAAATCAAATGTTCCAACCAAAAGTTGCTTATCATTACTAAAAACGAAAAGTATCAGTTAGACATTATCAGCTGTTTTCTGTATACGTATTTAAAAGACAGTTTATTTTTTTAATGAACACTTTGTTTTTATTATGGGAAGGCAACAATGTTTATAGTAAGTCATATATACTGTATAAATCTGAAACAAACTACCAACTGCTTATGTTTATGATTTTATAATGTCAATACAAAAATTAATCAACAACATGTTTCACCTGCGCCAAACATTTTCAACATCCAACCTCCCATTTGTTCCTCCTTGGTCAACAACACGTAACTGTAACGGTTTATTCGATATAAACACCCATTATAAAGCGGCATTTTTTTTTTTTTGACCACATCTGCTGCCACATCTTTGTTTCTCTGATTCAAACGTCAGAAGCCAAAATCATTAATCTATAAGTCCAAAACTGGTCCCCCTCGTCCGTCCAGCAGACCTATCCATCACAATAGCCATACATCAAATTACAGTCCATGGCCTACATACACGGGGAGGGGGAGAGATGTTATGGTTCGACGTATGCAAAAAGGACCATCTTGTCTCACCTTGAGGTTCATGCATCACTGGAGGAGGGGGTGTAATGGGTGTCTGGCCTTTCACCCACTGGGCGATAGATGGGTGAAGGTAGGCCTCGGAGGGCCTTTCACAAATTGAGGCTCGAGAAAGGTTTCGTAATTTATTAGATCTTTTGGAAGCGGATGGTGTAGGCGTTTTGCTGCTATATTCGAATAGGAATGGCTGCAAACAGAATTGATAGTTGTTACAGAAGTCGTTGTTTTGGGTGATGCTTCGAAGTAAAGCAGCTAATTTAGGTGCGAGAGGAAAGCTTTGAATAATTTTAAAAGGAAAACTTTTTAGAGATTAAACCTTTTCTTATTTGCATTTTTTAATACTAATCTTTAATTCATTTTGTTTTATTTTTTTAAATTTGGGCTTTTTAATCAGTAATTAATAATTAAAAATTATTAAAAGAATAACCATAATATCCATTTCTTCGAAATAATTAACTTTCGGATTTTAATTATGTAGTAGAATTTTACTGGCGTTGCATTCGATTAAATTTTATTAAAATGGTCATTGTTATAAAATAAATTATTTATATTGCTCGAATACTTTTTGAAACTGACATTTAGAAAATATATTTTAATCTGTTTTGAAAATTTAGTATAAAAACTGTTAAAATTGCCACATAGCAAACATACAGTGAAATCTTTGGTCGGATATTGGAGATTATTATTGTTAAACATATTTATTTTATCTATTCCAGCCTTTGTATTCAAAAAAAAAGAAATTACAATAATTAATAAAATAGTTTAAATAAATAAATTTTGCAAAATTTAAAATATCTATATATCTTTTTTTTTTTAATATCTTTAAAATAATTATTTTCTTTATTTTAAAAATTCACTTTATTTAATTTATTTCATGCTATTTTAATAAATTAATAAGCAAGAAAATCTGCACAGATAGTTTTATTGAATCCTTTATATATAAATCAATTATCATTCTATTCATTTTATTGAGAATATTAATTTATTTATTAATATAATACTATAAATTATTATATTTATTGATTAATTATTATATTATTATATTTTATTGATTATTTTAAGCAGTTATTTTTACATTCAAACTCTCGGCCTGCCTCATAAAAACCATTTAAATCAAATTTTATTTATCCCAACCTTTTTTTTTCTTTCTTTCGTCGCACCAAATCTGTAATCCCTCACAGCTTGATTTATTTTCCAATAAAAAGACCAATAAATAAAATATTATATTATTTTTATAATTTTAACATAACCCCCGATCTTGGAGAAGCTACCGGAAGCTTTGACTGTGAAGTGTGACAATTTGTTGTCCGGCATAATTGTCTGTTCTTCCGAAATTTTGCAGCTGTTATATGGAAAGTAGGAGGGACGGGGGATCTGCATAATGTAAAATAAACAAGGTCGCTGATAGACGGTTGAACGGTACATGATAGATCTGATCGCAATGTATATCGAACAGATGGACAACGCGACAGAAGTGATGCGACATCTTTTACCTTGCAACAAGACAGGGTCTTTGAGAGGTACACTCAACAACAACAGAGTGCGAAAAGCACATTTTTTGAAATATGAATATTCAGTTTCCTTAAATGTGATATGAAAAAGATTTAAAGTTTTTTTTGTGCTCAAGCATATGTAGTTTAGTCTTACATTTGGCTTAATGTGTATTTTATGTCAACGAAAAAAATGATGGTGCATAAAATTTTATATCAAATTGTATTTAAATGCAATTTGCGACAATGATATTAAAAAATTGTTGATGTAAAATGTTTTTTAATTATTATTTATTATAAGATCTTAATAATTACTTTTCAAATAACTACAAATAGTTTCAAGTAATTGTTTTCATATGATTTCAATTAAAAATTATAGAAATAAAAAGAAATTGTAATATTTTTGTAAGCCTTTAATATTTAATCAATTTGTCACATCTAAAGTTCAGCAATGTTTAGCGTAAAATCTGAAACAATTAAGCAACCGGAATAATCTGGAGTAATTACATCTGGAATAATCTGAAATAATTAAGTATTAAGAAATTTAAAAATTCCATAATTTCTGCTGTGAATTTAAAATCACAAATCTTTTTTTTCATCCTTTTCAAAAAAGAAAATGCTTTTATACATCGTATTTGCATGCGTTGTTGTTCAACAAGAAATAGAAACTTCCATTTTATTGCTTTCAGATATGACCTCATATTAACCGATTTTGACAAATAACGTAATATATTTTGCTCGTTAAATTCATTGGAGAAAAATATTAAGGAAAATTAAAAATTGAGATTCTAAAAACGTTTAAAATAAATAGATTCAACCTCACATTCAGCTTCATTCGCCATAGCTTAAGCAGTTAAACATTAAAAAATACTTAATATTTATTGACTTTATTAACAATAATGCATTTGTATTGGATTAAAAAAATTAATGAAAATTATTAATAATTAGAAATATAATCCTTTAGAGAAAAACATAACTTTAATAGGTCTATTTTTTCTCTAAATGGTTATGATCCTTAAATTAGGAGGAATGTTAAAACACAATAACGATTACATCCTTATATTTAACTTTATAAATTGATATTCCCATATTATTTTGATATTTCCTATTCCATATTGATAATTTATTTACTGAACTTTTCTTTAGTTGAATTTTTATTGATCTTGATAATTTCTTTCTAATACATTAAATCCGTTAACCAATTTATATAGGACAAAAAACTGCCTGCGAGATATTGTTTGGTTATTAAAAATCCATCCAGCTACTACATCACACGCGCACTATTTAACAAAAGAAAACATTTAGCGAAAAAGCAAAATGGCCGCATAAATAACCACGAAGAACGAAAGCCATGAATTCTTTCTTCAGTTTAAAGAGACGAGGCCCCATTTTTGATCGCTATCCAAACAAAGAGACGCCAAAGTCCTCAGAGAATTGTTGTGTGGAATAGAAGGACTTTATGCAGATCGGTTCTTTTCCATCGCACTAAATGAGAAAACTCTATACTGAAAAAAAAAGAAAAAGAAAGAAAGAAAGAAAAAAAAGGCTGGACAAGGGAGGGAAGAGATGCAATTTTTGCCTCTGAGCTGGTTTCGCGATCAAATGTAGAACTGACTCGATTTGACAGTGATTGATGCGCACTGCACGATCTGAAGAATATTTTAATTTCCTTTGCGTCCCATCCGTTGTAGACCCCCTTCGTCACTGGACATGTCTTCTACCCCCCACCCTTTCTAATCTCCCCCCACCACCAAACATTTTTCAGACAACTTATCCAACGCGAAGAAACTTGAATCCTTTTCTTCAAGCAAATCTATCTCATTCCAAGATATTTGGTACTTTTTTTCCAAAATCGCTCTCTTCAGATTAGAATTTGCACTGGTTATTAAAGAAGGGGGGAAAGCCTAAAAAAAATGGAAGGGGGTTTTCGAAATTTTGGAGGGAATAATATTTTTTCGCAGCAGGTGTGCTTTTGTGAGTTTTTAATAAAGCAATCGATTATTCTACAACTCGACATTTTTTGGGGGAGGGGAGGGGAGTGTTGCTGTATCTTTATAGTGCAGTTTAGTCAATGAAATATTGTAAGTTGAATTTGAAAAAAAATTATTTTAGATTAATATTTTTTTCAACTTTTTTTGATAAATTTTATTGTTTCTATTAGAATAATTCAACCTATTTATCAAATTTTTTTTAAGATTCATCATATGTTATATGATATAGATGAATTTTGGTTTTGACCTTTTTTCCGTATGTAAATTTTTTTATAAGTTTCAATTGCTGATCAACAATTTAATTCAAGTTTATAAAGTTGTTTTTAATGAAATCGTTTAATTATGTACTAATTTATTGAAGAACATTTTAATGTGGATTTTGTCTTTATGGTCATAATAATCCTTAAATAATCAAATATTCAAATACATACACGAAACTTCATTAATATATATAAAATTTTTGTTATTTCATTTTACACTATTCTTTAATCAGTCTTCCTTTGTAAGAAACATATAAGTTTTTGTTACTGATTTATTTTTTCCTTGTTAGCATTTTAGAGGTTTTTCTTCTTAATATAACTCGTTGATTTTTTAATGATTAAAAACTTACTTAGGATATTGAAGCAAATGAATATCTTTTTTTCTTTAAAACTATTTATAGATTGTACTTAAACGTTAACAAGCGAAGTAGTTTAATGCACTTAACCGGATTTATTAAGTCTTTACTAAAACGACAAATTGTATTTTAAAGATTTCAAATCTCACGAATTGTTAGCAAATGCTATCTATCTTCTCTAACTTAGTACACTTAGCAATCCGAAGGTACTTCTAATTTTTTGTTATATCATATTCTTCAAGTATCACACATGCTTACATGGCAGTAAAAGTAATTTTCTCCTTTTTTTTTCTTTTCAGAACCCAGTACATATACGTGCAGCACGTGTAAGCAGACCTTCACGTCAGCGTGGGTGCTGGTGCAACATGCCCAGCACATGCACGGAATGAAGATATACTTAGTGACTCCCTATCATGGAAGCCGGAGCTCATCCACCTCTTCTGCGAACGTGTTGCCTCCCACGGGGCCCCCACCATCCCTCATCAACAGCAGCAGCAGCAGCCTGGGCATTCCACTGCCACCGGTGCTGCCTCCATGCTCCACGATGAATGGACCCAGTCATCACCCGCACGCTCATCACCACAGCGTCTTACCCTCAGCAGGCACTATCTCTGGAGAATCATCCGGCGCTACAGCTCTTAAGGATGCCACTGGGGAGAGACAGTTTCCCCCACAACGCTCAACGCCCCCAGTATGTTCGCTCGGCCCTCTAGTCAAGACTTTCGCGTTGACATGTTAGCGACGTCTTCTTCAACCAGCGGAAATAACTCGGAGAGTAATCAGCAGTTTCACCGACTCAATCATCACCCGTCACAACACCTCCCACCACACAGCGCTCCATCCCTACCTGGGTTAGGAATAGGAAGCTTCGAACCCCACAATCCGTTCATTGACAGGGGACCTCTGGGTCTCGACACCAGGCCCAGACCACCTCCTATGAGCTTAGGCTTTGAGCCACAAATGGACTTTTACTCGCAAAGATTGAGGCAATTAGCGGAGCCACCAGTCCTACTGCAACGTCGGCTTCTCCCAGAAAGCCCTCCCCACCTTTCTCATCCTCCAATGTCTTCCTCTTCTCAGCCTTCCACTCCCACTTCCACGCCTCAGCCAGTGTTGAATCTTCACAGTTCAACAAGTGGTAACGGCACCCCAAGTCACCAGCACAATAACAGCACGAACAACAACCCAGCTCACAGAGGATCTTCTGCATCCTCCACCAGCAGCAAAGGTGGTGGAAACACGGATGCAGCAGAGGGCTCCCTAAATTGCTCAAATCCTGGTCATGCGAGTTTTGTGGCAAAGCCTTCAGGTTCGAAAGCAATCTCATAGTTCACAGACGATCTCACACCGGTGAAAACCTTACAAATGCCCGATTTGTACACACTCCTGCAGTCAAGCAAGTAAGTTGAAGAGGCACATGAAGACTCATCAGAACAGCAATGGCAAATCTGTGACTGGTTCCGAAAACAACAGTCTGGAATCTCCAAGATCTACACCAGATTCTACATCTGAAACTGGAAAAGGCACGACTCGAGACAGACCCCAAAGTCTTGACGATGACGAAGATGGTTCTGATGGACAGACAGCAGACAACGAAGAAGAGGAAGAGGATTTGGATGAGGATGATGACGAGGAAGAAGATGAACTAGATGATGAAGAAGACCTTGATGATAGTATGATGGCAGAGGATCTAAGCACAAGAGGACCAAATAGTTCGACTCCTGTTCCTAGAGGATCACCAAACTCAGATCAAACCAAAGCACCGAAAGCCACGCCTGAAGATGTGGCAGCGAATAATGATAATAATAGTAGTAACACTATTAGTATTAGCAATGGAGAAAATGGGAATAATAATGAGGAGAAAGAAAGTCCGAAACCTGAAACCAGGCATTCATTGCTTGGCGAAGTGATGGATAAAATTGGACTGAGCAACATTCAACAATACAACGAGGCTTACAAGAAAGCTCTGGAAGAAAGTTCTCTTAAAAATTCCTCAAAACCTGAGACCGAAACACCAAACAGAGATAGATCACTAGTAACAGAAAATGGTCCAGAAAGGCCCAACAATAGAGACGATAACAGCAATATAAGTAATATAAGTAAGCATGGAAACAGCAACAGCAAGTCCCTTGCTCTTCATCAACACTCTCTAGAATTCGGTCATGGTTTCTTTGGTGCCTTCGACTATAATCATCACCATCACCATAACGCATTCGAGGCTAGTAAACGTCTTAAGCTGGACATAGCAGATCACCTGAGGAACAGCAACGACAGAGATTCTTTTGTATGCTGGACTTTGGCTGCCCTCTGTCCACGGAACCACTCACAGGGACGTTTACGACATGACCGATCTCCCTCGCCACAACAAATCTTCCTCTTCTGAAAGTGCCTTGAAGTCTGTCACTCCTACCAACATGTGTAGCAGGTCAATGAGTCCTCGCCCTGGAACAAGCGGGGTGCTTCAGTGACGCCTATGCCTGGTCTTCTTGTCAACTCTTCGAAAAGTAGCAACAGCTCGAAAGAGCGCCGCAACGATACTTGCGAGTTCTGCGGGAAAGTGTTCAAAAACTGCAGTAATCTCACCGTGCACCGTCGTTCTCATACGGGTGAGAAACCGTACAAATGTGAACTGTGCAGCTATGCCTGCGCCCAGAGTTCCAAATTGACTCGACACATGAAAACGCATGGTCGTCTTGGAAAAGACGTTTACCGATGTCGGTTCTGCGACATGCCCTTCTCGGTACCAAGCACCTTAGAGAAGCACATGAGGAAGTGTGTTGTAAACCAAAACGCAGGTGGTGTGACTTACATGGACAGGGATTCGGACTCTAAGGAACTCACGTGAGACTTAGAACACCACCCTTAAAAAAGCCATGAAGAAATTTCAGACGAACAGAAAAGTTTTATTTTTCAATTAAAGCGTGAAGTGGTCATTTTCTTTTATTTTCCTCTTTTTTCAGAGGCCTTGCATCTGGTCTTATAAACTTAGACAATTCTCGTTCTTCAAGCCCGAACTATGAAAAAGAAAAAAGGACTTGAGGGCTCATTTGTGTGTGCATGTGTTCTTTGTGTGTTGGTTTTAAACCTTATCACACACTATCCTATAAATATTTAAATAAAAAAAAAGAAATACGAATAAACAAGCCTTCCCTCACTGTTGTACAATGATCACATATTACATTTTTTCTATGTGTAACTGAAACTCGACTTTTAAAGTAATGAGTTTTTAGTTGTATCAGAAAAAAAGTTTGAGAATTTGTTAGATATAGATATAGGATGTTTTTGAAATGTCTTTTTAGCGTTTTGATATAAAAACAAATGAGATGATAGGTTGCCAAATTGCTGTGAAAATATTTTTCATTACATGCTTTGTTTATATTTTGTGCTATGGACCAAGCTGCTTTTTAACTTAAGTTTGTTAAGGATATCTAATTTATTTTTGATAACTTCCTGTTACTAAAGATTTATGATTAAAGCATTAATATGTGCATTCAAAAATTGCTATTGATTTAAAAATATTACAATGAATGTTCTGTTGTCTACCATTACGAAAAAAAAAAAAAAATTTCAACTAAACCAGAGATGTGCAACTTCTTAGTTTTCACGAGTCACACTAAAAATTATGAAAAATTAATAAACATTATTAATTATTAATTAAAATAATTAAAAAATTAGGAAAGATTAACTAACATATTATTAATTAAAAATTATGTAAGCCTTTAAAATAAGATATAATTAATTAAATTTTTGTTTGATTTCATGGGAAATAATATGCTGATTGATTAAAAATGTTATGTAATTCATATGAAAAATTCCTGTAATTTTTTTAAGAAATCATATATATCATTTATTATCTTGGTCATTCCCGAAATGCAAGTCACATTTTAAAACTAGAAATTGACTCATAATGCAATTTTTAAGGAAAAAGTCGGTAAATGCAACATTCTAATATATTCGCCATGACAAATAAGTAAAATTAACGTAGCATAAAAATTTTTAATTTAATTTTGTACTGTGGGATTTTATTATTAAGCAAGGCGACAAATTTTAATCACTAACATAAGACAGAAAATAAATAATAAATGCAGGTTGATATTTCAATAAAATAAAAAAATTCAATTAATCAGCATTACTTTTTATTTAACTATAATTTGAAAAAGTAAATTGAAAAAACATACATAAAAATTTCAATATTTTAAAAAAATTAAAAATTTTATGTTGGGTAGAATTCATAATTGAATAATCTTGAACTAAACTTATAAAATTTATTTATTAAAGGTCATTACTATATTTAAGTATAATTAAAAATACTTACTTCTTTACTGGTTACATAAAAGGAAAATTAAAAATAATAATTTTATGATAAAAAGGATTAATTTTATTATTTTAGCACATTTTCTATCCCATCAAATTTCAGTTAAAAAGCAGCTTATTAAGCTTTATTATAAATCAATTCATTGCATATAAACAGAAAAAAAAATTTTTTACTTATATTTTAGCTGATTTTTTCCATGAATGTGAAAAATAATTCATTGAAATTTTAGTCGTGAATATTTTTATTATATAGAGAATTAGACATAATTTTATATTTTATTATTTTAGAGTGTTGAAATAGTGAACAAAAATTACATGTGTGAACAAATTTAACATGCATTGATATTTAAACTGAAACATTGATTTGTACTTAATCTTCAAACATCGATTGTATCTTTATTTATAAATTTTCTACTGTGTAAAATTCGATCTAAATTTCTTAACCAAAAATAATATTAATATTGTGGCAATAACATTGGTGACTATGTATTGTATCTAATTGCAAATGTATTACAATATCTTTGGGTGTAATTATATACCCAGGTAACCGCAAATACCTCTTCTAATTCCTATATGTAGGTAAGATCTCGGATGCTAGTAAAAATAATATTGCGCTTCATCCAGTAAAATAATATTTTGCATTTTTAAATACTTAAATTGCTGTAAAAGCAAAATAATTGGTGGCTTACAGTGGATATTTGATGCTTTATAGCTAAATTTATTTCACATATGCATAGAACTAGATAAATACCATGAAAGTTCTTAGAATTTTTGCAAAACTTAGAATGCACTTATAAATAGACTCACTTTATTTTCTTTATTGTCATGGCAAAACAATCCCAGTAAGTTTTTAACTGTGCTATATCTTCTGAAATTAATTTAACCCTATAAAAATAATGCTACTTTCTATCATTTTGATTATCGAACAACTAGTCTAAGATAAATAGTTTTAATTAAATGTAATGAATTGTGTAAAATAAAAAGTTTGCGATGAAATTAGCTTTATATTATCTCTGTTGCTATACTTTAATAACAGCAAAATCAATCTTTGCTTACCTCAAAGCACTCCGAGGTCTTACCGATGCTATCCTAGCTTGCCAAGGTGGTGGGTATGTATAACTGCATCTTGGAAACTGAGTAAAGATTCCTATTATCTGGTACATGCAAGAGTACACCGCAGTACAGAGGGCAAAGAGAATTTCCAATTTCTTTCTACTAGTTCTCATTTCTATATTAGAACTCGATTTCATAGGTTTCGTCAGTTATAATATTTTGATTTCAAGCTGCTTGTAGATTTCATGCCGTTGGTATAGCTAGAAAACAATTAATTTTAACTGTCATAGTTTGATCAATTTAAATAGTTTTAACATAGATGCGTTTTTAAGCTTTCAAATGGGTGAAAACAGAGAGATTAACAGAGACGAACAGAGTTAGTGAATTGTTGTTTAGTTCAACAAAGAACAGGTGATGATTGTTACTTAAATAAATAAATCCTAACAATACGATTACTTATAAAGCAATTGTTAGAAAATAGAAAATAAATAATTTCGTATGCCAGATAAATAATACAAACAAAAAATAATAATTGCCTTTACTTAATTAATGAAAGTGTGTTATTTTTCTATTTAATAAACAATTTAATTAAATTCAAATAAAATAAACATTTAACATAAAATATTTTAATAAATCTGTAAAAATTAAGCGTGTTAATTTAAGAAATTATAATAATGTTTCTAAAATTAATAAGGATTATAAAATTAGACACATTTGGGTATCGATAGCCCTTAAACAATATAAATTACAGCAAAATATTATAATATTACACAAGCAAAAATATAATTAAAACATACAATAAATTAAAAAAATTAAGATTTATTGCCTTAATCTTAAAAATGACCACTTAATTAACCAGATTCAGTTAACTTAATTCAAATTAAAATTACAAGATTCAATCTAACAATAAAAATAAATTTATGATAACAATTTAATTGTTCAATAATATTTTATATATAGCATTTTCTTTGTTAAACATCTATAAAGCATATTTATTTCAAAAGATAAAAATTTATTATATTTAATGTTAGATATAAAGGGGTTTATTGTTTTAATTTTAAATGGAAATGAGAACTAATAGAAAGAAATTTTAAAAAAGTCAGCAAAAGAAAAGATATTTCACAGAAAAAAAGATTCGGTGTACTCTACGTTTCCTATTTCGGACCTCATTACTAACAGTTTGCTCTATACAGAGGGCAGCTAAAACTAATATAACCTACCTCTCATAAACAATCTATAAATAATAATAATGGTGTGTGGTTCTAATTTCGTATGATTTACTAACTATTTTTTACTGCACGTTTCGAAATATTTAAATGAACTATCTTTGGTGAACTAACTATCTAGCACTATCGTTGCCAGTTTCAAGAGAAAATCTTGCTCGTGTGGCGTGTTTTCGTACTGAATGTGTTGAGTGTGCAAATAAAAAAAAAAAACGAAATTATTCTCATCCTTGTACAGATTATATAGTTGGTGTTGTTTCGACTTTTTATGTCTACGAATTTGCTTTTTTCAGAACATTTTAACCATCATACAGTTCTTTTATAATTAAAAGAAAATGTGACATTATACTATTATTAATTCTTATAAATTTTTGATACTTATTTGTTGTCATTACGGCATTCTTTCATTGATCTCTTACTGAAACTGGGGTCAATATCTCCTGATCTACTTGCTCAAACGGTGTAAAATATTGCATTCTTATAGTGTGATTCGCATTTGAAAATATTTTAATTGTACTAGAGTTTATTTGTGTGTAAGTAAGTTGTACAGATTACGAAGCACAGCGTTAACATTTGAAAAAGAAACGCAGTTCAAAACTGTTCTAAAAAGCTCATGACAAAATTTATCTGGCCATATCATCATGGCGCCATCTATGGAGCATATTTTTAACTATTAATTTTTTTTTAAGAAAAAAAAAAGCTAATTGAACTTTTTGTTAACGCTATGCTTTCGTAAACATTTTAAAACTGATTCCTCTTCAAATTATTACTGATGTTTTCTGAAAATAAATTCCTAAATTTCTTTAACAATCTGTTATTTGTCCAAATACTTCCATTGTAGTTGTGGCTATGTTAACTTGTAGATTATTCTAAAAAAAAAAAAAAAAATCTATGTCCTGATTTAAATTTAAGGATAATAACTAAAAACATGTGCAATATGTAAATTGTAAGCCCGAATATTTGATTCTGGGAATCCTATTAATTTACATTTGGTTAATGGTTACATTATAGTTATTTGATGCTTTACAATTTGTTTTTTGATGTATGATATATTTAAAATTTCATAATGTTGCATTTTTCAAATACTTATTGTAAGTTAAATTATCAGCGACTTGCTAATGTATCTTCAAATGCACTACTTTTTGCACGTGGTTCGATATTACTTGTTAATTTATATTGTTTACATAATTAATTGAATAAATTAGCACTGTGGACAGTTCGTATATAACCAAATGTGAAGCATTTTTTTCATATATATTATACAATTCAAATTGATTAACAGATATATAATTAAGTAATTTTACTAATTGCGAGTATTTTTTATTCATTTAATAGTATCGTAATTAATATTCTTTATAATATACACTAAAATACAATATAGTACGTAATTCATTTCAATTATAATTAATAAAGCTAATCAGTTCAGTTAATTAATATAGTTAATTCATTCATTTTAATTACAATGGATAATTATTTATTTTTAACGTTAAAAGCTAAATATATGCGTCATTTCAAAATAATTAATTAATTAACTGTTTACGATCATTTATTAAATGGATTATGGCTGACTAATTATTTTTATAAGAATAATTTTATTAGCAAAAATATTTGATTGACATAATAGTTTATTGAATATGCATTTTATAAATTTCAGTATATTTAAAAATAATTCAATTAAAACAATAAAAGCATTTCAAAAGATTTTAAATAAAATTCTCAAAATGTGAATTTTTTTAAATTAATCTAAAAAATAAACTTTTATTCTTCTAAGATTGAATGCCTAAAAACATTCATCATTCGTTTTGAATACGTCGAAAAAAATATATATTAAAAAACTCTAAAATAAAAAAAATAGAACAAAATTAAATCTTCGACAGTAGCTAGCTTTTGAACAAATGAAAAACCTCATATATACATATAGACATATAATATCTAATATTTCATTAAAAATAAAATAATTTTAAAGATTCCATTAATTAACTGTGTTTTCAACATCAACTTCATACGGTGCATACGGCAGTGCATTTATTGAAATTTTTCAAATTTAATTCTATTTTTTATGATGATCATCACTTTTCACGTATTTTATTAATATGTGTTAATCCTTTGTGGTACTTCTTTTATACTGTTTCTGCATGTATAAAAGCAAAAACAAAAATTGTATGGTTTTTATCACGTCATTGTGGAATGGTCATTTTCAAGATTTGTACATTTTCATTTTGATTGCCTATTTTTTTTTTTTTTCTCTCATACCCAACTGCGCACCCGTGCTGTAATGAGTAAGCATTTAGTGAAAAATAATACAGAAAGTTGTTGGCCTTACGTTTCTTAAGAGATTTGTTGTTTGATTGAATTGATTATGCTTATTAAATGCATGTTCTTGTACATTACTATATTGTGAAACAGATTTTTATTTATGGACGGAGAATGATTATAAATTACAATCTTGCTGGAATGGTTATGTCTTGAGTCTTTCTTTACAAAGAAACAAACTATCAAAACTGTTCAAGTACAGGGAACATAGGGACATACTTAAACGTAGGATGAAATAAAACATATACATAATCATCATATACACATAATCAAAATTATGATCGTTTAAATCCCAATTAATGCCAAAATAAGCATGTTCTCATTACTTTAATGGTTTTGAAGAACATCAATACACTGCTCAATGATACAAAGTTTTCAAAAAGAAAAATCCTTCATTACTTTAGTAGTTTTGAAGAACATCAATAAATAAAAATAAAATAAAATACCAGAACTTTGGTTCTGAAAACAGTCTTTTATTTTTTTTTTTTTTTTTTTTTTTTTCGAATGTACAATATAATGCTTTTTACCTTGCAGATTTATCGTTACGGTCCACACGTTCAGCAACCTGAATTTTTAATCTCAAACTAATATTTTTAGCATCTACAACTGGTCCATAACTGCACTGAAATTTAAATTTAAATTCTTTTATTTTTAATTTTACAATTTTCATTTTTTTATTTTACTTTCATTTATTTTTAGAGTTTTAATTTTTTTTTTTTGAGAACCATTTTCAAAATTTTACAAACTTTATTTTTATCATATACTAACATTAAACAGCCAACTATAAATCGTAAATTTATATATGAATTAAGATGAGGAGGTTAAGGGGTCTATCCCTATTGATACTCTGTAATTGTACGCCAATTGCCAGTTGCCAGAAGAACATCAATGCACTGCTCAATGATAAAAAGTTTTCAAAAAAAAAATAATAATTCATTACGTTAGTTGTTTTGAGGAACATCAATGCACTGCTCAATGATAGAAGTTTTCAAAAAGAAAACTCACTCATTAGTTTAATGGCATTGAAGAACAATCAATGATACAAAGTTTTCAAAAAAAATCATGGATTATTTAGTGGTTTTAAAGAACATCAATGCACTGTTCAATGAAAGAAAATGAAAGAAATTTTTCATTTAAAAGAAAAAAAAAAATCATTTCTTTTCTTTGTCTATTTTCTACATAAATACATTATACATCTAAATCAATGTGTATAATAATGTATAAAAATATCTACCTAAATAAATCTATGAAAATAATTAAATTCAAATAATAATAAATCTACATCAATATTTGTGCTTTCAAAAATAAATTTTCTCAGATTCTTCATTACATTAATAGCTCTTAAAATAATCTAATTAAAAGATTATTTCTACATGTTTGCACTTTTTTATTATCAAGCGGCAAAAATTAATTATAACGTATCATAATAATGTAATTACAATTGATGTAATTAGTTTCGTAGGCACTTTCACCATAGATCAAAATTTGAACTGCAACTTATTTTCATTATTTACGTTTTTGTTACATTTTAAACTAACTATCATTTAATTTAATGAAACTGGTCAAGATATAAATTAATTGTAAATTATGATATTAACAATGGAATTTGAATATGATTTTCAAACATATTATAGAAAATAATTTTTCCTGCATCATTATTTATTTTCCAAAAATAAATAATAATAATAATAATAATAAAATTAAATAATTAAAAATAGTAAAAAAAATAATTAAATAATTAAAAATAGTAAAAAAAATAATTAAATAATTAAAAATAGTAAAAAAAAATAGTTAAATAATTAAAAATAGTAAGCAAATGATTTCATACAAAACGACAAAAATTAATTTCAAGCCTTTGTAAAAAAAAAAAAAAAATTCAAGAATTATGTTAAATAAAGAAATTAAAAAATCCATAAAAAAATTCTTTTTAATTCATAAATTCTAAAACATTCATCTATTTATTAGAATTACAATAATATTTGTAAATCTGCTTAAAATAAAATTAACAAATGGAAAAGAGTTTATACATTCATTAGAAATTTAATTGAAAATAAAAATTAAAAAATGATGAAATTTATGTGGTAGTGGAATCATATTGGTATTTAATATAATGAAAGAGTTCAAAATCTTTCCCATTTGAAATACGAAATATATCAATTTTAACTGTTTATTATTTTACAGAATTCTGTTACCTTTCTTGTTTATTTACTTAATGAATTACACATAATTATTAAATATTTTCCAAAACTATGATAAGAAACATCTGAAACAATGATAGTTTTCTGTTTTAAATATGAAGTATATATACAACAGTATTATGACACGTGAGAGAGTTTTTCAAATTAATTTTCTTACATTACTTAACAATTAATATTCCATGAGTTAGCCTTTAATCATATGAATAAAAATGTCTTACATATAAAAAGTTGAACTCAAAAAGAATGTTCCAAAATTGATGATTTAAACACATTACTCAATATTCGGAATATTAATTTTTAAGAAATCATAATTTTACCAAAGTTTTATATTTTTTCTTAATAAATGCTACAAAAAGAATAAAAAATAAATGTATAATATTATACAGTCGTTTTCAGAACCACAGAAAAAATTATCGTCAAATTTGGTAATCTGTTGCCACTGCTGAGGAAACTTTTGACAAATCTTTCATCAGCATCGGCAAGTTATTTCTAATTGGGTAATAAATTAGCATTTTGATATTTTCGTGTGTAACATAGTTAATAAAAAAACATTTTTTAATAAATTAAATTTAATTAACAATTACAACCATAAATAATAATAAAAATTATAAATTCATAAAATAAGCTATTTTATTTAACATATACAAAACAATTTCACAATAATATCTGATGAAAATAAAATTTGGCAAATTAAATTCCGTTAGATTATATATAAAAGTGTTATTTGACCAGTTTATGCCTTTTTTTTTTTTTTTTTTTTTTTTTGAATATAGTTTCATTAAGAATTTTAACAAAATACTTTCTACTCATATTTGATCTACTCATATGGCATTGTGAAATGTAATACTCAATTAAGAACAACATATGTTATTACTGAAATTTTAGAAAATAAATTTTGAGAATAATACATACAGATTTTAATTATTTTTATGTTAATTGATAATTAATTTTATTTATTTGTTACATTGATTTTATCTAATTATGGAATTCTTTTAATATATACATTAATTCTAACATTTTAAATTTAATCAAAGGCATTATAAATATTAAATAAAGTTATATTTTCATTTTTCTCCAAAGTTTCATTTGAATTAATTTTTTAAGGAAATACAAATGAAAATTAAAACATTTTTATGCAGATGTTTGATATCCCTTTTAGTCTTTTAATTTGATATTTTTTTTTTTATTCTGTACATATAATCATAGATAAAAATCAAAATATTATTACGATGAAAAATCCAATAAATAATATTTACTCACTTTTTAAAGTTTTTTATTGTAAAAAGATATGATTAAATAAATAAAAGGAATCTAATTACATCCTTTTTTTTTTTAAAATTACTTAGAAAGATTTCTAGATATCAAATCTAAATTTTAATTCAACTTAATCATAAGATAACGGTGTCTGAATGAAATTTTTTAAATTTGGACTAACGTTTCAATTAAGCTACTGCTTAATTAATAACTATAATTCCATTGTTATTTTAACTGTAATTATTATCTAATTATAATTCCAATTACATATATATTATATTATTATTTTAATAATTATTTAATTAGAATTATTATTTATTATTAAAGTTAATCTATTCTTATTTTAATTATAATTCCAATTATTATGAAGTAAAGAAGCGACATAATATTTACATTCCTTTCAATTCTTAGCACAAATGATTACTAGTGCAAAATTTTCTGGTTCCTTTAAATGATATCATAACTATACCTATTTGAGTATTTATTTGAAAGGATGTATTATCAATGTTAAAATATATATAAATGTTATGTTATTCCCTCTTATTTCATAAAAAAATTAAATTCTAAGATTTAAAATTAATCTTAGAATTAATGAATTAAATTAATTCTAACATTTAAAATTAAATATTTAAATTTAATTTCTAAGATTTAAAGTTTATTCTTAAGATTTTGAATAGGCATATTCTAATTTAAATTTAACAATCGTCTGATTAAACCTAATTACGTAATATCAATATGAACGATATTTATATCGATTTTTCGAAATATCGATATTTTTTAAAATCTGCAATTAAAAAAATATCGTTAAAGAAAATATTTGTGTAACTTTCATTGAAATACTTTTAAACTAAAGTGTTAAATAATTTTCAGCGGAAAAGTTATTTATTTATAAGTAATATCACGTAATAAAACTTATATCACACGTAATTTTATGTGAATTAGCTAATATTAAGGACATTTCGTTTCATGGGATAATCACAAAGCTAACAAAAAGCAAAACAAAAGAATAAAAAGCTATAAAAGCTTATTTATATGTACCAATAAAAAACAATTCACTTCATTTAAATAAGCAATAGAGAGTTTTTGTACACCGTTTTTTTATCGTCCGGTATTCATAGGAAACATTATTGCAGATACGCATGCGCAATTTCCTATGAGCATACGCGCTAGGGAGAAAAAAATACAGGACGATAAAGAAACGTTATGCAAAAACTCTCTAATAATTTGAGATTACAGCTGATTATGGTTCGGTATAATGTATTTTCTAACGCCATGCCATACAGCTGTATTTATTTTATTCGTATACTTAATTTTTTTTTTTTTTTTTTTTTTTTTTTTAACTGTAGTCACGAATAAAATAGAAATTACTTCCTAGTTTCTTCAAAACTATTCTTAAAGCAAAGGAAATATCTGAAGTATTATAAAAGAAACTGATACTTAAAAGGAACTTAACGTTAAAAAGAAAATGAACTAAAAGCATTACTTATTGATTGAGGAAAATCATTTACGTCTACTGTTTTAAATAGCCTTATTTAAATATTTATAGTTTTAAATACATAGCATTTTTCTTAAAACTATCAAAAATAGCTCACTAAATATGCGTACATTTTCATTACAGTTGTATTAAGGATAACTAATTAAATCGTACCACATGATTTGACATGAAAAAATATTTTTATAATAAAAAATACATTATTTGCATGAAAGATTCTATTTTTATTTTGAACTAATGCCACTAGAAATTATAGTTCAACAGCTTTTTCAGGGATAATAGTTATTTATAATGGTTATTAATAGTAGTTTATTTAAGAAATAAACTAAATGATGCATAAAAAAATCTAATAAATATTTCATAGTAATTAAAACGGGCTTATTAATTTAATGGCAGATGTTAATTAATTCGTTGACAGAGACATACGTCTACAATAATTAAATATTTTTAAAAGAAATGTAATTTGTTGACAGAAATTGTAATTTGTTGACAGAGACAGACATTGACAAGAATTAAATATTTTAAATGGAAATGTAATTTGTTGAAAAAGGTTGTAATTTGTTGACAGAGACAGACATTGACAAGAGTTAAATATTTTGAATGGAAATGTAGCATTCTACTTTTCAATCCTAATTGCTAATGTTTTCTTAAAGCTAAAAAAAATTTCTAAAAAAAAAATTGAAAAGAGCAAAAAATTGCTCGTTGTCATGTTGTGTCATGTAATTAATATATACTCATTTCATCACGATTCATACAATGTAATAATATTTTACAGTCATCCTGATATAATATATTTTAAAGCCCTAATTATATCAAATTCCATAATCTGGATGTAAGTGTCACAGTTTATAGGATGAATTAATTTTTGAAATAGTAAACTAAAATTTTTCTGATAGTTAAATATTCTGAAGAAAAATAAAGTTACAAATTACCAACAGAAAAAAAGTTTTATATTTTCATTGTTTCATCTTTTCCCCATTGCTAATTGAAATATTTCAATCCGCTACACACAAGCACTGGAAAGGTTTTTTTTTTGTTTTTTTTTTTGTGTGGATAAACAGCACCTTTAACGATTTTTAAACAGACTAAATTTTTTCATATACAGTCATACAAATTTCTTGCCTGCTAGTTTTGTGAATAAATCTGAGTATAAAAACTTACCAAGAAATTAGATTGTAATTTTCAACTATGAGCAATTTAAAAAAAAAAAAAATAAGAAGACAACTTCAGATAATAGTGCCAGCCAAAAACGATCAGCTTGCCGAAATCACTAATCAAACCCTCATAAATTTTAACTTGGCAAAAATGCATTAGTTGTCCACAAACAATGGTTAGATACAGAATAGATACAGATCCAATTGGTTAGATACAGAATTTTCAAATAAACAACACATTTAACGATTTTTTCAATATAAAATTTTCTTATCAATGCAGTCACGCAAATTTTCTTGCATTTACTTAATGACGTTTCGTTTACCAACTGTCCAACAATGTTACATCCGTCGCCTTAAATAAGCATGCAAAACAAGATTAAGAAATGGCACCTTCTCAAAAATGACATCTGGACCAACTTGGAGCAGTCAGGAATAGAGTATTAGCAAAAAGAAGAAAAAGAAGAAAAAAAAAAAATGAAGAGCCCGCACTACAAAAAAATAGAAATGAAAATATCGAAAAAGGATGAAGAAAAATGTAAAGTAGCCACGTGTCTATAGGATGGTCGGATGATGATGAAGAAAAAAAGTCTTAGAAGTCACCCGCCACCTGTGATCCACCGCAGCGTCTATTTGCATACGTGTTATATATCCAGCACCTGCAGCATCTTGCAGACCATAAAAAAAAACGCAGCTGTCGGCACCCGCGTGCGCACGGTCCAGAATCCTTGATGGGGTTGAGAGCAGATGAGAGGAAGAGCATCTTCCTCTCCTCTGACGATCCCTTTGCTCCCGAGCCTCCTTTTTCCAATTGCTTATTCCTCTGGCTTGCATGAAGATGCTAATGAAGTTGATTTCCCGGAGAAGAGCCTTCTGCCGACAAGGTACTTTGGAGAGGTATGCAAATTCTGCAGGACATGGAAATGGAACGAATGGTGGTGGTATACCCTTTCCGAACCCCCACCCCCACCCCCTGGCTGCGTGCCCACGTTCGCTAAATATCAAACCTGCCACATCATACGACGTCAAAATAAGTAGAAGAAACTTACTTGAAGAGTAGAACCAGAAGTGAATTCGAAATGGATCATTATGGGCAGCATCAGGGCTTATATATTACAGTTATCGGTTCCGGGATATTGACGTTATTCGCAGCCAAATACCGTCTGGAGCACCGGTGCTGAAAAATTCATTTCTTTTTTGTCCCGGACAAGTTAGGCATGACAATGAGAGGCCTGACATCTTTGGAGGGTGCGGTGGGTAAATAATAAATAGATAGAAATTTGTGGTGATATGTGGAAATACAGTAAAAATATTAACAAATGGTTTTAAAAAATAGATTATAGAGATAAAACGTATTAGTCATGGTAAAGAAAAAGCAATTGTAAAATAATCGACCACTCAGGTTTCTGATTAGGGATCTTTTTTAAAATTTAAATGGATGGTAAAAAATTTTTCTCCTAAAAATTTCCATTGTAATTCAAATTTAAAATCAGTTCCCCAAATGTATTGTCCGAGGAAGAAATTTGTATTTAGAAAAGTAATTTGTATTTTTTGAAAAATTTGTATTTTTATAATCACTTTATTACAAAATACATAACTTTCCTATCACTTCATTTAGAAGTAATTTAAAGAAACTGCATTTAATATTGACAGTGATTTAAGATAATCAGAATGGAGTTGATAGGAAGGCCATTAAATAATTTTAATATAGTTAAGAGAGAGATCAAATTGTAAGAATCATATTGAATTCTAGTATTTATGCAATTGGGAGAAAGATTAACTATAAACTAAACTAAACTATTAACTATAAACTATCTGAAGCAACTTGTAAAAAATATAGATGCCAAATTTATTTAAACAATATTTCAGGTATTTATTAGAATCTTTGCATTTTGTAACAAACAAAGTGGTAATTTCATTGAAATGAAATTTTTCATAAAAAGTAAAGGGTTATATTCTCTTAATTGATAATGATGTCTGCCCATTTGAAATACTGTGTGTTCTTGTACCATTTGAAGCCGGAACTGTACGCTGAAAAAGCAGTCTTAACAATTTTTTTTCAATTTTTCCTTCGGTGTGTTCAACAATGTTTTGTTAAAATGGTAGGGCATGGGAGAAGTTTCAAGGGTTAGTTCTGTTTTTTTTGCTAATTATTACAATATCTCTGTATGTTTCCACTTCTGTTAATTTCCATATCCTGTCATGTCGTGTTCTTAATTTATGTTTATTGTTCATTCTCCTTTACATAATTTTACCTATTTCATCTTTCAGTTTGGTTGGTGGATACGAAGAACCATTAATGAAATTGTAACATCAAACGTATCCAAATTTTTAGCTCAATATTTGAGTCCTAAAAGATATGCCTCGAAAGGAATTAAGTTAGTTAATAGACTTCTGAGAAGTTTTAACTTCTGGTCAATTTATCATCGTTTTCATTAATAGCATTCAAAGACAATGGGTAATTATATTTACCATTTGGAAGATAAAAGAGCATCTAGATTCCTCCGAATCGATCTTTGAAAAATATTTATGATACACATCTATGCTTCAATGGATAATCAAGAAATTTTACTGAACATTATCTATAAAATTAATTTATAGAACATTATCTATAAAATTAATTTTATTGAACATTATCTATAAAATAATTGACCTAAAAGCTGTACCTTGAAAAGAATTGACTCAGTTAATAGGTTTCTTCGGTCAATCTATCATCGTTTTCATTATCGGCATTCAAAGACGAATGGGTAATTATATTTATAATTTGGAAGATAAAAGACCAGATTAATCCATCCCTTTATCTTTGAAAAGATGTTGAGGATACGTCTATGTTTCAATGGATAATCAAGAAATTTTATTGAACACTATCTATAAAATTAATTTTATTGAACATTATCTAGAAAATAATTGTCCTAAAAGATATGCCTTGAAAAGAATTGACTTATCCTTCTTCGGCCTCTTAGGTCAATTTATCATTGTTTTCATTATCAGAATGCAAATACACTGGGTGGTTATATCTATTTGGAAGATAAAAGTGTAGCTATATTCGCTCCTTTATCTTTGAAAATACATAAGTTGTTGTAAAATAAAATACATATGTTGATAATACATATGTTTCAATGGATAACCAAACAATCAATAAATAACCATTTATTGAACATTATCTATAAAATATTTGTCCTAAAAGATGTGTCTTGAAAAGAATTGGCTCAGTTAATAGGCTTTTCGGTCAATTTATCATCGTTTTCATTATCAGCATTCAAAGACAATGGTTAATTATATCCATTTGGAAAATAAAATAGCAGTCTGTAAACATGTTAAGGATATATGTCTATGTTTCAATGGATAATCAAGAAATTTTATTGATCTTTATCTATAAAATTATTGTAATGCATAATATACATAGTTAAATAATTGTAAGTGGTAACAACAAAATAAAATTATGCAGTTAAGATACCTAATCCATATACATCATCCAGTTATATTAACTGTCAGAATACATGAAACGAAACATTTATTTCACTCTGCCCCATTTCAAATCCATCTACCCTCACGCACATGAAAATTCCATCGCATCAATGCATGTCCACCTCTAAAAAAAAAAAAGGGAGGTATAAAAGAAGGAACACTTGTCACATGATGTGGTGGAAGAAAAGTGCTCCAAACTGTCGACCACCGGCCATAAAGCATAAATCTTCCCCAATCCCCCTGCATAGCTCCCGATTCGAATTTTCGTGCCCAGCTAGTGGACGATGGTCTTTTTATACGGTTACGTAAATCTTCCGACCGCAAATGTCCACTTCGCGTGCAGAGGGGGTGGATCCACTGAGGCAACCCCCCCCTCTTCGTCGTATGCAAAAAGCTCCCCTGATCCGCGAAAGCATACTCTCAAAAAGCAAGGATGGTAATTTCAGATTCGCCCTTTTATTAAAGGTACCTCCAGGTAGATTTTTTTTTTTATTTATCTTTACGCAAGGGATGGGGATGGGATTAAGATTATAGAGCAAGAGTTGTATTTGGACGGTAGATGAAAATTGCAGTAATGTTTTAACGGGAGTTGTTTTTAGAATAAAAAAGGGAGAATCATTGGAAAGAAACACGGACCATGGAGGGTTTGCTGATTTAAACTTTTCGTGAGTGTAGTGATTTGTTAGAAAATGAAGCTTTCTGTACATGACAGCAATTGGGGGAAGGAAATGAAGAAGACTTTTAATTTTCTTATAGCATGTTTTTTTGTTCAATATTTTTTAAAAATTAGTATAGAAAGAGCACAATTTTATCAGTCTTATAAAATCAAAGACAACAGAAAAATCCGTATTTCGAAAATATTAATAATGCTTATTTTCAAAGGAAGAATCTTTTACGTTTCATTAATTCCTAGATCCTTGTGGCTTCTTTTAAAAACCAAAAAATTGTATGAATTAGTAAAGGGAATTAACTTAAATTAATAGTTTCTGTTAATATGTTTATTTATTTTGGTAATATGAAATAGGAAATAAAAAAAGGAAAAATTTTCCATTCCTTTCGTATAAAATTGAATCGTTACTTTTACTTATAAAGTGCTACAATTTCCTGTGTCAAAAAATAGGACAATAATCCAGAAAACTTTTTTTTCGAATTTTGTAAATTATGATTTTGGACCTCTAAAAAGTCCAAAATCATAATTTACAAAATTAAAAGTTTGGTAATTGTCATTTAAACTGAAACAGTAATTATTATTTCAGTATTCAGTTATTTAAACAGAAATTGTCTTTATGTCTCCGCCACGCATGTTTATTCCTTACTTCTGTGAAAAATATTCTCAATTTTTTAATTTTGAGAACGTTTTTTAAGATTTCCATATCACGCACTTTGAGAATTTTTTTAATCAATAAAATTATGTAATCGAGATAGAAATGAATTATTATATAATTAAATTATTATTAATTATTGCTAGTAAAACAAATAAAGGAAAATCAATTATCGAAATTCAGGTTAAATCGATCGCACAAATCGTTAGCATAAAATGTTTCAGAGTAAATTTACGATTATTATTACATTTTAATTACATATCTATGATTAAATTCAAATCTTACATTTAAATACTTATAAAAATAAAAATGTAGGTACATATGAATTATAAATTGACCGTATAATTACTAATTGCATCATATTGCAAAAGAGTTATTGCTTAATTGCACACAGTTAAATTGAATTATATATCCATAGCTATTTGATAGTTAACAACTCAGCTCGCTAATTCACACTGCTGAAATAAAGAGATACAATTAAATACAACTGACTATTGGCACAAAAATGGTAAAAATGTTGAGAATGAGCATAAAATAAAACAGTTAAAATGGTAATGCAAGAAAATTAATAATTTACAAAATTTATACCTGAAGTTTTACAGAAGAATCATTACGCCCTCTGCAATTAGATATGAAGTTAAAAGTTATATACAACAGTAACTATTAAAACATCCAATCAAACAGGATTCTGAAATAGCAAAATTTATTTAATCCATTTATCAAAGAGGGAAGTAACAAACAATTGCAAGTGCAGATTGGTTAGTTTAAATATTACAAAGATTGTGGTTTAAAAGGAAAAGTAGGATTAAAAGTAATATGTCATTATTATTAATAAATAGATTTTCTGTCAACACAACAAAACAAGTACTTTCGTTAATTTACGCTTTATAGATTCATCATTTATTGTTTTTAATTTTTTTTTTCTATGAAAATAAAATTTAATTTAAACAAAAATATTTGTTATTTCGCTTTTATAAGAAAATTAAATAGCTGACAATCAGCAATATTATAATTATAATTAGCTATAGCTTATACAATATTAATAAGACAACCGTGAATGATGCATGATACATTATGCAAAGTTGTACACCAGTAAGTATCAACTTTATCTTCAGTTGTTTTAAGTTATATTTCAATTATAACTAATGTTTTTAGGTTACAGTTTATATATATATATATTATACATAAAATGTATATAATATTTAATCCTATGTCCGTCTGCGACCTCTGGATCATTAGTCGACGAACAGCCCAATGCAGTAAATAACGACAAAAACAATCACTAAAAACATTGACAGTAAGACAAAAAAGGATACAGTTAAGAACAGTAAAGCATATGATGAGGTGCTCTCCAGTCATGGGCTCGCCATAGTCGTAAAGGAGGCAGATATCAGTCAGCCTTATTCTATATAGGTGACTCTGTAAGTAGTCATGGGCTCGCCATAGTCGTAAAGGAGGCAGATATCAGTCAGCCTTATTCTATATAGGTGACTCTGTAAGTAGTCATGGGCTCGCCATAGTCGTAAAGGGGGCAGATATCAGTCAGCCTTATTCTATATAGGTGACTCTGTAAGTAGTTATGGGCTCGCCATAGTCGTAAAGGGGGCAGATATCAGTCAGCCTTATTCTATATAGGTGACTCTGTAAGTAGTCATGGGCTCGCCATAGTCGTAAGGGGGCAGATATCAGTCAGCCTTATTCTATATAGGTGACTCTGTAAGTAGTTATGGGCTCGCCATAGTCGTAAAGGGGGCAGATATCAGTCAGCCTTATCCTATAGGTGACTCTGTAAGTAGTCATGGGCTCGCCATAGTCGTAAAGGGGGCAGATATCAGTCAGCCTTATTCTATATAGGTGACTCTGTAAGTAGTCATGGGCTCGCCATAGTCGTAAAGGGGGCAGATATCAGTCAGCCTTATTCTATATAGGTGACTCTGTAAGTAGTTATGGGCTCGCCATAGTCGTAAAGGGGGCAGATATCAGTCAGCCTTATCCTATATAGGTGACTCTGTAAGTAGTCATGGGCTCGCCATAGTCGTAAAGGGGGGCAGATATCAGTCAGCCTTATTCTATATAGGTGACTCTGTAAGTAGTCATGGCCAGTGACAAGTCTAAATCAGGCTCCGCTGACCGCTTAAGGCAAGGAACTGGGAATTCTTGTTGAATATATATATACATATATATGAACAATATATATATACATATTGTTCTGATATATATATATATTGTTACTATATAAACTGTTCTGATATATATATATATATATATATATATATATATATATATATATATATTTAGTTGAATCTAAAAGAATTCTTATTATAAAAAAAAAAACTTATATTTATCTTTTTTTATTTAAATACAATAAGTAATAGGAATACTGATTCTTTTCTCTTTAACTTTAAATTCTTCAGTGTAGTGTCTAGTAAAAAAAAAAAAAAAAAATACATGAAGCAACCCTGATATTATATTTTCTATCTTATTGAAAAAGCACTAACGTGACTTTAGAGGTCTTAAAGCTTGCTAATCATAGAAAAGGCAGAAAAAATATTAATCTTTTATCAGGGCTTTTCTATGATTGATCACCTGGTTATCAGAATTTATCTCCAGAAATAATTTTTTTTGGAATATAAAAATATGCAGAAAAGAAGGAATTTAAACTAAATAATACCTAATAATATCAAAATGAAGAAAATAGCAGAAAAGGCCATTTTGAGCTATTTATAGATTACTAAACATAAGCATATTTATTCTTTGATTTACATAAAGTATCCATCAGAATTTTTAAACAGGAAAAGTATACTTGAGGACATCAATATTATACAATCCATAAAGACTTTTTTTTGTAACGCTACGTTTGTTCACGTGCATAATTTTTTTTTTTTTTGGGGGGAATTTTTGTTTTATTTTAATTTATTTTCATATTTTGATTCAATGTTAGTCACTTTATAGTTTTTGAATAGTAGAATATTTAATGGGTTTTGCAAAATTATGTTTTTAATTTTGTAAGTTGGGATTTTGGACTTTTAAAAAGTCTTTTTTTACTTTACTTAATGGAAAAGGCCGAACATATCAATTCTACTATTTAAACAAAGTCGTTTTTTTTTTTTTTTTTTTTTTTTACATTTGGAATTGAAACTGCAAATAATGAAAAACAATTTTTTTCTTTCTAATGCAGCTGGCAAACACAGACAGCTTGGTCTTAGATGCCTTAAGGCAAGTGCTGCACAGACGTACTCACTTTGCATTACCCAGGGGGGCGTGTAACTTGAAGATAAGCCACGGACGCGGAGTAACAATGCCCCCGCAACGCTCTACGATCCTATTAGACCGGGACCTACGGCTTAAAGTGGAATCCGAACCACTACAAACAACCATGGCACCGCCGGGACTCGAACCCGAAACCTGTAGTACCGAGCGCCAGGGCGCTAGCCACTCGGCCATTCGGGCCCCGCAAATAGTGAAAATAAAAGTATAAAAATACTAGCAATTTGGATAATTAAAACATATACATATCTTAGTTAGAATCATAAAATAAAATTTTAAAGAAACTTCATTTATAAGAAGATAATTTATCGTTGTAAAAGGAACTAAAAAGTATGTAGAAAAAAATACTTTTAAGTCTTAAAATAGATACATTGAAGAATTGCAGGTGTCATTCAAAAAACATTTTCGACTATTCAAATCTAAGGATAAACAATGATTTACTTTTTTACCACGTGCAATTTCCTTGTGCTCTGCATAAGTAGCCATAAGATTTTACAAAACAATTTACCATTCACAAAATCTTTATACCCATTTCAGCAATACACGGAAAAAAAATATGACCGATTGGAAAAAATAAGGAGAAATAATTAAAATAAAAATAATAAAAAAAGCATATCAAGTTAACATTAAAAAAATTTAGAAAAGGAATAAAAATTAATCTAAGGCAAAGAAAATACACAACTATGTTAAAATTTACAAAGAAAGTACAGATTCCATTAATCACATATGCAGCATTGAATCGTATATGTAAGAATTTACAAATTCAGCAAAAGCTAAAAAAAAAAGAGTTCGTTATTAATCATCAACATTAATTTTTTATCTAATAATTTAGTCATCAGAATTTGTTATTAATTAAATATTTTATATATTACATAAATGTATTAAAATCCTCTTAAGTCAACAAACTTTTAATGGAAGTTTTATATAATATTTTTATTCACCTCTTTTTCTCGCTAGTCAATTAGAAAAAAAAATCTTAATTACAACAAATCATTTGTTTTGGAAACAAACATTGCGAAACAATTCAATAAAAATATAAAGAAAATAAGAAAAATGGCTTATAAAACTGAAATACAAAACAGCTTAGGAGAGAAAAAAAAAAATTAATCTAACGAAAATGAAAATACGCAACTTTGTTATAATTTACAAAGAAAGTATAAATTGCATTAATCATATATGCAGGAATTCACAAATTCAGCCAAAGCTAAAAAAGAAGGTTTCGTTACCAATTATCAACATTGTTATCTAATAATTTAATGATTAGAATTTGTTATTAATTAAAAATTTTATATTGTATAAATGTATTAAAATCCAACAGACTTCAAGTCAATAGATTTTTAATGGAAGTTTTGTATACTATTTTTATTCACCTGTTTCACCAACAATTAAGCCAGCTCTCCCAATTTCCATTAGAAAAACTCTTAATTACAAAAAAAAAAAAAAAAACTATTCGTTTTTAAATAAGCATTGTGAAATATACCTTATACAACAAAAGCTAAAAAAAAAGAAGATTTCGTTATTTATTATAAACATTAAGTTGTTAAAGTCGTTAAGAAATCCAAGGCAACAGACTTTTAATGGAAATTTTGTACAATATTTTTATTCACCTCGGTGACCAACAATTAAACTAGTTCTCCCAATTTCAATTAGAAAAACTCTTAATTACAACAAGCTATTCGTTTTGAAAGCGAACATTGCCAAATAAACCAAGAGTTCGAAGGTTCGATCGCTTGTTTGAATTTCAATATTTGCCGAAGCTAATTCACTGTGCTTTGGTCATCAGAAACCTCTGGAAGAAGCATTGAGGCGAGAAGAGGCTGATGGCTCGTTTATGAGGTATCATTTCCGGCTTTGTGAACCGAAAAATAAAATTAAAGAGCCACGAAAAAAGGAGGCTTCCTGTACCATGGTGTGAACAAATGAGTACCAATGTTAATGGCAAACTCGTTTAACATTTCAACGATTCCTTTGCTCATCTGGTCAACTGATGGTTCAGGTTTTTCTTCTCCTTCTTGTGCTTCCATAAGCTTCGACAATCTTTTCCGGAAGTGTTTTCAGCCAGGCATGACCAGCTTCGATTTTAGAGACTGATGTTATAATTTTCCCATTCAAACATATGCGTTTTTTGTTTTGTTGCTCTTTTACTTCGCTTACTGGTGCTTTTATGTTTAAATGCGCTAAATTTTGAGATATAAAGTAGTCGCATCAAGAAAATCTATCTTGGAATAATGGGGTAAACATCAGAATAATGAAGTAAATTTTACATTTTTTTAGACTTTTTTCTGATTTTTATTTTTTTTATTTTTTGTAATCCAGAGTAATTTTTTTTTTTTAGAACTTTATATATTTTTTACTTTGCTTATTAGTGCTTTTATGTTTAAATGTGCTAAATTTTGAAATAAAAGTAGTAGAATCAAGAAAATCTATCTTGAAATAATAGGGTACATTTTATGTTTTCAATTCGTAATATACACAGATTTCCAAACATTAAGTAAAAATCTATTCCTTGGAATTTAATGACGCATGCTGCATATTTTTTATGAAAATTTACTTATTTTTTGGCCGTGTAATAGCCTTTTTCTGATTTTCTTAATTTTCTGTAATTTAGAGTAATTTGTTCTACATTAATTATTACTATTTTTTTATATGAATGGTCTTAGAAATATTTTTTTGTGATTTCTTAAGAACTTTTCAAAAGAATAGACATGTTATCATACAGAAAATAATAATTAGAAATTGAATAACATTTATATGAAGAACTAATTACATTAAACAAAGAACTAACTAAGCATTACTAATATACGAAGAACTAATTACATTAAATGAAGAACTAATTACGTTAAATGAAGAACTAATTAAGTTAAACGAAGAACTAACCAAACATTACTAAAATACGAAGAATTAATTACGTTAAACATAGAGCTAATTACATTAAACGAAGAACTAACTAAACGTTACTAATATACAAAGAACTAACTAAACGTTACTAATATACAAAGAACTAACTAAACGTTACTAATATACAAAGAACTAACTAAACGTTACTAATATACGAAGAACTAATTACGTTAAACGAAGACTAACTAAACGTTACTAATATACGAAGAACTAATTACGTAATTACGAACTAACTCCGTTCTTTATATATCTTTTACTTCGCTTACTAGTGCTTTTATTTTTAGATGTGCTAAATTTTGTAATAAAAAGTAGAAGTATCAAGAAAATCAATCTTGGAATTATGGGGTAAACGTCAGAATAATGTAGTAAATTTCACATTTTTCCAATTCGTAATATACACAGATTAACGAAAACTAAGTAAAAATTTATTCATTGGAATTTAATGACGCACGATGCACAATTTTTATGAAAATTTACTAATTTTTTTTTTTTTTGTCGTGTAACTACTTTTTTTCCGATTTTCTTAATTTTCAGTAATTCAGTGTAATTTGTTCTTTAGTACTTCGCATATCTTTTATTCCTTTTATAATTATTATTTTCCGTGTGATAAGATGTCTAATCTTTTGAGAAGTTTATAAGAATTCACAAAAAAAATATTTCTTAGACCATTCATATAAAAATATCAATAATTAATGTAAAATTTTCTTATAAAAAATCTTATTTGTAATATAATTTAATTCACTATTCAGCAAACCTACCAATCCGTTATTAATTATATGAAATGGAGTATCTTATTTTTTGGAAACAGAATTTTCTGATTATTTATTTATATTTTTACTATATAAATAAATAATAATTTCTTTCTAATATCTTTCACTTCAATTTAAATAAATGATTTAACATATTTATATTTCAATTAATTAATTGAAAAGAAATCTTCAGGAAAAAAAAGGAATCAAAAACATTTATATTTTCTGAAAATATAGATGGTGAACTGTTTTTTACGCTTTTTTTTTTTTTTGGCTGATCAATTTAGATTGAATTATTTTTGAATTATTTCAAATTATGCTTTTAAAATTTTATTTACATTTTTTTTTACTTAAATAAAATTAAGTAAAATTAACTTAATCTACATTAAACTATCTAGTATTAAGTAAAATTTGATATAGTTTTCCCTTAATAGATGTAAGTAAAACAGTCCAAGTGTTAATCAATAAATTGGATTGATTATTTTAAATCATTTCATATTATGTTTTTAAATTTTAGTTTTAATTCAATTAGCATGCTGTTTCAAGTAGGAAATCAGGTGTCATTTATGATAATTAATAATTTTAAATAATTTCATTAAAATATTACAAACGAAATAAAAATTGGATATCATTCTTAACTGAACACAATGCAATCAAATTATTATAAAATTTAACTAAAAGTTTCACAAAAGGCTTATTTGTATTAAAGGCTTATTATCATTAAAATATTACAAACGAAATAAAAATTGGATATCATTCTTAACTGAACACAATGCAATCAAATTATTATAAAATTTAAATAAAAGTTTCACAAAAGGCTTATTTGTATTTTTACGAAAGTGCATAATTAATTGAGGACTTTTACAAATCTTTTTAAATTGCTGTCTAAAGTAATACTATATGTTTATCTCTTTCCTCATACACATTTCGCAGAAATTATTGAAGAATATTAATCATTAAGATCTAATTAGTAATTACAAATTTAATGAAATAATTAAAAGATACCATTTCAAATATTTTTTCAACTTTCAAATTCCTTTATCACAGCTTTAAGAGTTATAAATAATAATCAAAGCAAACTATTAGTCATAATAATACTAAGCTGTTAGTTATAAGCAATAATAATACCAAACTCTTAGTTATAAGCAATATTAATAACAAACTGTTAGTTATAAACAATAATAATACCAAACTATTAGTTATAAACAATAATAATACCGAACTATTAGTTATAAACAATAATAATACCAAACTATTAGTTATAAACAATAATAACCCCAACTATTAATTATAAACAATAATCGTACCTAACTTTTAGTTATAAACAATAATCATACCAAACTATTAATTATAAACAATAATCATACCAAATTATTAGTTATAAACATACCAAACTATTAATTATAAACAATAATCATACCAAATTATTAGTTATAAGCAATACGGTTTGTGTATCAGGTACCGAAATAAAATTAAAGGCAGTGTGTGATTTTAATTATCAATTATTTAGAAAGATTAATTAGATCACTAGAATAACATTATAATTTGTCAAGTTAATTAGACTATTCTTTTTTAGTAAAATTTATTCCTTATGATGAGTTGAGATGTTTTTGTAGAAAAAAAAAATGTTGTCTTTAAAATTGCAGTAAATTAATATAATCAATTCCTAATTTTCCAAATCTAATAAAAATTAGGGATAAATATTAATAATTCTGAAATATTCCAATTTTTAAATTAGTATAATTTATCATTAATTTTTTTTTTTTATTTCGTCGGCTCACTATAAAGAAAAGAGATTATTTTTATACAACACTTTATGCTCAATTAAGTTCTTAAGCAATTTAAGAAGAATTTTTCGAAAGTTTAAAAAAAAATGATTTCCATTAGAGGAAAATTTCTTTTCAGTTCAGCAAGAAAGGGAGACAAAAATTAAAATGGTTAGAAGCAATTCCACGAAGGTTCTAAACCACGAAATTATATGTCCTTTACTCTGACCGATTGTGCATGTCACACTCAATAGAATTTTTTTTTTTTTTTTTCGAATTCTTTGTCATCCTGATACCGTATGAAAGCTATTAATCCTTTAATTTTTTGTTCCAAAATAATACCGCAGACGATCACACGAAAGCCAAGTACCAAACGATAATTACGCGATTCATTGAACAAAGTTCTTACATCGAATGGATTAAAGATCGTAATCTTAATCGATGTCCCTCAAAACTGCCACTTTGAGATACAATAATACTTCAAATGTTGCAATCAATTGATGATAATAAAAAAATTGGGAACAATTCTTAAACGATAATAACCGATGGAGATTATAACAAATATTTTTTACGGTACGTAGAAGATTTTCACACGAAATGATATTCTACAAATAAGTGATTAATTGAGCGAAAAAATTTTTTTAGTAGATTCTTCTGTTGTAACCCTCAGAACAATTTATTTGTTGACACTCATAAATAAAATAATAAAGGTTCAATGATTTGGCAACAGAAAGAATGAAGTTTTGATCCATTTACGGATGTAAATCTCACTTACTGAAGAATCATAGAATTATATTGAAATTGAATACTATATATTTACTTCTATAAGAAAAATATTTTGTGGGTAGTTTATAAATGTTTTATTCGTTTTCTATTCAAAAAGATTTTCTTCTGCTTTCATAATAAATGGATAACAATTCTTTTGAAATAAAAAGTCAATAGAAGGTATTTTATAAATTATTTGATACTATTAAAATTTCGGCATGCTTTGTTATTTTTAAATGTCCGCACTTTGCAGTGAGTCTATTTGCTACTAGAACGGCAGATGTATAGCATATTCAGCAATACTTAGAGAGCAGGTTAGATTGCTTAACGATTATTTAATTGGCTTTGACATTATTTTGTGATTTAAAATAAGATGTTATGCTATTTTTATAATTGTTTTTACTTGTTTTCATACTTATCTTGATTTTATATTGATTTATGTCATCAAATTTTCTTTATTGAAATGTTCAAACTGTTTGCTTTAAAAAAAAATCATTTAACCAGTTTTCCTTTTTTTTTTTTTTTTTTAATCATTTAACAAGTTTTCTTTTTTCTTTTTTTTTTTTTTTTAATCATTCAATAAGTTTTCCTTTTCGTTTTTTTTTTTTTTTTTAATCATTTAACAAGTTTTCCTTTTCTTTTTTTTTTTTTAATCATTTAGTAGGTTTTTTCCTTTTTTTATTCATCTATCAGCTTTGTACAGTACACAACGAATGAAGAATGATTTCTCTGTTATAAAATTTATATTTTCAATACTAAATTGATTAATAACTCCATTATTTTATTAAAATAACGAGTTATTATTATAATTTTAGTTATTTAATATTAATAAATTATAGTTAATTATTAATTAATAATAAATTTAGTTAATTATTAATAATTATAATAAATTGTAATTATCTTATTTAAATAAATTAATAACTACATTATTTTTTTAATTATATTAGTTACCTGAAAATTCCAATAATATATGAAGTAAATAGATTATTAAAATTTAAATATGATAACTGTCAAAGCATTTTCTGCCTTTTCACTGGTTTTGTATGTCGGGTAAGTTATTTTTTATTGAATTAAATTTATAAGGAGCTATTTCTTTATTAATTTCTAATTTAATTTATCCCTTAATTAAATAAATATTATTATTTTGTGTTTGAAAACTGAGAAAGTATTCGTTTTAACTACTATTTTAAAATTTCATATTAGCATGTTGTGACACAAAGATTGTATTCCTAGCATGTTGTATCACTAAAATTGTATCATAAGCATGTTGTAATATCAGCATTTGTATCACTAGTAATGTTATATTACAAAGATTGTATCACTATCATGTTGTATCACATATTTTATCTAGATTATTTCGTTGGATTTTTTTTACACTACAAACAATAATTAAAAGAATCAATTTTTGAAAAAAATGTAATCAAGAATTTTCAAAAACGCTGACAAACTTTTTGTTTTTAACATGGAATTTGTTTTATAGATATGTCAAATGTATGGAGGAATAACATAAAAAATAAGATGCAATTAATTTACAATTTAACTTCATGTTTTTACAAATTATTGTAGCACATCTAAAAACTTTTACTTTCGACAAAATTATTCATTGTAAATTTCATTTAACAACAAAGACAAAAAAAAAAAAAATTAATGTCCTTAATTATTCACTAATCAGATTTTCGTTTATTGCTATAATTAAAAGGAAGAAAACAACTATAATGTCGAAAACAAATGAGTTAAAATATTTATTATTTTCAGCAAAAGCCATACCAATGAAAATCGTGAACAAGTTTATCGTTCTCAACAACAAGATTGGTGAAAGCGAATTTATAATTGTTATGATTTTCGTTTACCGTTATAATTAAAGAAAAAAGAAAACAACTGCAATGTCGAAAACGAATAAGTTAAAATATTTATTGTTTTTAGGAAAGCCATATCAATGAAAATCGTGAACAAGTTTATAGTTCTCAAATAACAATAACAAGATTGGTCAAAGTAAATTTATGATTAAGTTAAGGAGCTTCCATTATTTATATATTTTATACTATATTATTCTGTCAATTTATTTAATTCAATCTTAAAGGATCAGTTTAAAAAAAACAATTTTGTTTTAAAGCATTTTTTTTTTTTTTTACTAAAATAGAAATATGCATTTTAAGAATTATAATCAATTTTATCCTGTTTCACTTATTTTTTATTATAGGAATATCGATTTAGTCATTCAGATTGCACAGCGTAATCAACGCTATACTCTTTTAATTCATCTCCAAAGCTTTTGAGATCACCATACAATACATCTCTACACTAATATTTTTACTATTTATTTTTTTTTAAATAATGGAAAAAGTAAAAACTAGAAATAATGAGCAATAAATAACATCAAATCTTCTCCAAACTTTCAGTGTGGCCTGACGGCCAGTTGGCTAGCGCACTGGCCATTGGTGCCACAGGCTTGAGGTTCGAATTCTGGTGGGGCAGGGACGTTTGTTAATGGTTCGGAATCTACGTTAAATTGTAGGTCCTGGTCTAATTAACCCAAAGTGCAGAAAATGACCCTAGAGTTACAAACCAAAACCAATCTTTTGGTTATTGAAAGATATCAAGTCAAAAATTTTGTAAAAAAAAAAAGCATGAAATCACGTTGCTGCCAGATATACGATATCACGAATTAACACGGTATTCTTTAAAATAATAGAAGGTGGCAAAAAAAAAAAAAAAAAAAAATCGTTGTAGTTCAAAATTAAAATGAATTTTTCGTCAGAATTGAATTCCAAAAAAGAATCGGATCAATGTGTTGTATATGTTCGGGATAATCCGTTAAGGCATTAAAGCAACTTTTTCTATGCTAAGAACAGTCCGTTAAAGTGTTAAAGCAATTTTTATATGGTAAGGACAATCCGTTAAGGTGTTCAAGCAACTTTTTATGTCAATAAAATTATGTGTATATAAGTAAATTTATTACATTTCTAACAAAATTATATAATTTTCTGTAAAAAAATCAGCATTGAGAAAGAATATTTTATTCCTACTTTGGTTTATGCATAAAATCCATAATTGTGAATTTAATTTTCCTCTAATGTTCAGAGGCTTTTATATTTGAAAAAATGTATGTTTTTTACCTACTTGACAAAAAAAGAATTAAGAATAAATAATTTCCTATGGTCCTAACAAATGTTTTTGTTGTACTTTTGATTTGCTGAATTTTAATCGATACATTTTCCAAATTACTCACTGGTGGCACTAACAAATGCCTGCCATAGATAATAAAAATTTTACACCGAAAAAAAGGGAAAAAGAAAAGAACAACACACAAAAGGAAAATTCTAACCGTAAATTACGAGCTCGGGATGATTTCCGCTGAAGTCCGAGTCCCCCAGATAACGAAGAGACCCTTTCATTCCACCGAAAATCGCCACCGGAGGCCAGGATTGGGGGAAGGATTTTTTTTTATTTTATTTTATATATTTTTTTTTTTTCATTGATATCCAATATGGCGTCCGGCCATCAAGTCTACCCCTTTCTCTTTTGCTGCTGCTACCCTTCTTTTTTTTTTTCTCATTCAACTCATTCCCCCTGTTTTACCCCCGTCCAACCCACATGCAATCACTCGTAAAGAGGGAAGGAAAAAAAAGAACAGAAGTTTAAAAAAAAAGAACAAAAATATAGGAAAAAAAGGAACCTAGAATGAAGGGGAGAGAGTTGGGAAAAAAAAATAGTGGGCCGATATATTGGCTTAAAAGGCTTCCGGAAAGAAGGAACGATTGGACAGGGTCTTCCAGAATGAAAAAAAGAGCGGGAAAAGGAGGGAAAAAGGGATTTTTAGGAGGATAGGGTATATACAGTGACGAAGGCTAGGGATGGGGAGCGTGCGATGGACGGGTCAATTTATCATGGGCGGTGGGGGAACGGGGGGGTCGGCATGCACGTCGACCTGTACACTACAGGACGTTCATTTGGAACACGCATGCTTGCGTCCTATACAACGGACAGGGTTCTCCTGTGTCTGTCTCCTTAACTTTCCAATATAGACCAGATTCCAATATGGACGATTGACTGGCAAGCTTTATTATCATCAAAGTGCTCTTTTGCTTCCCCATGCAAATGTTGGACCCTGCGTAAGATTTACGAGGAAAAGATTTCGGACCAGGCTGGGAAAGGGCAGAGGCGAACACAAATAAGAAAAAAATTGAAGGGGAATGAAAAATGAAGTGGTGGACTTTTGCTACAAGGTGAGCATAAGCGGGTGCTGCTTGTACAGTTTGTCTGCAGAACGATTTATCTTGACAGCTATGTAACAGTTTTGAGTAGCGGAAAGGTTTTTTTGTTGCTGTTGGAATGATTGCTGATCTTTATAATAAACTTTAACAGAAACTTAAAACTTTATAAATATGGATGGATAGATGCATTTTCCAGTATAACTTGAAAGCTGTAATAAGAATTTTTTTCTGGAGTTATTATTTTGTTGCAAACATTCGTAGAATGACGAAAACATTTTTTGTTAATTATTTTTAATTAAATAAAAAGCTTTATTTTTTACTGCCACCAGATGGAGCTCGGCTTAAAATTGGGCAGCACTATTAATTAAAACTATAGCGAAAAATATGAATGGTTAGATGTATTTTCCAGTATAATTAAAAAACTATTATAGAAATTCTTTTTTTTTTTTTTTTTCTGAAGTTATTATTTTGTTGCAAAAAATTTGTAGAATTACGCAAACACTTTTGTTAATTATTTTTACTTAAATAAAACCTTATTTTTTTTTTTATTGCCACTAGATGACACCTGCCTTAAAAATTGACCAATGTCATTAATTAAAAAATTAGGTAAAATATTTACAGTATTACAATTTATTTTATTAACTAACACTATAATATTCTTAGAAATAAATGCTAACGAACTAAAGGTGAACAAAATTATTGAATTTTTGGATAAGAATTATTGTTTTATTTTAATAATTTCTTTAAATTTTTAAGGAGAGAAATATTTCGCCTTAAAAAAATTAAATAAATAAAATTGAATTAAATTAAAAATTATAATTGAAATAAGTTATAATGCAATTCTATTTTATCTCCCTTTACTAAAATCTTTTAATTTTACACAATTTTTTTTTTTATTAATAAAATTTACCAAATCTAAAATTGCTTTATTTTTTATAAATGGATAATGCCGAGTCATATCTATTAATATGATTTCAAAATTTGAATATATGATTAATTTTGATGAATAAATCAGAACATAAAAAGTATCTTACGTGAGAGATGCAAACCAATTTTGAAATACCAGCTAAACACACAAGTTAAGTTAATTTTATTTATAACAGATAAGCTTTTCTAAACATATTTAAAGTATTTATTTAAATTTAACTAAAAACTGATTGTTTAAATTTTCCTTTACATATGAACACTGTAAGGAAATGGTACAACCTATGTTAACTTATTTATTAGACAAAAACAGGTAATCTATGTAAATATTATTAATACGTCAATATAAACGGACGGAGATAAGAAGATGCCTTTTTGAAAGATTTAAAATTAAATATAAATTATAATTGAATTCTATTTTATGTCCTTAAATTCTGTTTCTCTATCTTCTTTATTAACAACTTTGGTTAATCATATGCTTATTATGTATTGTTGATTTCCGATGTCGGGCATTTTGATTTCAGTTGTACGGTTTTAATGCCGGGAGTTTTGACTCACTTGTATGGTTTCAAAATAAGCTCTCTCAGCCCGGAAGTTTAATGAATTATCTATTAGGCTGTTCTGGCCTAGATGTTGGTAAATCAAAGGCACGCTGTGCTTACAAGTAGTCATCAAATACTAACAGCACATAATGTTGCTTTATCTACTTGGATTCACTGGCTTAGAGTTATAAATTAAAGGCAATCTGCCTTCACTAGGGATGATCAAATAGTGGCAAAACATAATGTTACGCTATCTACCAAGCCATTCTGGCCTAGCAGTTGGTAAATCAAAGGCACGCTGTGCTTACAAGTAGTCATCAAATACTAACAGCACATAATGTTGCTTTATCTACTTGGATTCACTGGCTTAGAGTTATAAATTAAAGGCAATCTGCCTTCACTAGGGATGATCAAATAGTGACAAAACATAATGTTACGCTATCTACCAAGCCATTCTGGCCTAGCAGTTGGTAAATCAAGGCACGCTGTGCTTAAGTAGTCATCAAATACTAACAGCACATAATGTTGCTTTATCTACTTGGATTCACTGGCTTAGAGTTATAAATTAAAGGCAATCTGCCTTCACTAGGGATGATCAAATAGTGACAAAACATAATGTTACGCTATCTACCAAGCCATTCTGGCCTAGAAGTTGGTAAACTAAAGGCACGCGGTGTTCACAAATAGTCCTCAAATATTGACAGCACAGTTGCTTAATCAAATTGAATTCTATCCCATTCCATTATCATTTTTTACCATGAATAAAAAGGCGATCTAACCACATTGACTTTTATTCACTCCTTTATTAACTTACTGCGGAAGTAAAGAAATAAAAGATGTCCGTCTAAAGTTTTTAATTTAACTTTACAAGTTAAAGTATTCTGTTGCATCTCTCATTTGTGAATATAACACTTGTATTAATTGTTACTTTATATTTCAACATTTATATCAATATAGTCACATTTTAATATTTTAAAAATAAAAACATTTCAACTGTGCTCTAGAAAAGAGCTACGGTGTTCTCTTATTAGATCTGTTGTTATCATATAATGAATGGAAAATTTAAAAAGCTGATTTTATACCAATTTAACAAACTGAATTTGTTTTATTGCTCGCAAAGAATCTATCAAAAAATTCTGTTCACTTTTAGGTTACAATATATATATAAATCGTCAATACAATATATACTAAATCGTCGAAGAAAAAACCGTTATTATGCAACGCAATTTGTATCAGTTCTATCAATTTGTATCAATGCAATTCTTCATTGGCGCAAGTATCCAAAGGCAGACCAAAGCCGTCTGCTTACAGGCAGATTTCGAAACATGAGTTGTTTTCTTTTTACAGGGTAGGGCTGTCAGCACTACGTCCAAAGCTCTACAGTCATATTAGACTGGGACCTCCTATTTAAAGTGGTTTCCGAACCACTAAAAACATCCATGTCACCTGCGGAACTCGAACCCGAAACCTGTGGCACAGAGCTCCGGAGCGCTATTTATCAATTAAAATATTTAAAATTATATTAAAATATTTTAAAAATATATAGTTTCTTCGGAACTGATCAACGAAAAGTCGTATTGACTAATATAACCTTTAAAATATATAGGAATGTGAGACATATATAAGATGCATTCCTATTCCTAAATGCAATCAAGTACAAGAAATGGAATCTTTATTCGTTCCTATGCGGTGGATGTGAGAGTCATTTGTTCGTTATTATGCAACGCAATTTGTAGCATCGAAGCGCAACCCTTGTGTAACGCAATGTTTTATGCATTACGGACCACGGGTTGTTCGTTAGGCGGAGGTTACCGCGCAGCGTGGGGCAGAGTCCAAGATTTTTATTCCGACCCGACTGATCGGCGGTTCGCCATTAGGCGGCGGTATAATTGCGTCATTAAAATCTCACCTACGGAGATGCTAGATGCGCAATGACCAAACAAGATCTCTAGTTTCGGCAGACCTCTGAGGCTCGCAGCGGGCGCAACCTTGGCTCTGTGAGGAAGAAGAAAAATTCTCGCTGCTCTCGAGACACTGATGGCAAGGGGAAATGATCGCATGTTTTATGGGAAACGGATGAGTAGCCGTTTCTTTTCAAAAGAAGGTAGGGTCGTTGGAATTAATTGAGGGCTAGCATTCGAACAAATGCATTCCCTGTTATCATTAAATAAGGTTATTTGAATATATATATATATATATGTTTTGAATTTTACCAATTTAAAAGAGAACAAAAGGAAAGATATCCCATTATTGTTATTTCACAATCAAGAAATTGTATATATATATATACAGTTACAGTTAATGTTATAATACAGTTAACAATAGCAATTTCAAAAAAAAAATCAAGAATTACATATATATATATATATATGTAGACTTTTCTTTCAGTCTAGCAATTTTTAACGACAGAGGGAGGCAATCTAAGGGTGTATTTCAAAGCGACATAAAGAAGCGTTGGTTTTCTCAACAACATATATTTAATGAATATATTTACATCAATATTTACAGAAAGTATGGATACATTCACAATCATTTTCTACTGCTGCTTGACGCAGCGTCTCCCATGTCCGTTAGCTTTCTCCTCTCGCGCCAAAAACTACGGGGTTTTTCCCTTCTTCAAGGGCCAGAGTTCAAGGTCCAATACTGCTACTACATGGCAAAAGGCTGGTGTGAAAGGCACATAGTCCGTGATGTGTTTCCATCTGGTGGTTAGTAGGCAAACAAATCCTACATATATATATGAACCCTGATGACCAACTTACTGGAGCTCGGTGCCACAGGTTTCGGGTTCGTGTTCCGGCGGTGCCATGAATGTTTGTAGTGATTCGGAATCCACCTTAAACAATAGGACTAATATGACCATAATATGAGCAGAGCGTTGGTCGTAGGTCTGACAATCGTATCCCGTAAAACGAAAACATCTCATTTCTCGAAATCTGCCAGTAGGCAGACGATCTTGGCCCACCAAGGGGTATTGCGCCACTGATGATGATGATGATATATATATATATATATTTTATGTTGATTCTTGATTTTGAAATTGTTAGTTGTATTGAGATATTTTCCTTTTTGTTTTCTGATAAATTAGTAAGATTCAAAGCATCAATACTTAAAATTTAACGACGGAACTAGCTTACATTTTTATTATGATGCTATCTCGCAATCAAAACTATTTATTAATTCAGCGTTTCAGTCATTAATTTCAGAAACAAAATATTCATCGCAATATTAGATAGAAAACATATCAAACAATTAATTATTTTTCGAGTAGTAAAATGTATGGCTAGCCAGCAGAAAGACCAAGGTTCATATCCGTTTACAACATCCTTTGCAGTCCCTGTTTTAGGAATCGAATAGATTCAACGGAGTTTGTAACAAATTATGTAAAGCGTCTCGCGTCGATAGTCAGGCTGTCTGAACAGAGTTTTCCATGTTTTTTCCCATACGATACACTGAGGTGAGTCTGTTATGGATAAATTCATTAATTAAAATTATTGATTAAATTAATTAAAGTTCTCCTGGTAAATAATTTTCTCCCCCTCATTGACTGATCATGGCAGATATAAGTAAAATATGAGATCTATCTATGTTCAACAAAAAAATTATCTCAAATTATTAATTAATTATTTTTAATTATAAAAACATACTAATTAATATAAAATTATCTTTTCCTTTCCATCATAACGTTTTTTTTTAATTATACTTTTGGTTTTGCTTTTCATTTGTATGAAAAACAGGAAATAATGAAAAAATGTCTATGTCATATAAAGGAAAATGAAACAGCATGATTTATGATTTATCATAAATAAGAAGAATAAATAATTTAATTTCTTCTTGACTATTTAATCATTAATTAACTGAAATTTAAAGTTAATTAAATATTAAATAGTCAAGAAGAAATTAAACTTAAATGTAAAGTTAATATAACTGTATTTGAATCAGGCATGTTATTTCCTATATGAGTTGGAAAAGTTTTTCATTTACATCTTTTCTATGAATTAATTACAGTTAAATTTTTGCAAAGAATTGTAATTAATTTTAATCAAAAATAATTAAATGATGCGCAATTAAATTTAAATCAGCTTAGAAATCAGATTATTTTTATTAATCAACAGATATAATTTCATAAAATTATATCTGTTGTTTTATAATCATTGAATTATCGTATGTAAGATAGTTGCCGTTTTTCATTTTCAAATACACCAATTTTAAGAAGTTTAATCTCAAAAAATTTCTCCAGTTCTTCTAAAAGAAATTAAATAAAATAAAATCGCTCATGTATCAGATTGATTTAATACAATAATCAAAGAATTGTTTTAATAAATTCAAAATAAAACAACTTTAAATACTATTTTTTTTTATTTTTTATTACTTGGTTTAAAACATCACATTAAAATAAATATTAAAAATTTGTATATTAATTATAACTAAAATTGCTTTCTCATTTATCAATCTTTAAAATTGATTATAGGAAATATCTCTTAATTTTATTTTATGTAATTCTCTGACAATATTAAACAAATATTTGAAGACATAAGTTACAATTTTATAAAGTTATTTGAACAATATCATTCAACAATATCTTTTGAATAATATCATTTAACAATGTCATTTGAATAACATCATTTAACAATATTATTTAAACAATATCATTTAACAATATTATTTGAATAATATCAATTGACAACATCATTTGAACAATATCATTTAACAATATCGTTCAAAAATATCATTTGAATAATATCATTTAACAGCATCATTTGAACAATATCATTTAACAATATTATTTGAACAATACCATTTAGCAATATTATTTGAACAATATCATTTAACAATATGATTTGAACAACATCAATAATAGCAATGAATCCCTTCTATAGAATTGTAAATATATTAATTTTTATTCATTTATATTATTCAAATTTCAAATAATTTATAAATCAGTTTCCATTGTCATTGTATAACCATCAGTAAGTTTAAATTATATGTATTATTTCTAGAAGAGTAAAATCTATTATTATTCTGTATTAAGGGCAATTGTAAATAATAGTAGTAACAAAAACAATGAAGGCTAAACAGAAAAGATGATTCGATACTCCTAAATAAAATTCACCTGACTACTTGGAATACGACTACTTGGGGATTAAACAATGACATCCCAGAATCACTACACGTTGACCATTCATTGTGAGGATAAGAAATTATGGCTAAACTGTCAGCTCCTTCAGAAAAAATTGTGTGCAATGCAGTGAAACTGCCTTTGTTTCAGGTGTCACAATCGAAACTTTTTCTGAATGGACGAAAGCATAGTAATGTCCCCAAAAATAATAATAAAAAACAAAATCCCACAAATCCATTCACATTTTGTCCCAAAAGCAGGCCACAGCAGTGAATGAATTCTAGGATGGCCACGAGTATATATATATATATATATATATATATATCCGATCTCGTTTATGGCCACTTTGATGTTGCTGTTGTTGTTTATTCGCATCCATCTCAAGTGGGCAAAACGTCCCTTTCCATTCATGTCTTCATTGAAGTCAAATGACTGGCATCTTTATTCCGATGACCTTACCCATGCTGTTTCGGTTGCAGTGAGACGCATCACTAGTGGGTTGGTCACGCGTGAAGGCCTCACGCATCGTTTCTCGCGTTAAAGTCCCACTCGCTGCTGTCTTGCCATCATGAGAACACCATTTGCTTGCGTCAGCGATTTGTTCTTCCAATGTTTTTTTTATATTTATTTATTATTTGTTTAATTTATTTTGGCATCGCATTGGGGAATTGTTGTTTTCATATCTATCTATCCTCAAGCTACTGGCATTCTTGGGTACTGAGATATTTATTACTCAACAATCGAATATCGAAATGTTGAGTGGCATTTGGAATCTTTTGGAAATGTCCTTTTATATTCGATGGCATTAGGCTTATTGTTGCCTTGAATTGTTGTCTTATTAATTTTGCTTTCTACTTTGGAGATTAGGTTGCATTTAGATTAAATTTAGGCTGAATGTAGAAAATTAGATTTCATTTGGGATTCAAAGCAATGTTTTTAGTATTAGTTGTTGTTTTTTCGCTGCTGTCTTGCCATCATGAGAATACCATTTGCTTGCGTCAGCGATTTGTTAAAACGTTTTTTTTATATATATATATATATTTATTTATTTATATTTATATGTTTATTTGTTTTTTTTTTCAGATTTAAGTTTATTTCTCAATTGACTCCTATATTATCTTGTTATTCCATTTTATTTATTTATTTATCTATTTTTTAAATGATTAATTTCAAATCTTAATCGCTGCTTCAAACAATAATTAATAGCTTTGACGATTTGTTCCAATGTTTCTGTCTTGTTTCAGTGCGTCTTTCTTTTTTTATTTAAATTATTTTGGAAATTATTTTTTATTTATTATTTAAATTAGGCTTAGTTTAGGCGGAATACTTAAATTCAGATATCATTTACGATTGTTCATGGTGTCTTTTATATTTATTTGATTTCTTTTTATGTTTTTATAGATAATTTTTTAAGAATTAATTGTCTGGATTGTCTGAAATTTGATTAGGTTTAGAATGAATATCGAAATCGATGTCATTCAAGATTGTTAATAAAACTCTTTTTTTTATTATTCTGGTCATTAAATTTGAATGTTTCTCATTTTTTTCATCCATATTTTAGTCAAATAATGATTTGTTTATTTTTTAAAATTAAAATGACTAATGCAAAATTGCACTCATTACCATGTCCTAATATTCATTTTACTACAATAAAATATCGAAATGATCCCAAAAGTAACTACCAGTATGATAACGTTCTCAGGAAAAGATTTAAATACGCCTGCTGCATGCCTTACGGTTACTGCTGTCCGAAGTGAAGAAACTCGAAAATGTTTGTGAAAATATGTAACATCCACGTCAATGTAAACGTCTCGATTATCATATCAACAGACGTTCTGACTAAAATTTTCCAGATTTTCTCTCACACAACAAGCAAATTCATGACAATTAATCCTAAAAGCATCCCATCATTTTCATCATCATCATCATAGGCGCAGTAGCACTATGGTGGGCCAAGGCCATCTTCCTACTGGCAGATTTCGTGACAAGAGATGTTTTCTTTTTATGGGGTAGGGTGGTCAGCTTTACGCCCAACACTCTACTGTCATATTAGACCAGGACCTACGGTTTAAAATGGATTCCGAACCACTACAATTATTCATGGCACCGCCGGGACTCGAACTGGCACCAGAGCGTCATCAGGCTCCCTCAAAGCATTTCAATAAGTAATAGTTTTCCACTACCCACGAGGAACTGTTTTAGGTACTTTACAGAGGTTTTTTCTGTACAGTGGGTATTTTATCTGACGTGAAAATAAAAGCTTTTAAATAATTGCTTTTAAATACTTAAGAATTTTCTTAATTAATCTCTCTAATAAATTTCTCCCCTACTAGTTAAAAAAAAAGCACAAGAGAGTAACTTCGATTTCCTGTTATTTATTTATTTTATTTACTGGAATGTCTTAAACAATTATTATCTTCTAAAATTCTACTCAATTTTTTGGCTGAAACTATCGAAATTTCTGGTATTTCTGATGTGTTATACTATGTCAAGAAGGAAGAATGTTTTGTTTGTTCGTTAACATTCATCATGAGAATCATTCGCTTTTGATGCCTTTTTAATTAGTATAAAACGAATGTTAACATTGCTATGTTATATATTTTTAAAATATTGGCGAAAATCTGGATAATTAGATTTAAATATTCATATATTATAACAAAACATTTCATTAATTAAGAATGTTATCAGTTTAAAGTGATTCATTTTAAAAACCTTCGACATTAAAATATATTCTTGTACTGATATTTAAAGCTTTGAAATTATCATTTTTGATTTAACATTTAATTTTATAAATTAATTTGTCATATGCATTTGTTTTTATCGAATAATACATATTGTCTCCAACATAAATTAGAAAAGTTTACTCATAATTAGTTTAAAATTTATACATATGTTGATTAATTAAAATTTTGTGTTAATAAACATTAACTCACATATATTTCTGGTGAGGCCAACTTTATAAAATCGATCATGTATAATTGTAAAGTCATATTCACTGATAGCTGTTATTTATTTAATTATTCATTGTTTACTTTTTTCATTGTACATTATTTCATTCGTTTTTCTTAATAACGTTCTGTTTTCAAGATATTATGATTTAGGATATCTGAGTACGTTTAATGTCCACTCCATTTTCTATTTCTTTTCTTTTTCTTTTGTTACTGCAGCGTTTATTTCCCTTTCTGATGTATATGTTTAACGATATTCGAATTTAGATCCCGACTTTATATATCTGTCTTTTACAACTCTTTATTTTGATAGGATTTACGTACAAAAAAATGCATTATTTTAAAATAAAGGGTATTTTATAATTTTGCTTTATAGATTGGTTATTCTCAGTTATTCTCAGGATGCATATTTTTTTTTTTATTTGCAATTTTTTCATTCCTGTAGATTTTTTCCCTTATATATAGAGAAAGAACAAATTAATTCTAACTTTTTATTTTCAAAGTAAACCGTAAACTTTTTTTTAGAAGTCTTAAATATAAAAATCACTTTTGATGCTAAATATTTTGTATGTATAACATAAAAAACTGTTGTAAATTTATGTTATATAAGGTAATGCTTATGAGTCTGTATTTTTATATGACCACTTTCACGATTTTATATTCACATTAAAGATTCTTTTTTTTTTATCCACCTTGGTTAGGCCGATAGCAGCATTTTAAACTTAGTCCATGAACCCGTGTGATCTCAGGACACCCAGAAAACTCCCACCAGGTAGTCCGACTAACCGCGTAAGATGCTAAACATCACAAACGCCCTCGAGGCTCCTCGTATTTTGAAACAGTGTCTACAGCAAATCCCCAGCGAATTGAACTTCAGACTTAATACTCATCACCAGCGGCACGCGTTCTCATGAGTCGGGTATCATATCACGGTCATTTATAACAAATTTCATATGCCTAACTCGTAGGTAAAATGGCGCACGGATTAGTATGTAGAAAGACGATGATATAATCTAGCTTGAGTTAATGGTTATAAGGTTTCTTGTGTATTTAGATTATGGAGTGGGAAGTTTGAATCAAATATACTTTTATGATAAAGAAGAGATAATAATATTAATGATACACCAAAATTAACTCTAATTTTTGCATAATACTGCATGCAAAATAAATACGCGATGTAATCTATGTAGTACATCTACAAAGAAGGTATAAGTTTTAATTGTAAAAAAAAAATTTTCCTTTCATCAAATTTTAATCTATGTGTCTGCCTACGAACTTTTCAGCCCGTCTGTTAATTTAGTCCTAGATCTTTGCAGATACTTATGTAAATAGTCAAAATTGAAAATGCAAAGGTAGCGATTTTTTGAAATTACAGAAAATCTAGCAAGTTATAATTGTTAGCATTATTATGTAATTAATTGTCAGTATTGTTATTAGCATACTTTTGATGAGGAAAATGGTGCTTGAATGGGCGAGTGGCTAGAGCTCTGGCGTTAGGTATTACAGGTTTCCAGTTCGATTCTCGGAGGTGGAATGGTATGAACCCACTTTAAACCGTAGGTCCCTGTCTAACATGAGCGTCGCGGTGGCATTGATACGCCATGTGAGTGGCTAAAAGTAACTTCGGTGCAGCGCTTACCTTAAGGCATCGAAGACAATCGTCTAAGTGTTTGTCAGCTGCATTAGTACAAAAAAAAAAAAAAATGATGAGGAAAATATATTATTGTTGTTACGCTAAAATTAACTCACTTTTATTTTTGCTTACTGCTGTACAAAAAATAAATGTATGATGTACTCTATATAGTAAGAAGGTAAAAGTTTTAGAAGTAAAAAATTTCTTTCATCAAATTTTAATTTTATACTAATTTAATCCTTAAATCTTTGAAGGCACTCAGTGTAGATAGTCAAATTTGAAAAATGCAAAATGTAGCGAAAGCTTTTTTTTCTATATCTTCTGTCTTGGTAAAGAAATTAATTAGCAATTAATAATTTGCTTTTATACAGTCTAATCAAGAAAAGCTAGTTAAAGAAAACAATAAAATTTTTCAAATAGCTGACAATAATCCTACATTTTTTGACTGGTGAGATAATTTGGAGGTTTACCTATTGTCCAAAAAGTAAATAGCAATTTCTTGTACAACAGAAAATTCTTCTAATTACCAAACACTTATGTTTCAGATGTCACGATTACAGACCATATTGGTGACATTGTTTGATCAGAGGGAAGTTATTAGTGGGAAATTCATTAATGATGGATAGGCGGTAAACATGATGCAAAAGGGAATCGTGAACATATTTCTGAAGTTAAGTAGGCTCTCTAGGTCAGAAGAAGTACAATTAAATGATTTTTTTTCTATTGCACAGCAATGCGCTTTCGCAAGACTCCATCCGCGTAAAAAGCACTTTCTAGCACTGAAAATCCCCATTCTCCTCCTCCGCTGAAGGTGCCACAGGCTTCACGTACGAATCCTAGTTGTGCCATGGATGTTTGTTAGAGATTCGGAATCCACTTTAAACTGTAGGTCCCGGTCTAATATGACTAGAATGTGTAAAAAAATCGGCAATCTAAACCAAACCTTCTCTGGAATGAAAACCACTTATTCTTTGAATTAGATTCTGCTTTTTCAAGTGTAATAGCATTGAAAAGATTCAAAAGTAAAATGGAACCACAAAAAAGGTTCAATTAAAATAGCCCACATTTTTGTTACATTTGAGGAAAAAAATCAGAAACATATGTAGAAATTCTATGACAAAGCTGTATGCAAAATTAAAAAGAATATATATGAAAGGCTAAGTAACAGAAAATTTTATTTTCAACAAACTTTGATGTTATACAAGCTCAATCTTAAAACTACTTGGACACACTATATAGGCAATGAAAATCAAACAAAATTTAAGATACTTTCTTATATTTGAATGGCGAAAGTTTTTAATTTAATTTTTTAATAAAAATTGGATATGTAAATAATATATATATATATATATATATATATATTTCAAATAAAACAGGAAATTACAATTCCCAAGAAGAAATAGCTTTTATGGTTGAGATAAAAAAGAAACAGTGCATATTAGGATATCAGTGTTCAAACAATGACGTCCGATCAGGGCCCGATTTAGATGAAAAGAGGCCCTAGGATATTCCACTTATGAGGCCCTTTCACCTCCCATTTTCAAGTTTGTAAATTACTTATTATGCTTGTTTATTATTTATATGTGTAGTTTTTCTCCTTATTTTTAATTCAGTGTTTTAGTGTTTACTGTTTTTAGAATAGTGTAATTCTAATTTTGCTAACAATTTGAATGTAGGTCCCTGTTGATCTTGAGCCCCTAGACTGAAGCCTAGTTAGCCTATAGGAAAATCCGGCCCTACGTCCGATGATTTGTTGATATTGAAGTTCACCCTTTTTGTGGCGAGAATACCTTTATACAGTTCTTCTTTTTAGGAAAATAGACAACATTTGTGTTACGTATAAGAAGAAAATTACAAAATTCCCCTGTCAGTTTGAGAACGGCGAGACACGTCAAAAAGTTAAAGATTGTACTCAAAGATTGAATATTAGATAAGTTTTATTTTTAATTTAATTTTTATTTTATTTTATTTAGTTATTTTATTTAGCGTATAAAAAGTTAAATAATTTAATTATATATGTAAAAATACTAATTTTTCTACTCATACTGGGATATATGTTTAAAAATTATCTTGATTTATGTAGTATCGTATAATCAGAAGGTTAAACTAATAAAAGATAAGGATTATCCAAAAAAAAAAATATATGCTGGACATTTTAAACCTATATTTTCACAAACATTAGCCACTGAAGAAATACCCGCAAACGACACACCAACAACGAAGACTGGAAAAATGACACACTCGATAAACAGCGATGATTGTCTGGGAATGGACGACCAAGGGGAAGGCATCGACTATAAGAGAATAATAAAACAAAAACACCCTTAATAAATCGCCAAATAAAGAAAAACAACAGTATTCGAGAGAGAAGAAAAAAAAAAAAAAAAATTGAGCGTCCGAAAACGCAGGACGGTTGCAAAAGAAGAAGAAGAAGAAAGAAAAGAAAAACACACACAACTTTTACTTTGGTTATTTATGGAGGAGCAGTGGTTACGAAAGGGCCCGTTTCGCTCGTCCAATCGCGAAAATCATCGCAATCTGGAGAAGTGCCAGAATATTTCACCGTCCACAGAGAAGACGGAGAAGGAGGTGGCCATGATTCATCCCGGCTAACTGGCGAAGATTATGAATGCTGACATTACGTCTTCCTCTTTCCGCTCCATCCATCAACGACGCATTGTTTACCAGGCGTTCCTCATTGTTCCCCTGGCATTCCGAGTGCGCTATGCTAATGCAGGTATCGGTTATGGGCAATGCTGCAGATCGACGAAAAATTGCCACTCTTTCGCGTGCTTATCTTTAGATCAGCGAGTTTTCACAGACATCATTGCCTGTATCGAAACCCACACGAACGTATGATATCGAAATAAATATATAATATTTGTATCGGAACCCATACGTATTCATTTGTATAGGATTTTTTAAGAACTAGTAAAACTCCTATTCGCTCAGTTGGTATGGTTTTATGGCACAAAACCTACTGTCGGCATTCTGCAACAAACTGCGTGTAAAATATTTAATAATAAAAGCGTTTAAGAGGAGTTTGTTTCGTGAAATCAGTTAATTCTGCTGCGAGTTTTTACAAATATTATTGCCTGTATCGAATCCCACATGGTATTCAATTGGTATAGGATTTATTAAAACTGGTTAAAACGCTGTTGGTATGGTTATGACACAAGGACCACTGTTGGCCATTCTGCATCAGACAATATGTAAAATGAACTGCCAGAATATTTCATCGTCCACAGAGAAGACGGAGAGGGAGGTGTCTATGATTCATTCCGACTAACTGGGGAAGATTATGAATACTGACATTACGTCTTCTTCTTCATTGTTCCCCTGGCATTCCGAAGCATTGATGAATGCGCTATGCTAATGCGGGTATCGGTTATGGGCAATGCTGCGATCAACGAAAAATTGCCACTCTTTCGCGTGCTTATCTTTAGATCAACGGGTTTTCACTGACATCATTGCTTGTATCGAAACCCACATGAACATATAATATCGAGATAAATATATAATGTCTATATCGAAACCCTTACGTATTCAATTGTTAAAACCCCTATTCACGCAGTTGGTATGGTTTTATGGCACAAAGCCCACTGTTGGCCATTCTGCAGAAAATTATGTGTAAAATATCTAATAACCAAAGTGTTTAAGAGGAGTTTGTTTTGTGAAATCTATGGAGGAGTTTGGAGTAAGGAGTTTGTTTGGTTTGTCGCTCTACGGTCATCTTCTGTCTCACGAAGGCTTAACAGACCAGGACCTACAGTGTAAAGTGGATTCCGAACCACTACAAACATCCATAGTACCGCCGGGACTCGAACCCGAAACCTGTGGTACCGAGCGCCAGAGCGCTAGCCACTCGGCCATTCAGGCCTCCGTGAAATCGATTAAGTCCGCTGCGAGTTTCCAGAAACACCATTGCCTGTATCGAAACCAATACCAACATCAACCAATTGTATACCAATACCAACCACTATTCAATTATACATGATTTATTAAAACTGGTAAAACCCTTATTGGTAGTATAGTTATGGCACAAGGGCTACTGTTGGCCATTCCGCAACAAACCATGCGTAAAATATTTAACGACAAAAATACTTAAGAGGAGTTTGTTTTATGAAACCAGTTACATTATGCTGTTTAAAGAAAATTATGATAAATAACCTGATAAAAAAGTGGTTCCATGTGGTTATCTTTAGATCAGCGAGTTTTCTCAAACATCATTGCCAGTATTGAAACACACACACGAACAGAGGTACCAAATTGTCTAGGATTTATTAAAAACTGGTAAAATCCCTATTTCCACATACTGTAGGTAAGGTTTTATGGCACATGCCCATTGTTGGCCAATCTGCATTAAACTAGTTATATGTAAAACATTTAATAACAAAAGTGTTTAAGAGGAATTTGTTTCTTGAAATCAGTTAAATTCTGCTGAGAGTTTTTACAAACATCATTGCCTGTATCGAAACCCACACGAACATATAATACTGAAATATATATATATATAATATCTATATCGAAACGCATACGTATTCAAATGTATAGGATTTATTAAGAACGGTTAAAACCCCTATTCAATCAGTAGGTAAGGTTTTATAACCCAAGGCCCACTGTTGGCCATTCTGCATCAAACTGTGTGTAAAATATTTAATAACAAAAGTGTTTAAGAGGAGTTTGTTTCGTGAAATCAGTTAATTCTGCTGCGAGTTTTCACAAACATCGTTGCCTGTATCGAACCTACACGAACAGAGGTATTCCATTGTATAGGATGTACTAAGAACCTAAAAATTTAACAATAGGGAAGATTTATTAAAACCTAACCCCTATTGTTATGGCCCAAGGGCCACTGTTGGCCATTCTGCATCAAACTATGTGTAAAATTTTTAATAACAAAAGTGCTGAGAGGAGTTTGTTTCATGAATCCAGTTAAATTCTGCCGCTTAAAAAACTTATTATAAATAACTTGATAAAAAAAACTGTTTAAAAAATTGGCAATTCACATGTCACAAGATTTAAAATTAGACTGAAGTCATCTCATTTTTTATTCTATTCCACAATATTCTCATTATCAAAGGAAACCTCGATGATGTAGAGATGGATTTCACGAATAGATATTTTTTTAAATCTATACCTATTCAATAGAGTGTTTTCAAGTTTAACTTCATCTTTCTTTCTTTCTTTCACCCCTTTTTGTCCTTTTTTTTTTTTTTTTTTTCTTTTTTTTGAAAAAACGTTTTGGGTGATAGTTTGGTCTTAGCGCCATATTTACAAAAATCAACTGCCAAGTGTAAAGGAATTCGTAATGTTTGTATACTTGGGTTGTGCAGTAGACAACGGTTTCAGTTTTGTAGGAGTGAATAATGCATTCCTATAATATTGTCGTCTGTAAAACTGGAAGCAGAACATAATGGTCTAAATATTATATTTCTAGTAATTGATTTCTTTGTTATTTCAGCATGGGAAATTTGTAGGTGGAAAAATGGCAAAAATGATTTTTTTTTTTTTTTTTTTTTTTTTTTTTTTCATTTTTCCTATCCTATTTTATTAATATTAAATTTAACCGCCAAACATGTTTTGTTTTCAAAGAATAAAACTTTAAATGTATGCAATGTCCAATTTTTTGTTTTTACGCTTTTGTGCCATTAACAACTTCTAACAGGATAGAGAAGAGGGAATTATTAAAAGGGAAAAATCTGTGCCTTTACCTCGAGATAAATCCCGAAAACTCCCACCAGGCAATTCAAAGACGGAGAAATAAGAACCTGACACTGCCGATGAGACTCACTTACACTCGCTCTCAACATCTCCGCGGAGTCTGCTCTTATCCTATATACGTACAAATATGACTATGAATTAAAATATGACTATGATTAAAAAGCGTTATGATGCATATAAAATTATGCCTTATATGTGACTATTGATCATAATTGAATTGTAAAACGAGATGAGTGAGTACTGTAAAGACTTTTTATATATAAAGATTATTTTTATGCGATTTTGAAGTTGTTCAATTTGTATTTTACCCAAAATTTTCTTTTATTTTTCCCACCCAATACAAAAGCTTTTTCAACATTAGAATAATATATAATTGCAAATATCACATTGAGCGAATTTGCAATTCATCTAGAATAAACTTCAAAATTGTCCTTACCTGTTAAAGACGGTGAGAAGGAATTTTTGTACTTTTAATTGATGAATTCACGTTGCCTCTTCTTCAGCTGAAATAATGTCAACAATAATACTGAATATATAACAACAATACAACAATACAATAATATGGATAATACGACAATAATGCTAGTTGAAATAATACCAACCAAATACCGTTTTTCAACATTAGAACAATATATAATTGCAAATATCAAATTGAGCAAATTTGCAATTCATCTAGAATAAACTACAAAATTGTCCTTAACTGTTAAAAACGTCGAGAAAGATTTTTGTATTTTTAATTGATGAATTCATGTTGCATCTTTTCAGCTGAAATAATACTAACAAAAGTTTATTGAAAAAATATTTGGCCGGAGCATGTAACAAGCAATGCAACCATACAAACTTCGAAACTATTAAATGAAATCATTACGTTGGCGCATGAAATTGATGGAAGCTGTTTCAATACTTTTAGCCACGATGATTTAGATGAATTGCTTTTGAATTATGTTTTAAAAGAGGATGATATTATTGAATTATCTTTAGATAATGTATCAGATCCAGAAGAATACATAGAAGAAGATATTGATACACATTGAAAACCAGGCCCTTTCCCAGAAAAAAATTAATTCACGTAGGTCCTCAACTTTGCAATAAATTAGAAAATCATTTTCTTATTAATAACTTCAATTCGATAATTTAAAATTGCAGCAAGAGCTGAAGAATTAATAAAATATCAATAGTAAATCTCAATATTGTGAACTAATGTAAAATTAGTAGAATCATCAGCACAAAGTTTAATTACTGATTACAATATCAAAACAGAAAAAACTACATAAAACGAAAATTAACTTCGTAAAAATTAAACTTCGTTAAAATTAACTTCATAAACATCCAACCTTTCCTGATGATGAAAGTGATTTTTACCCATTAAAGAAACGTTAAGACCATTGTCAGTTATCAAAACCGTTAAGACCATTGTCAGTTATCAAAACCGTTAAGACCATTATCAGGTAGCGATAATGATTACAAAATGTAAAAAATTATAATACTTTTTAATAAAATAAATGAATTATGTTTCAATACAAGTTTATTTAAACCTTTTATATGAATTTGTTTCAGACTTTGGAGGGAAATTATTTAGAAACGTATTTTTTTAAATTTCTATTGACTTTCGTTTTATGTGATTTTAGAAAATTACTAAACGTATGCCTTAATTTTTCAAGGTAAATAAAATTTTTTATGCAAATTTTTTTTAAAAGAATTTTTGTACAGAATGTATCCACATCATAAAAAAAGAGGTCTTATATTATTTACTTTTTAATAACATTGCAACTGAGGTGTCCAATTATTATCTTTAATACTTTTATCTTATGCGTGAGCAAAAAAAAAATGTAAACTTCAAATAATTATTTTTAATTAGATTATAGGAGTATTTTTAAAACAAAATTATTTTTAAATGCATTAATTTTTAATTACTTAATATATCATATCGAAATTGTATGATAGAATTAATACCTTTACCCTCCCCCCCACCCCCCCCCACCCCTTTCAGTTTTTTTTTTTTTTATGTTTATTGATAATTTTTCAGAACAAAACTTACCAAAACAAATTATAACACTATATTGTTAGATCTGAACAATTCCGGATTACATATGCTTATATATGAAGAAATTCTCAAAATGAAATTGTTTTCTCAGGTTATTTATTCCTGTAGAAGACAGAAATTAGGAAACATGAATTTATAAATGCAAAGAGAAATGCTTTAATGAAAACATTTTGTTTTGAATGACAATAGTAACACATAGAACTAAAACACATTAGCCTTTGAGGTAATGAATCAACTTGGAAGACATTTCTGAAGATGTATGTTCATTTTTTAAGTGTAGTAATAAATTTTAAAAAATTATTTATCAATGATTTTTTTAAATTTATCCTATAATTATTATAAATTTACTTATTTAAATATAATAAATTTAAAAACAGCTTGTAGTAAAGGTATAATAGAATAATATTTTATCAATCAAATACCATAGAACATGTAAATTTCTTTTTTTTTAATTCTATTGAGTTAAAGGGACAGATATTCTGCAATTTTGTTGAAATGATGTTTTGCAAATCTTAAAAACTCATTAGGCTTTAACTCTCACTTTATTTTAAAATTAACATACATTTTCATTGATCACAAATTTCAACGATTAACAGTGGTTCAACAGTTAAATAGATTCAAATAAATACCCCAAAAATTTTTTTTAGCTATAATTCTATTTGATTAATTTCAACTTAGAAAATAAGATAATATTATTTTTAAATAATTTCCGTTTTTCAAATTCTTTAATTACAAATAAATACATGTTTTCTTCAAACGCCTAGAAATACGTAAAACAGAACGTGGTTTAAATAATTCCTCATTTCAAATTACTTGATTCTTTATTATAACATCTAAATTATTATATATATATATATATATATGGATGTGTGTATAATCTAGTATAATGGAAAAACTATAAAATTTAGATGTCCAATTTTTATTTCTAAATATATTATTATTTCTATTTTATACGTAGCAATTAATAACGAAAACATTCTTATTATTTTTAAACTGAAAACCTTATTTTTTAATTATTAAATCAAATATTGTCCCAATACTGTCCTAATACTGCCCCCTACTATCTCCCTGTCCATGTCTACTAGTACATATAAATATGTATGTATGTATGTATATATATACACACACATATATATATATTACTGTGTTAAATTTAAAATTCCCGGGGCTTGTGGAATTTCATTTTTTTTTCTTTTTTTTTTTTCAGGTTGTTGGCAATGTCCTTGACATCTGGTCAAAATATTCATTAATGTTTGAGTTACGCTTGGCTTTGTGAGACGTTAAAACTGACCGTTCCGGCGATTTTTGAAATATCTGAACTAATTGAACAAAGAACTTGCATTAAATTTTGTTTGCGGAAACGTCTAGAATGTTGCAGAAGGCCTTCGGTGAGCATTCCTATATCGGAAAGAAATGTTTAGAAGTGGTAGAAACAGTTCAAAGAAGGCAGAGAACGCGTTGAAGACGAAGAGCCCTCTGGTCGACTCTCAACCTCAACCGACGAAGCTCTCGTCCAAAAATTAAAGATTTGGTGCTTGCAAACCGTCGATTTACAATTAGAGACCTTGCTGCTGATGATGGAATTTCAAAAGGATCGGTCAATTCCATTTTGGGCTTCAAACGCGTCAAATCTCGATTGGTACCGAAAAGACTGAATGCACCAGCTCACACGGCATTAGTTCTTCTTAATTTTTTGCCAAAAATGAAACCCATATTGTTCCACAACCCCCGGTATTCACATCGTGCGACTTTTGGCTGTTCCCTAAACTCAAAAGACCACTCGGGGATACCGTTTTGAGTTGATTGAGGATATTCAACGTGAATCGCCGCTCGCTTTGAAGGCCATCCCTGCAGATGACTTTTTCAGCACGCATTGAGGATTGGAAAAAAAGTTGGCATAAGTGCATTGTGTCCGGAGGGGATTACTTTGAAGGCGATGGAATAAATTTGTTAGAATAAATAGAGTTTTTGAGAAAAAAATAATTGGTCTTACTTTTTGCGCACAGTTAGTATCAAAATATATTGGTTATCTTGCATAATACGAGTGCTGTTTTATCAAATGTCATGACCATAAATGCCTTCATTTTAAAATTAAACTTTTCAAGGGATGACTGTGATTACTATTGACAAGTTTTGAATTTAACGTCAAATTTTTAGAACCTGCACCCAAAATAATTTAGACACCCCATCCCCTTTGAAGGCCATCCCTGCCGACGATTTTTTAGCATGCATTAAAGATTGGAAAAAAGTTGGCATAACGGCATTGTGTCCGGAGGGGGATTACTTTGAAGGCGATTGAAATAAATTTGGAAGAATAAATAGTTTGGACAAAAAAAATAATTGGTGTTACTTTTTGGGAGAGAGAGAGATACATATATATTTATACATATACATGCACACACAGACATATATACATATATATTTAAAATTAATCCTACTGCTATGTATGAAAAACTCGAATTCTTCCACCCGATACATTTTTCTTTTCTTCAGTTTGTTGTGATCTTCCGCAGGAGAAGTCAGTTATAGAAAAGCAAATTGCGTCCCAGGATGATAAAATAAAAGGGAGGGTGAGGGGAAAAACCTTCCAATCCATTGTGAGTGGAAACGACACTGGTATTATTTACCGCATTATAACAACAACAGAAAACAAGACTTTTTACTGTTTCTGACAGGCGAGCCGTTGCGCGTGAAATCCTGCTGCTCTCGCGCACACAGCCCAGCGTTACGGAGAGAAATAATAAAATGAATAAGCGTCGCAAGGGACTTTCAAGGAGCCAGCTTTTTAAATGTCCTCACTCGCTGTTGTCGCAGAGAGCACTTTTTTGTTTCACGTAGGGGGATGCGAGAATGGAAAAAAAAAGAAGAAGGCATGATAAATAACACCCTTAAATTTCTAGCATCCTGTCAAAAATAGCTTTCGTCATGGGCCCGTGCTTCCAAAGTCGAGTGGCAGTCTTTATAGCCCATCTTTGGGATACAGCCTTTTCAGGTGTATTTTTCTTTTTTTTACTATATATTTTTTTTCGGGGTTTTTATAATAAGGATTTCAGCTGTAAATTTTTCAGGGTAGGTTTGGGTTAATCCTCATCGCATATAGTTTCACAAGTGTGATGCGAAAAAAATGTGTATGCTTGTTTCGGATTTATATTTCCGCCATCTAAGTCGCGTTTAGCCGTGTTGTAATCGGATAAGTGTGAGATAAAAGGTATTGTTCTTATATGCATCTCGTTTTTGAGATTGATTTCATTAAGTATTTAATCTCTTGAAAAACGTATACTTGCCTCATGTGTGATTTGGGTATCTTATTGCATAGCCTAAAGGGGTCTTTTTTTATTGCTATCATATTGTGATTTTATTTTTTTTTTTATCTTATGGAGTTATTCAAGAAGCATATAAATGCATATTTTCACTTTTTGGGTTTTCAGCTGATTGAATCCTTTATTTTTTTGCAATCTAAGTTTTCGCAAAATTGCTAATATTTACACCCTCTCTTCTCTCTATACTAGATGAATATATGTCAAATGAATGTGAAACTCACGGCATTTTCCAAAAAGTTGTTTTTCTAATGCAGCTCGCAATATATCTTTATGCCATAAGCAAGGGCTGCACCGCTGTTACTCACTTAACACTACCCAGGGGTACGTGTAGCTTGAAGATATGCTACGGACGAGAGTAGCACCTGCGATAACCTGCATAACTGTGTGGCAGTCTTTATAGCTCATCTTTGGGATAAGACGCATACAGCCTTTTCAGGTGTATTTTTTTTTTTTTTACATTTTTTTCGGGGTTTTATATAATGATTTCAGTTGTAAATTTTTTTCAGGTTAAGGTTTGGGTTAATCCTCGTCGCATACTGGCATTATAAAGTTTCACAAGTGTGATGTGAAGAAAAAAAATATGTATACTTGTTTCGGATTTATATTTCCGCCATCTAGTGTTGTAATCGGATAAGTGTGAGATAAAAGGTATTGTCCTTATATGCATCACGGGTTTGAGATTGATTTCATTAAGTATTTAATCTTCTTGAAAAACGTATGCTTACCTCATATGTGATTTGGGTATCCTATTACATAGCCTAAAGGGGCATTTTTATTGTTATCGAATCATGGTTTTTATTTTTTAACGTATGGAATTATTTCAGAAACATATATAGGCAAATTTTCAATTTTTTGGGGGGTTTTCAACTGGTTGAATCATTTATTTTGCAATCTAAGTTTTGCCAAAAACACTAATGTGTATTACCTCTTGAAATGTCTTGTTCTCTCCATACTATATGAATGTATGTCAAATGAATGTGAAACTCGCAGCATTTTCAAAAAAGTGAAAATTGACCTCTTCATGTTTGGACCATAAATGGGACGATATTTTAGAAAGCTGAAATTTTTTTTTCTAATCGTTTTAGTTATTACTACAATTATAAAGCAGACTAACATAGAAGAAATCAGCAGATAAAAAAATGTTTTTTATGTGCATAACATCGGAAGGCCTCATGTACCACTTAGGTATTCCATCACCAATGAGAGAGCAGTGCCTTCCGGGAGGACTTTTTAAGAGTAATTGCATAACGTATGAGATATCGCATATATATGTCTATCACATGGATATCGCACCATATCTTATGGGACATCGCATATAGTATCCCGCTTCTACATATCGTATGAGTTTGTTTTTTTTTTTTTTACCGCTCTACGCTATCGGTCATTTTGTGCACACTTTAGGCAAATTAGACCTGGACCTACTGTTTAACGGGATTCTGAACCACTAACAAACATCTATACCACCGTCAGGAATCGAACCTGAAGCCAAAAGCCAAAGGGCTAGCCACTTATCCCTCAGGCCACCACATATCGTATGGGGGAACCCGGAAGCTCTCCCTAGATAGATGCGAGACGCCTTCTATACGTCAACGAATCTCCTCATTTCTGAAAGACAATTCAACAGTCACTACAACAATTCCGTCAGAGGATTCGAACCCAGGTCCTCCTACACTCCAACTGCGCATGTGTTGCCGCTGAGCCACGAGTCAGGCAAGACAACTTAGTTGTCTAAAACCCAGTTATCCGATTCACTTAATCCTGCTTTCAAACTCAATATTTTTTTTTTTGGATAAGATGAGTACAAGTTTCCATGTGTTTATTCATTTTTTAACAGTTTTTTGAAACGGTTTCCATTATAAATATTTTTAGGAAATGTGTTGGCTAATTCTCCCACACTGGCAATTGTTATTGCAGAAAAGTAGGGTTGGAAAGGGAAAATTTAATGCTTTTGGGGTTATATTTTCTCTATAAGACGTCTTAATAGATTTTTTGTTTATTTAACAATGTTCAATCAAGTTTGAAATTAAATGCATTGTCACAAATTCCTTTCGCTTTTAATAGCGAAAAATTCCTAATAATCCTCTTTAATAGCAAATTCCTTTCGCTTTTAATAGGTATTAGAAATTTATATATATGTATATGAGCATTGTGTAATTCATTGATCCTTTACTGTAAGTAATATATTTTAAACTGCAGAAATTTATTCGATAAAAAATAGCAATAATTTCATAATTATTATTATTATAAAATTAATATAATTAATATAATATTTTTATAATCAAAAACATCACTATTTTTTTATAATATTTTTGTTTCAAAATTAGCATATCAATTGAACACATCGATTTGCTATCGATGTGTTCAGTCGATAAGCTAATTTTTAAATTCTAATGCTAAAGTGCTAAAATGCTAATTTTCTATTAGCTTATAGATTTATCGATTGAAAATTTTGATTGTTTAAACAGCATCAATTAAGGAAAATTACTTTTTCACCTAATAAATAAATATTTTTTTAATTGTACTAGATTTTTAAAATTTTTCAAACCTAAAAATATCGATAAAATAGATTTTTAATTTGAAAGACATCTAATTATTGAAATATCAAATACTAAATCGGAAAATAATTTGAATCAAACTAATTTAACATAAATCTTAATTTTTCTTTCTAGAAGCGAGAATTAATTTGTGTTATAGTCTAATATTTTTATTAAAAGTTCCTAAGAAAAATTACCTAGCAAACTTTCTTACATATGAAATTTAAAAGAATAAATTTATTTATAGATTTTCAAATTTCTTTCTGCTGATAACAGTAAATTATATTTTAAAAAGTGAATCACTTTTAAAACTAATTAATTACTAAATAGTTATTATTTATTAAAAAGTAAATTATTATTATTAAATTAGTAAATTATTTTTTAAAACCTTAATTTAATTTTTCTAGAAATGTATTCTTTTAAAAACGAATAAGAAAAAAAAATTTAAAACAATCACTTAATGAACAAAGAAATAAAAATTTGTACTTTTTATGAAAAAAATAATACAGAAACATAGAAATCTGAAGAAGAAAAAAAGGGGGATTTTAATATTTGAATATTTTTATTGAAACCTAATTCGTTAATTATCAAAAATTAAATATTGAAGTATTTTTTAAATAAAATAACATTGCAATTTTTCTTAAATTACAATGAACGAAAGTTTCATAAATATTACAAGACAAATTGCATTTTTAGTAATATAAAATTCTATCTGAATTGCATTAAAAAAATAATGTGATCGTAATTACAAGAAATAAAATTACCATTAAGTATTGAAAAATTTTTTTTTGAATAAAATAAGGATTAACTTTAAAAATTAAGAGTAACTATCCGCATTTTCGTGTCGTATTGACAAAAACCCCAAAACTCCCACTACCAAGTCGAGTCTCCTCGCTTCTGAAAACAGTAACTGCAATAGACGCCTCCATCTGAACTTTCCTGCCCTTTAGCTGCGCGTACCACTAAGCCACGTTATTGTGAATAAATTTCATGATTTTTAATTTATTCACTCTCAAATAACACTGAATTCCTTTTTCTTTAAAAATGCTGATGAAGATAAATTTAAAATTTTAAAATTTTATTTAATCTTAATATCATAATCATTCTATATGTAAAAGCATTGTGTGTGTGTGTGTAAAAGTGATTCAAAATTATTCCAATAGATTGATGTATTCCTTTGACTCGATTTTAATCTACAGATTCATCAGTTACTTAAAAGTAATTACTTAAACAATTAAAAACTTATTTACTTAATAAATTAAAAACAATTTCAACACTATAAAATAGATTTTTTACCTCAAGACTCTCATGCTATTCTTAATGACAAAGGAGTAATCTTCTTAAATATCTATTAGAAAGTCACTTTAAGTCGATACATTACTTAAATCACTGAAAAATCACATTATCATTATCTAAATTTTAGGTACTGAGTGGGTTTTATAGATCTTTATCTTGATCACCAGGAATCATTGATCGAGTCATGCCCTCAATTATTAGTCTTTGAACATTATCCACTTAAAAGAGTAGTTAAAGATCGTAACTTTGGTCAAGGGATCATCAAATTCCTCTTTATAAGAATTAAGAAAGCAATAAAGATTTAATTCACTCTCACTCAAAGAGTCGTTTGAAGAAATATCATAGAAATGGAACATATTATAGTGATTTAAAGTCACACTATGTTTTAATTTATGAATATATGATGGTTATGCCTTCGTCGACGAGAAATCTAGTTCCAAAATATATTGATTAGCTTGATTTTATTAGAATTCTAGATGAAACAAAGTCACTTATTTCAATTTTTCAGTAGGCAGCACGTTAATTTTGAAGGGTACAACTTCGGAAATGATGTATAGGAAAGTACAACCTAGGATATTTGAAGCTTGCAACTTCGGAAATAAACGGATCTTTCGGAAAGTACAACTTCGGATCTTTCGGAAAGTACAACTTCGGATCTTTCGGAAAGTACAACTTCGGATCTTTTGGAAAGTACAATTTCGGATCTTTGAAAGGTACAACTTCAGAAATCGCTTCCGCCACCATCGCTTTTTGCGAAATGTATTTAAAATGCATTTATGGAAAAACTTCTTAAAAATAAAATGCTCATATTTCATTAAGAAAACCCACAAATAAAAAAACAACGTCCAAGGAATAAATCGGACGACGGCGAAGAATAACATTTTAAGTATCAAGCGAAAACTAAAATCGAAATTGTCCTTTTTGTTCGAAGCTACCATAAATACTCTCTTCCCAAACTTTTTGTATCAATTTTATTTCAAACTGTGCAGCATATAACGAGTTCTTCTTTTATTTAAAATCAATGTATTGAAATTATTCAGTTCCCTTAAAAACAATCAATCACTTGTGGTTACGTGTGGTTAATGTGGTTTCTGTATATATATATACGTGTGTGTGTGTGTGTACAGAAACGAAACAAATCTGTTTCTAATCTCTGTTTTAAAACATAAAATTCATACTTGTCCTGATATTAGATACGAACAGGCTCCGATATTGCAACAAAATATTTTTCTAAAAACATCATACTTTGACATCACAATTTTTTTTTCTTTCTAATGCAGCCGGCACTTAGACAGCTTGGTCTTGAATACCTTAAAGCAAGTGCTGCACAGACGTTACTCACTTTGCATTACCCAGGGGGCGCGTGTAACTTGAAGAAAAGCCCCGAACGCGGAGTAACAATGCCCCTGCAACACTCCTATTAGGACCGGGACCTACGGCTTAAAGTGAATTCTAACCACTACAAGCATCCATGGCACCACCGGGACTCGAACCCGAAACCTGTTGTACCGAGCGCCAGAGCGCTAGCCACTCGGCCATTCAGGCCCTCACTTTGACATCATAATCTCCATTGTTAATCAATGGTTGTTTTTTTTTACTTAGAAAAGAAACTACTCTATTTTAAATCGAAAATTCAAATAATACAAATCCTCAAATTCAAAATATTTTGAAACTTCAAACAGAGATCGAGGAGTTGTTAAGTCGTTTTAAGTTTACGTTCTCAATAACGTTAACGTTAAGTTGTTTAAACGTCTCATTTAAGTTGTTTTTAGAAACTTCTTTGATATTAGAAGTTCTTATTTTCTCAAAAATTCTTCAGTCTTTATATCCAAAGATAAAAAAAAAAACATTTTCATTTTTATCAAATACATTTGTCCTCCCCAAAAGAGTTTTTTTTTTTTTTTTTTTTTCTTTTTCTTTAATCAGTTGTCCTTTTCTATGTAATTCAGGATAAGTTAATAAATACAATAAATACCCTTGAAATACATCAATTGCCCCTTCATAAGTAATTTACAGGTTAAGAAACATTGTTCCGACCATGATTGCGCTGAAAAATAAAGCATAATTATAATAAAATTACTAATTTTCTGTTCATTTAAAACACGCTTTTAACCAAGGGCTTCCGTAGCCATAGTTCAGAAGGTCAGTGTTGTTAAAACAAAAAAATATATACATAACTTTTTCTGTTATTTTTTTATTATTAAATCTATAACTAATAAGAGTTCAGAAGAAATAAAATTTTTGCAAAATCAGTGTTTATCAACTACAGAGATTACATACTCTTTTTTTACATACATAATCACTGAAATACTATAGCATTAGTTGCATTTTGGTATTAAAGAAAAAAACAAACAAATTTTTAAATCATGTAACGATTACTTCATACCATAAAAAAAAAAAAAAAAAAATCGCTTACTTTCCTCATTATTTTTATATGGGCATCAGTAAAATTCTGAACCATCCTAGTTACCTATTCTCTCTTATGAAACAAACTATAAAAACGTAAATAAATTTGTAACAACTTATCTTTGAAAATCAGGTTTTGTTTTTGTACTGTTGCAATAATGGTAAGAAAAGAAGAAAAAGAAATCCATTTAGATCTTATCTTATAATATTAACACAATTTTCTCAGTATTTTACCCTATTCTTCACAATTTTAATACAGTTGGATAAGATAGTTGGTATAAATCAAACATCATTTGCCCTGACAATTTTTTAACAGTAAATTTCTGTATTTTATGTAGTCTATTATATTACATGACAAAAATTATTATATATTATTATTACATCAAGATTTTTTTCTTTTATTGCTAATGCAACTCAGCATTTTCTAAACACTTAGAAATAAGGGACCTTCAATTTACTAATAAAGGACTGTAAAAAAAAAAAAAAAAAAAAAAAAGAGTTAAAAGTGCAGTTTAACCTTCAATACCTTCAAAACAATCATTAAATTTGCCCTATTTATGCATTAGCTAATTTTCGAATTATGTATAATATGTACAGGATTTAGCGCATATTCCCAAACATTCATTAACAAATTATCTGGTTATTAATTTCTGTGCTGTTTTTATTTCTTTCATCGCGCACCTATTTTTAACTTTTTAATCTCAAATTTAAAATGTTTCATACAATTAATGTAAGTTGGTGTTGTCATACAAGTAACGTAATTTGATTAAACTTTATTAGTTTATTAACCATAATAGATTAAGATACTTGATTTAGAATAATAGTAAAATAATATAGTAATAATAGTAAACAATAGTAAGAATAGATAGACGTAATAAATGGAATAGTAGTAATAGAGTAACGATAGTAAAATAATATTGTGTCATGACAATATTCATCAAAATACTTTTCAATTCAATCTATAGATAATATTATAAATTTTCAATAATACGATATTTTTTTCAAATGAAATTGCAATTTACACTTTAAATTTGGATTTAGAGAAATTATTCTGATGAATACCTTCCTTAAATTATGATAATTCCATCATTTTATAATAATATAAAGTTCTAAATTATTAATAATAATAGAAACAGAAGTTTTCTACAATACAATATTAAATTGTTTACTCTACAAAAATACAGTTTCGTAATGGAATTATTTTCAACTGAAACATAATTCTATTTAATTTACGTATCTTAAAGAAAGCAAAACAGCATGAAAATTAATAGATTATTAAATATTAAAGACGATTATTTATTTTGACATTCGAAATAATTTCCTTAGTATCTTTACATATATTTTCATGAAGCATATTAAATTAAATAAGTCAAAGAAACTTACCTTTCAAAAATAGAAAAATAAGATTTGCTTTTCACAAACATTTGGCTGATTGTTTTAAGAAATACACAAAAACTCTTCTAATTTTCCATAAAATACCGAAACAAACTTTCCATAAAATACTGAACAGAAAATTTGTAAGTATTAAACAATTATTTTTCTTAATAGAATTTCACTTGTGAATTTTTTTCTCCCGCGTCATTTTAATTTCTTAGAACATTTTTAGATTGTACATGCAGCGCCATCTAGTGATAAAGTAAGATACTACTTAATACAGAATCATCAAAAAGATTATTTTCTTCTTTAAAGCGAATTTCAATAGTTAATATCACAATATTTATATTTAAATTAATTTTTTAAGAAAAATTTATGAAAATATAAATGTTTACTTAAATTATTCATTTTTCCTACATGAAACAATCCGGTGATGTATATGTAAAAATTTTTAAAACATTAATTATAAAATATTTGCACAAAATGTAATTATTCAATGCTGGTTCCTTTTATTGCGATTTTTTTCTTATATTTAAGATTGAAGAGTAAAATTTAAATTTTTTAGGTTTTCTCTTTTAATTTTTTTCCTTTAAATTTTCTCCGCTTATTTTCATCTTAATGTTATGGTAATTATTTATTCTTAATTTCTAAAGAAACATCATGTAAATGGTTCAAAGCTTTTTATTCCAATAAACAATAACATGATAATCACAGATAATTATTTTATTTCAATATCAAAATCACCTTCTATAATCAATATAAAAACCATATGTTTAGCAATAATTCATCAATTTTTTAATTAAATGCTAATTAGTATATCATTAAAAATAATTAGATGGAAAATTCATGAGAAAAATACTTCCTTATGAACTGAATTAAAGAATTTGGTTTAGTATTTGACCCAGATACTAAAAAGATGGAAGTTAAAAATTATAAAAATCCATTATAATATAAATTGTTTAAAATTAAGATTCTCTTAATAATTTTCTAATTAACTGTAATTTATAAAATAATTTATAAAACGCCTTAATTTTTATTCTCTTTTGAGATTGAAACACTAAAAAATTTGTTTTTGAGTTAAAGTGATTTAATATAATATATATATGTAGAAAGAGAGAGTTATAAAACGAGTTCATACGAGTTTTAATCAAAAAATTTCGTGATTCATTATATATGATATTTTTTTTTTTAATAATTTCTCATTAAGTAATTACATAATAAATTTTTTTTTTTTTCTAAACTGCAATAATTAGTAGACTGAATCTTTTAATAACAATTCCTTATTTCATTAACAATTTTTTATTATACAAACGCTTTTCGATTTTTGATTTCTAAGTAATCTCAAAATATTTTAAGTTTTTCTATTTAATTACCTGATCTCTTAAGTAATTACTTCTACAAGGAAATGTACAATTATTATAGAGGCATTTAATTCCTTTTGCTCTCCTAACCAAACTATATTTACAACTAGAACTTTTTTTATTTATATCTAACTGCAAACAAATCAGTACTTATAAAACGACAACATTAGTTAACCACAGACAGTATTTGGTAAGATTAATTTTTAAAGAAATATATTAATATTTCATGCAATTTTTCTCCAAAGTTCCTCCAACTGACAAAACATCTAATTCGTTTGATTAATTTAGTTTAGATAAATTAATGCGTACCTACATGCAAAATTGGTATGCATTGATTTCTAATTGTGTTGTAGTTTTTTAAATAAATATTAAAACGCAATAAACATTATGTTGTGAATATTATCAGCATTTTGACAGACAGAAAATAAAATAATTTTTTAAGTCTGAAAAGACAGGAAAAATACTTTCTGATACATTCAGAAGTAACGAAAAAAGATATTTTCTCATGCGCATGCAATCAGCACAGATAATTTCAATCCATATCAGCATGTTAATGAAAACGCAGAAACATAACAAAAAGAATAATAGACAAATCAACGTAATGTAATTCTTTCTATTATATATACAAAAATTGTTACTTTAATTCCTAATATATATGCTTAAAAATCATTTCATATTTAATGACAGACAAATTAATTATCAATAAATTAAATGTTAATCATAAATGTTAATTATTATCAATACATTTAATGTATTCCCTAATAAATAAATTTCATATTAAAAAATAAAAATAGCCTATATGGAGATTTGAATCAAAAGTTTTGAATGGGAAATTGTTTAATTTCGTTTTTTAACACAGTGCGCCTCTAGTTATTTTACTTAGGCATGCAATAAACAGCTCAATAACTGGCAATGAGGAGAAGACATTGCCATTTCAGAAGACTTTTAGGAGTAACTAATCCGTATTTGCATGTCGTACACCAAAAATCACGGATAAACTCTCATCCATTATTCTTATTGTCACAATCGAGATAGTCTATTAGCTTTTGAAAGCAACTACCGCAACCCACGTCACCAACAGATGCGAACGTGACGCTGTTCTCTCTGTCTCTCTATATCTACTATCTATCTATCTATCTCTATTTCTATCTATCTACGTAACTATGTATCTCTCACTCTTTCTCTATCTCTTTCTTTATCTTTATCTACTCTTCCATCTCTATCTCTATCTTTCTATTTATCTCTACCTCTATCTCTTTATCTATCTCTATCATCCCTCTCTTTCTCTCTATCTATATATCTATCTCTATCTCACCATCTCTATCTCCCTCTACCTCTATCTCACTATCACTATCTCTTTATCCATCTCTATCCTTCCCTCTCTTTCTCTCTATCTATATATCTATCTCTATCTCACCATCTCTATCTCCCTCTACCTCTATCTCACTATCACTATCTCTTTATCTATCTCTATCCTCCCTCTCTTTTCTCTATCTATATATCTATCTCTATCTCCCTCTACCTCTATCTCACTATCACTATCTCTTTATCTCTCCATCTCTATTTCCTTCTATTTCTATATATATCTCTACTCTATCTCTGTCGCTATCATCTCTCTCTCTCTCTCTCTCTCCTCTATCTACCTCTATTTCTCTCTTTCTCCGGATATCACTATGATCAATCACCTGTGTTTCAGTATCAGTATTATTTACTGAAAAACTTGATCGAACGATAATAATCATATGAGATGTAAAAGATGCGAGTAAGAAACAAAGCCTCCATTTTTTAAATTTATTTATTTATTTATTTTTATTCAAACAGAAGATAACAACTGTAAAAAAAAAAAAAAAAAAAGTGGTAAACAATTCCTTCCCAAAACGAAACTCGAGAATAAAAATACGATTTCCTCGTTATGAAAAAAAAGAAAACAAACAGTTTAAAAACATGTCGTATTCCTATATAAAACGAAGCAAAATGGAGCAAAAAAAAAAAAAAAAAAAAAAAAAGGTAAATAAAACCCCGCATCGGTGCAAATATTGTAAAACAACTGGCGGAACCCAGAACAAAGTTCCTTTCCGTAAGAAACTAATACAACAACCCAGCAGTTTAACAAAGCGAAAGACTACTATGCAGAAAAAGAAGGTTTCTGTTTCAGAGGGTAAAACAGATCGAAAATAGACTGGGACCTTGCGTATGTGCTCACCCACCCCCGAGACCTGAGAGAGTGCAGTCACTTTGAATATCGATTCCCGGGTCGGACCCCCAACTTCATTTCCTTTGCTTCGATATTCATTTTTAAAACCCACGTCCTCCGTTGCAACGGGAAGACATTTCCATGGAACTTCGTCCCCAGAATCTCAACGAAGTTCTAATGTCGAAAGGCCCGGCAAGAATGTAAATATCTTCTTACATCAGTTTTCGTTGGGGCACAAGTTTTGACGAGTTGCCAAATCGGTGTGCGAAACTTTTCTCTAGTCTTGTTTCTTCCTTCTTGGAAAAGGGAAAAGTTGAGTTGCCCGTTGCCAATTTGCCGATATTTTTAATGACAGCATAAGTCGTTTGCTGTTTGTGTGGTATTAAGAAGACATGCCGGGAATATTAAAATAATTCGGTTATTATGAGTTTTGATGGGAAAGGGTTGTTTGTTAATTATTTAAAAATTTCCGGAGTTTGAAGTAATTTTCTTTGAATTTAATTATGTTGTTGTGGAAGTTTGGAACTAATTTATTTATTCATTATTGTATTAATGATGAGGTTGTATTGGTATGCAAAACTTTATACATAAGTTCATAAAGAATGTAAATTTAGGTATAATAGTTTAATTATTTAGATTAACAGAACACGATTTTAGAATTTACTCTAAAAGAAATTGCAATTACATATTTCATATATACCATATACTTGAAGCATATAAAAAATATATTTCGTTGTAGATCTAAATATTATTAAACTTTTTAATTATCGTTTTTTGTTATATTTTCGAATTTTTTTTCTACTCTATAGGTTCTTATAAAAGTTTAGATTAAAATTATAATATCGTGTTAAATAATAAGTTAAGATATAGTTTAGATACAATATCAATAATATTAAAAAAAATAAAATATAATCAAATTTTTTTTCAAAAATTTAACCAAATTAATTAAAAAAATTAATCAACTCAATCGTCATTTTTTAAAGTAACGAAAATGATTTAATGTTTTTTTTTTTATTTGTGAGAAAATGATTTAATGTTTTGTTAATTTGTGAGAAAATGATTTAATGTTTTGTTAATTTGTGAGAAAATGATTTAATGTTTTGTTAATTTGTGAGAAAATGATTTAATGTTTTGTTAATTTGTGAGAAAATCATTTAATATTTTGTTAATTTGTGCGAAAAGATTTAAAGTTTTATTAAAAATTCCGAAGTTAATTAAAATTATAAATTAATCAAACATTTCACTGTAATTATTATTTGATGATTTATATCGATTCAAATTAATATATGTCTTAGCAAAAAAAAAATGAAGTATTCTTGCAAAAATTAACTCTACAATAATTAAAATTTTCACATATTCTGTAATAAATTAAAACTCAACAAGCCCCAATATGACAGGGTTGTCAGTTCTACGCCAATCGCACTGTGGTCATATTAATTGGGACCTGCGGTTTTTAAAGTGGATTTCGAACCCACTCTACAAACCACCCAAAGCACAGCCGGGATTCGAACCCGAAACCTGCAGGCACCCAGCGCTAGTCACTACAGCCATCAGGCCCCATCTAAACCTGCATTTCTATCTTTTAATTCAGAAGCAATTAATGAAATCAATATACATTTTGATTACTATAAATTATACATTTTTTATTACTTTTTGTGAATAACATGACTTCGTTTAACATGATTTTAGTTATCAAATACTTATTACAAGGGTTCTTTTTATTTCACATAAGAGTTAAATAGGAAAGAAACAGTAGACATAAGTATTTTAATGAAATTCTTAAGTTCAACAATATATTATTAAATTCTTTTTTCCAAAAAAAAAAAAAAAAAAGAAAAAAAAAAAAGTCAATTAAATTTAATCTTTGTCCTTCCTCGAGACTTTTTATTTATTCATTTATTTTATTATTATTCAATTCTTTCTATTAGCTCAAGCTCTCCCCCATATATCTCTTGTTCAAATTTTCAATCGTTTATAAAATACTTTTTATTCGCCCACTCAAGTTCAAATACATTTTTTTTTTTGAACTTGTAGTGGATGACACTTGATGTTAATACAGTTTTTCAAATATTCATTCAGTAATTAAATTTAATTAATTAATTTTAGTTTTTTAGATTTAAGTTGCATGTATCTACAAACAGATGGCGCCAGATAAAATTTAAAAAAAAATGAATGAAAATTATTTATAAAGGACATCTGCAATAGAGTGACAAAAGTAGGAATTGACTTAATTTTTTTTTTTTATATTACTTGTTTTTTATGTATGTGACAACGGTGAGCCTCGTACACCACTTATGGATCCCTATCCCCAACCCACCAACTAAGAACAGTGCCTTTCGGGAGAACTTTTTAAGAATAACTGCATATCGTATATCTCATCGCATATATATGCATATCACAGGGATATCGCACCGTGTCTAATGAGATATAACATATCGTATCCCACTTCCGCATATCGTATGGGTTTGGTTTGTCGCTCTACGGTCATTTTGTACACACTTTAGGCTAATTAGACCGGGACCTACTGTTTAATGTGGATTCCGAACTACTCACAAACATCCATGCCACCGCCAGGATTCGAACCTGTAACCTGTGGTATCAACGGCCAGAGCGCTAGCCACTTGGCCCTCAGGCCACCACATATCGTGTGGGAGAGAACCCAGAAGCTCCCACTAGATAGTCTAGGTAGATTATTGATGCGAGACGCTTTCTATACGTCATCCAATCACCTCGTTTTTGAAAGAAGTGACTACAACAATGCCGCCAGGGGATTCGAACCTATACCATGTTGCCAGTGCACCACGAGGTGTGCAAGACAACCTATTTGTCTTTAAAAAAAAATTACATTATCTGTTTTTTAATATTTTCTGAATTTACCACGAAGTGTCCCTAATGAATAAAAGATGGCGTTTCTGTCTTCTGGAAATCCCTTCCACGTGAAAATTATGACATTCCTTAAATAAATTTATATTATAATATACATATAAATAAGTAAATGCAATATTACATAACATTAAACAATATGAAAACAGAATAATTAACGTTTCAAGAATAATATATTTTGAGAATCTAATAAATAATAATCACTTGAAATAAATAAATATATTTTGTTGCAGTAACAATAATCTCAAATTAAGGTTGCATGAATTGTTCTTCTTTAATCTCCAATTTTGGATTGATTTCTTCTTCATTGGCGCGACAGCCAATTAATTTATATATATATATATATATGCATAATTATTATTACTTAATATATTATTATATTGTGAGATTAATATGTATAATTCATATTAGTTTCGTATTTATATGAATTAGAAGTTTTTATCCTCAATACAATTACGTTAAAAGATAGATAATATATTTAATGTATTGATGAAATGAGAGTTTCTTCTTCATTAGCACAACAGCCCAATGGTGGGCCAAGGCCGTCTGCTGGATTTCGAGACGGAAGATGTTTTCTTGTTTACGGGGTAGGATTGTCAGCCCCTACGCCCAACACTCTACAGTCATAGTAGACCCACGCGGGAGACTGGTGTTCGATTCCTCGCTAAAGAGAAATTTTGGGGGTCTGATGGCCGAGTGACTAGTGCTTTTTCACTTGGTACCACAGGTTTCGGGTTCAAATCCCGGATGTGCCATTGATGTTTGTAATGGTTCACAATCCACTTTAAGCCGTAGGTCCCGATCTCATATGACAGTAGAGCGTCACAGTGCCCAATCAGACTTCTCACCCACGTCATTCCTAAACTGTAAAGGGGCAACTCAGCTCTAGGTGGTGGGGGGTGGGGGTGTAGTAGTAGTCATAATAGACCGGGACCTACGGTTTAAAGTGGATTTCGAACCACTACAAACATCTATGGGAAAAGCCGGGACTTGAACCCGAGACCTGTAGTACCAAGCACTGCAGCGCTATTCCCTCGGTCATCATACCATTAAAAATTACTGCAATCTGGTAATATTTCAAGGGACCAAGCACTCTCATGTCAAATGAAGAAAACCCGAAAACTCTATCAAATAATCTGCCTACTCTGAGAATAAGCGCCGCTTACTCTGCTAGTTTCAGAAAACTGAAATAGTCATGACATAATATTAGAAGCTATTCTTTTTGTTGACAGCAAAGTGATGTGTCGCTCTACGGTCATTTTGTGCACATTATAGGTTAATTAGACCGAGACCTACAGTTTAACGTGGATTCCGAACCACTAACAAATTAATAAACGCCATGATTCGAACCTGAAACCAGGGCGCTAGCCATTGGCCATCAGGCAACTGAAAAAGAAGAAGATTGATATGTGTAAAAAATAGATTTATCTAATTCCATCATAAATACTATTATCAATGAAGTAGATTTGTACAAAATATTGAATATGACACAACAGTATTTATCTCATCATGCATAGAATAAGATTTAAAGTGGAATCGATTTATTTTGACTCTTGAAACATATTAGCAATCTTTTTTTTTTTTTTTAAATCATCGAAACAAATTTCTGAATTAAATCTAGATTGTGATTTCATCCAAGCCATATGTGGATACGTTATGATTGAATCTTCTCTCTGACCTCTAAAGTATATATCTGATGCATAAATATCGCATTAATGTATTCAATTTCTGAAAACCTTTTAACTCATTTTCACCATTTGCAAGTTAGATTTAGATTAGCACTTTAAATTCTAAAAAACTGCCACTCTTAAAAAGTGAGTTACACGAAATAAAAAACTATAAAAATTCTCAGAATTAGGTTTCAAAAATGTGTTGTTGTGTCTAATCCTCAGTGTCCTGCAGTGCAGATGATATCCCATAAGTAATCTGCTCATGGATGGAAGGAAAGGGGCAGCTTCTGTTGTGATGTAACACCCATATGTAGAAGTTTGACTTGGCTCCATAAAGCTGAAGAAGGGGGCAGTGCCTCCATGGAGGGCTTTACGGGGAAATACCCCACATTTGCGTATTGTATGGGAGAAAACCCAGAAAACTACACACCAGGTAGTCCGACTCACGAGGTAAGATGCCGAACAACAGAAACGCCATCGAATCTCGTCCTTATTTTGAAAGAGTCTCTACAACAAAGCCGCCAGCAGATTGAACGTCAGCCCTAATGCTCTCCAGCGGCGCACGTTGCCACAGAGCCACGAGTCGGTCTCCAAAACATAAAATTACTGGCCATTTATTTTTACATCTAAATAACTATATCTATTGAATCAATAATTAGTCAATAATTATTTCAAATGAATTAGATATGAATGATACTTATTTTTTTCCACTATCACAAATAATTACCATCAAAGAAAGCGATGTTTTTTTTTTTAAACAAATACCATACCGTCTATTTTGCGCTCTATTTTGAAAATTTTTTGAAAATTTTTGTTATTTTCGATTAAATAATTTTTAGCTCATGTAAGGATATAATAAAAAGATAAAAACTCAGAAATTCTTTAAATATATTTAATACTCCCCAATCATTTAATTAAAAACCCAGAAATTCTAAATATTTTTAAATTCATTTAATAAATTCTATTGTTGTTTCTTATACCACTTGGTCGACAGCAACATCTAGACCAAGTCCATGAACCTATGGGCATGATAAAAATGTAAAAAATAAAATAAAATGCAGCTTCTTTTTGTCCTTGACCATAGAATTACACGGGCACAAAGACATGGGGCATCCAAAGGGAGATGTCCGACTTTACCCCATCTTGGTTATATCCCAGGCACTGGTACCCATTTTAGGCACTTTTACGACATGCATGGCCTACAGTGGGGCTTTCAAACCCAGACCCATACGGGGGAGAATAAATTCTAAAACGCTGTATGCAAACCTAACAAAACTCGCAATCTAGAATAAAATTTTTAGTTAATCAGTGCCTACGCTGAAAGTGTTTTACTTTTTCTTCATAAAATTTACTGTAACAATGTAAAATTTCTTAATTTTTGAGCGAAATCTTGTCTCAGATATTCCATGTTATACTGGTGTTGTCAGTTAGTATCCATTATAAATAACGATTGAATTTCGTACATACATGAGTATGAGTTTCATTTATTTTCATATCGCATAAAAATCATTTAAATTAAACTTCTATTCAATAACGCTTTTAAACACTTTTAGTAAATCTTTGTTATATAAATGTGATAATATATTTTACATTCTACAAGTATCGCCAGTAATTTTCCATGGATGACTGCAGTGCGAAGTTCTTAATCTTCTTAATTCCCATTCACACCTAACGTTGCGTGGGAAACTTAATAAATAAAAATACTTCCTAGAATTCTTTCTTTCCATTTTATTTTTACGGATAATAACATCTTCAGTCAACAGGTTGCTGGTTCGAAATTACCTTCTTAGAGAGTTCACATTCAAGCCCATTAGGGAGTATTCGCCAATCCTTTGCACCAACAATAATAAACAAAAGTACCTTCATATCCATTCAGAAAACAACTAAATTGGGGGGTGAGCGAATGAAGGAGGGGGAGGGGCATCTTGAAGTAACATTTACAACACCGAAAGATATGGGGGTGGGAGGGATGGAATGCAGCGAGTGCTGCGAAGTACTACATGTACATTCATTCAGTTCCTAAGCCTTCTTGTACATGCAACCAGAGATGCATCCTTTCCTTTACCCTTCTCCGGAATTTCCGTTTTTTTTTTTTTCTCCTTTTTCTCCCCTTTCCCTTCAGGGTGCGTCTCAGGAGCTTCTCCGGTTTTGCATGCTGCACATCCTTTTCATACCGGAAAAGGGACTCCCCCTGTCGGCAGTCGCCTTCGTTATAAAACTAATTTCCCGAGGGAAATTAACAGCAAGTGTAGTATGTTTGTTACCACTTCTGTGACTCTCTACAAAAATCTCTGCTTGCTTCTCTCTTTCTTTCCTCTTTTACGTTTTTTTTTACTTTTTACTTTATCTCGCCATTGGAAATTTTTCTTGGCGAGTACGATGAAGAGAATGTTTAATTTTTATCTTGTTTGTTTTTATTCGTTCTCGCTTTATTACCGCTATGGCCTGTCTCTATCTATTAGGAGATATTTGAGTTTTTTTTTTTTTTTTTTTTTTTAGGTGCGAAATGTTTACGGAATGTTTCTATCCCGATGGACCGGGTAGTTCCCGTCTTTTAGGACTTCGCTTCTTTTCGCGCGTTGTTTTGAGTGTGATGGATAGAAAGAAGAGTGGTAGATGAAAATATTCCAAACTAATTGGCTCCATTTCCACAAAAAAAAATCCCCCGACATTTGTAGAGAAGTAACTAAAAAAAAAAGCAGTGAAACATAGCTACATTTTCGAAATTTAACAACTGAAAGTGAAATAATCGACGGACAAGAGATATGGACGGAATAATAAGATGTTAATTTTATAAAAATGTTAAAAACAATACTAAATTCATCAGCATCAACATCAATAACACGACAGATCAGCGTGGGCCAAGACTTTCATTTGAAGAGTTTTCCATGCCTTCCTCTGGGCGACAATGGACCTCCAATTGTTAACCGTTAGTACAGCAAAATCATTTTCAACTGCGTCTATCCATTGCAACTTGGGTCGTCCTCTTCTTCTTTACCCCTGCGTAAGAATAATAAATACATCATCATCATCATCACTAGCACGACAACCCAGGGAGGGATATGGTTTTCCTTTGAAAATTTCAATACATTACTCTGGGTAACAATGGTCCTCCAATTCTTAACGTTTAGTACAGCAAAATCTTTTCAACTGCGCCTATCCATCTCAACTTGGGTCGCCCTCTTCCTCTTTGTTCCTGTGGCTGTGCCAAAAACGAGCTTTATTATCGTTATGGCCTGTCTCTATCTATTAGGAGATGTTTGAGTTTTTGTTTTTTTAGTTAGGTGCGAAATGTTTGTTCCCCCCTTCCTTATCCCGATGGACCGGGTTGTTCCCGTCTTTTAGGACTTCGCTTCTTTTCGCGCGTTTGCTTTGAGTGTGATGGATAGAAAGAAGAGTGGTAGATGAAAATATTCCAAACTAATTGGCTCCATTTCCACAAAAAAAAAGTCCCCGACATTTATAAAGAAGTAACTAAAAAAGCAGTGAAACATAGCTACATTTAACAACTGAAAGTAAAATAATCGATTGATACTACTAAGATAATAATTTTTTTAAAACAAATAGTAAATTCATCATAATCATCCTCAATCAATAGCAAGAGAGTCAGGGTGGGATAAGGCCTTCCTTTGAAGAGATTTCCATGCATTCCTCCGGGTGACAACGGTCCTCAATTCTTAACTATTAGTACAGCAAAATATTTTTCAACTGCGTCTATCCATCGCAACTTGGATAGTCCACTTCCTCTTTGTCCATGTGGTTTTTGCCAAAACGAGTCTTTTACAGGGTTTAAATCATTCATTCTAAATACATGAGCAGCCCAGTTTAATCTATTGATTTTAATAAATTTTATAATATCTGGGTATTTATAGCATTTAATAAATTTCTTTTGTACCGTCTTTTCCAACAATCACTTTCCCTAACACCTCCAAGAACAGCCTTTAAAATCTCCCTCTCAGATATATCCACATGGACCTCATCAGATAATGTCAAAAGCGCGGTCATATACCACATACGTCTGATAAAGATTTCAGAGCCATATACCAAAATAGGTCTAATAAGGGTTTTATGCTATAACAAGAATTTAGATTTTCTGCTTATGAACTGTGATTTAAACAGATTATTTTTAGTTAGGTGCGAAAAGTTTTAGTTTTGTTTCTTTCGCCACTATCCCGGTGGACCAGGTTGTTCCCGTCTTTTAGGACTTCATTTCTTTTCGCGAGCTGTTTTGAGAATGTTTTTGAGTGTGATGGATGATGGAAGAAAGAGTGGTAGATAAAAATATTCGAAACTAATTGACTCCATTTCCACAAAAAAAAAAAAAAAAAAAAAACTACATTTGTAAAGAAGTAACTAAAAAAGCAGTGAAACATAGCTACGTTTTCGAAATTGAACAACTGAAAGTGAAATAATCGATGAAGACTATTAAGATATTCATTTTATAAAAACGGAAAGTGGGGAGGGGGAGGCAGAGAGATGGCAGAGTGGCTAGCGCTCTGGCGCTCGGTACCCCAGGTTTCGGGTCAGAGTCCCAGCGGTGCCATGGATGTTTGTAGTGGTTCGGAATCCATTTTAAACCCTAGGACCCGGTCTAGCATGATCGTCGAACGTTGCGGGGTATTGTTACTTCGCGTCCGTGGCTTATCTTCAAGTTACACGCACTTCCTGGGTAGTGCTAAGTGGGTAACGTCGATGCATCGTCGATGTTTGCCAGCTGCATTAGAACAAAATTTAAAAAAAAAAAAAAAAAACGATAAAAAGAATAGTAAATTCATCATCGATAGCTCGACAGCCCAGAATGGACCAAGGCTTTCATTTGAAGAGATTTCCATGCATTTCTCTGGGAGACAATGGCCCTCAGTTCTTAACCTTTAGTACAGTAAAAAGTCTTTTTCAATTGCGCCTATCCATCGCAATTTCGATCGTCCTCTTCCTCTTTGTGCCTGTGGCTTTGCCAAAACGAGTCTTTTTATAGGTTTTAAATCCTTCCTGTTAAATACATGAGCAGCCCAGTTTAATCTATTGATTTTAATAAATTTCTGCGTTGTACCGTCTTCTCCAACAATCATTTTCCTAACACCTCCAAGAACAGCTTTAAAATCTTCCGCTCAAATATACCCAAATGGGCCTCATCAGATTTTGCCAAAATCCATGTTTCAGAGCCATAGACCAAAATAGGTCTAATAAGGTTTTATATAATAATTTTTCTGCATATGAACTGTGATTTAAACAGATTTCTTAACCCAAAAAGGCCCTTATAATTCACAATTCTATTTTTTATTTCAGGTAAGATATTATTTTGACAATTAATAGTAAATTCACTGACATCAATAGTAGACAATTATAATTCACGTATCTTAAAAAATTAGCACACATATTAGATATGAGACATTCTATAACTTTTGTATTACAATAGTAATAGCTGCGATCCGGCTCGTGGCGTAGTGATAACGAACGCAACTAACGTACTAAAGTTCGAGTTCATATTCCTTGGTGATCTTAGTTGTAGTAACTGATTTCAGAGACATCGAGACTCGATGACGTAAAAACAATAATAAACTGTCTCACATGTATAGTCAGTCTACCTGATGAGAGTTTTCCAGGCTTTCTACCATACGATACGCAAATGCGGGACAATTATCCCTGAAAACCTCTTTATCTTATCAGTGAGTTGATAGTCGAATACATACGTGGAGCGCAAAATCCACCAATGTTCAACGACAAAAATATAGCAACTATTGAGGCAAAACAATCAGTTTTACCAGTCACAAAGACAAAATCCCTACTCCACTTTCCTTACTCCAATCCCTACTTTACCCTACTTTCCTTACTCCAATCCCTACTCCAAAAGTTCCAGGAGCAATTCTTATTTGTAAAAAGTTAATTCGGAAAAATAATAAAAACCCCAATATTAATAACAATAAAACAGTAAATTTTCTTCCTGTACTTTTTGTTTTGTAATGATACTAATTACAGTCTTTTTTTCATTTATTGTTCTTGTCCCTAAAATATTGCTTCTGGCTATCTGCTTTGACTATTATAAAAATCGCATTAATATTTTATCGCATTTAGCTTTTCTTACAGTGAAAATAAAATCATTTTGAAAATTCACGGTGATGTGATTTTCCGTCCATCTCTAATGCCTATTATCGGAATGATGTATTGCCAAAAAAAAATTTTTAATTATAATATTTGTTTTGGTTCGGTTTGTGGCTCTATGGTCACTTTGTGCACACTTTGGGTTAATTAGACCGGGACCTACGGTTTAAAGTAATTATAATGAAGACACAAACACTATATCGATAACAAAATTGTAAGTAAGTAAAAATATATATAATAATTTATTATAACGTGTGAAGTGAAGCAAATTATAATGCTTTTATGGAAAAAAAAAAAACAAACTCATCATAAAAAAGTGACAGTATATTTTTTTAAACCACCAATTAATTTTTCATGCATTACATAAATCAACACGAAATTTAAAGGAGTAATTTACAAAATATCTGTATAAATAATTAAATATGTACATGTAGCAAACTGGAAAGAATGAAGAAATGTGCATTAGTATCAAAAAATTAAAGACAGTGTGTATTGAAAGTCGATATACGTAGACACCATATACACGTGATGAAAAGAATACACATTCAAGATCATAAGACTCATCCATAAATAGGAATTGTGCACGAAATGTTCAAGTGGATAATTCGTGAAGTCTTCGCAGGGAAACTTCACCTGCAGATGAAACATGCTCAAATACAACCCCCATGCAAGATGTAATAAAGATTCCTAACCTCATCCTGTGATACATTTTTGCCAGACATTCTTCAATTGTTACTTTATATCTTTTGAAGCTCACCATCTACCATGCATATTAGATTGGTAAAAGTCTGGTGAATTGGTAGGCCAAAGAGAAGTATAAACAGCATGGGGACAAGTCCAGACATATACCAGCAATATGAAGCCAGGTCATTGAGAAAAATTATCCCAGGATGACGTGCCTAGAAAGATGTCAGCAATATATTGTTGGTGCTGTTACTATTAAAGTTGTACTCAATATGCCTTGCTGTTGTCAGAAATAGACCCCATATAATCATACCAGAAGTAATGGCTGTGTGGTTAAGCAAAGGCTGAAATCCGTTAGGCCTGGCACATGAATCAGATGGTCATTTGTTCCAAGATTGAAACGAGATTCACCTTTGAACACTATCTGCTGGTAGCCATGAAGATAGGCTACAACACAACAAAAATGACTCTCGATGTTGTGCGTTAAAGATATATCTTTCAAAGACGGCTGTAAAGATGTCTTAAGTTGAAATCTAGATGTCCCGACTGAGCATATGTATTAGCCAAATACGTAGTATCAATGAAATTTGTAAGAAATTGTTGAATCCCTCAATTGTCTATAATTTATTTCATGAAATTAAAAAATCTCTTCATTAAAAGTTATTAAAATCTAAATATTGTCCCATTTGGAGGCGTTGGGAAAATAAAAGAACTAATTGAAAACCAGATTTAAAAATTTGTAAGCCAACCAACAATATATGTATAAGAGTACAAAGAATTAAAAGCATATTGAAATAAGGAGTGATTGATTATGACATGCAAAATGTTGAAAGACATACACCTATAACAATTATATTATATACAAATCAAGACTTTCAAATAAATATTATGTAATTTAAAATAAAAAAAGTGAATATAAAAACTCGCTCTGAATTTAAAACACGAAAAACTCGGAAATAAGTGGTTCAATTCTATAAATGTTTTCCCAATTCTTATTGAGTTAATAGCAGCAAAATAGATGAAACATAGCGGTGGTCTCATGCCCTTTTTTTAAAAAATAAAAAAATGCCCTTTTTTTTAAAAAAAAAAATTATTTATATTAATAAAATTATAAAATGAAAAATAACAAATATTTCAAAAGTGTAGATGTTGATGAAATCAGTTGCAGGTAATAAAACAGAATGAGCAAACGTCAAATTAGGAGAAAAAAATAGCTTAGGAAAAGCGAACTTTTTTCATCTAGGCAGTTGTAAGGAATTAATTTAAAATATTTAGAACAGTGCGAGGTCTTTTGCTTATGTTTGCGGGAAGAAATATCACAATCGTAATTTTGTAGATATTTAATACAGGGTTATTGATGTTTCGCATATCATTATAGAATTTAGTAGAAATTTTGTGAAGAAATTGTCTTAAACTTGGAATCGAGCGAGCTCGTCTAATATCGTCATTACGAACGTACCAGGGTGAATTCGTTAACATTCTGAGAGTTTTGTTCTCAAGCCTTTGAATAATTTCAAAATTTGAACGTGCAACAGAACCCCAAACTGGGCTTGCATAAGCTAATACCGGATGAAGATAAGAGAGATATACAATAAATTTTTTTTATTAATCTTTCAATTTGTTTTTTAATTGTCTCATGTAAGGAGAGAGGGGAGCAGCTTCTGTTGTGATGGAGCACCCGTAGGTAGAAGTCTGACTCCGTGACTTTCGGGAGGACTTTTATGGGAATTCCCCTGTATTTGCTTATCGTATGCGAGAAAACTCCCACCAGGTAGTCCGACTCACAAGGCAAGATGCTGAGCATCACAAATGCTATCGAGTCTCTTCGTTTTTAAACAGTGTGCACAACAAAGCGGCATTGTTTTCTCAAGAGAAGAGCTTTTGACATTTCATTCTCAGGACAGGAATGTATGTTATTTGACAAATATAAAATAAACCCATCACTCATATTTGACAGCAGACGAGCTTTATTGTGTACAGTTATATTACATGCAATTAGTTTTGTACTAATGAGAACTTATCACTGAAATCTGATAGCAGATATTTAGTATCATGTATAATGAGGAAATTAGCGAATGTCTGTGCGACCTTCACCAGTCCAGACTATTACAGATTGAGTATGAACTACATCACGAGTTGTTCCCATCGTGATTGGAGATAGACCGAGTTGAAAAATATCTACTCCAATGAGGAGCGAGGGAAGCTGACCACCCCTCTTGACGGATTGTCTTAAAAGGAGTTTTTTTGGTGAAGAGAGTTCTGCGATGAGTCTACCAGAAGTGTTTTTTTTTTTTTTTCCTCTCAAGCAACTGAATAGGCCGGAGTTTTCTGCCTGTTTCCAAAGGAAGGAGCCCCCTTGTGGTTTCGTGAATCACGCCGTATGATAATTAAGGTCTGCCGCAAACCAGGTGTTTAGATTCATTGTAGACTCAAGAACTCTTAAAATCTCTGAACTAAGTTTGGTTTGTCGCTCTATGGTCATCTTGTGCACACTTTTTAGAGGCTAAATAGACCGGGATCAACAGTTTAACGTGGATTCGAACCACACACATCCTTCCACAGCTAGGATTCGAGCCTGAAGCCTTCAGTACCAACGGCCAGAGCGCTAGCCAGTTGGCCATCAGGCCGCCTCCGAACTAATAGTGAAATGCATTTGGTTATCAAATTTATATACTTAATTATCATTTTTTTGTAAATAGATTCTGTATATAAATATATAATGTTTGTAAATAAAATTTAAAAGCATTCCCATGAACCTGAAAAAGCCCTCTTCTTGAAGTCATTATAGGTCTAGTATAGCGCAAAATGTTACAATAACGTTAAGCAATTGCAGTAAGATTGGAACCAGATTCTCACTATTCGACTATAATTAGTAAGGTAAAATATATACATATCACTCATTCTAGCATGAGGATTGGTCACAACATAGAAACCTCTGATCTCAGTTTGTACCCATGAGACTAGAAAAATCGTTATTTTATCAACTTCTGACATTACAGCTCAAAGAAAATCAGCATTAATCACCACTATAGATAATCTAATCCTTCTCATATGAATGCACACAATAAATTACAATCTTTAAAAAAAAAAAAAAAAAAAAAATGTTCTATAAGCTTCATGTTCTATTTTAATATAATGGTGGTTATTTGTAGAATTCTAATATTTCACATTGAAAAGCCTTTGACTATGGAAACTTAAAACCTGTTTGCAACAATCTTCATTAACAGGGATTTTCAAATTTGCAACTATAAAATATATATATCAAAATATGTCTGTTGTCTTGCTGTTACACAAGTGCCGTTTTATCAAATATCATGACCATTAATGCCTTCAATTATAATAAAACTTTTCCAGAGATGATTGTGATTACTATTGAAAAGTTTTGAATTTAATGTCAAATTTTCAGAACCTGTACCCAAAATAATTTAGACTTCCCAAACATAAGACATCAAAACATAACTAGCTAGATATCTCTTATATATAATTCCTGTGTCACGATGGACTCTGACACTAACAATCCGATTTTAACTTTTTTTTTTTCTTAAACGTGTGTTTTGTTCCAACTTGGGATAGTTTTTATTCAGATTTTTTTTTTTTAAATGCAAAATCGACTAATTTCATATTTCATTCGGCGCAACTAAAATTTGCGATTTCACATCCGATGGACGTAATTTTGAAAGTACATTCAAAATACAAAGTCAGGTGTACCATAAGATCGGGTCGTTGATGCCAATACCTAACGAGGAATCACAATTTTTTCAAATTTATTTTATGAGCAGTTCTGAAGAACGTGCGACAACTCGATGCCAGTATAATTTTATCGAACAAGCAAGTACAAAGAACTATTGTAGAATTGTTGGAAAATCTTTTAGAAAATCATAACCAACTTATTAAATTATTTAACGAATTTATTTATTTTGACGAAAGACAGATTAACAAGAAATAGTGTTCATCGCTTAGTTCTTAGATAAATGAAAGTAATGATTATTAAAAATTATATTAGGTACAATAATTATAAAACAGTGTTAAAAATCAACATTATCTACCTAAATTAATAAAAATTTATATTTATTAATTTATTTTTATTATTATCTACCTAAATTAATTTTTATTAATTACTATCTTAAATTAATAAAAAATTAAACATTTTCTATTCGTTGAAGTTTAATTTGAACTTTCATCCATATTTACCAATCACTTCCTTAACAATGCCAATTATAGTATCTAATAATTAAACGAAATACAAGAAAGCCACAGCAACGCGTGGGCCGGATCTGCTAGTGTTATATACATATATATAAATTTATATTTACCATCATAACTATATTTATATTTATCACCATTCACAAAAACCACAAAGAGTTTTTTAAACAAATTTACTTCAAAGATTATCTATTAAAAAAAAATTCTAAAAACATTTGGACTTGAAAAATCAACAAAAAATGCATATTTAAAACAAGAAAATTAGATTGATTTTAATAATGGAATGCTAATAACGAGTAGCAACTAACGCCTATTACCTGATGTTTAATCAGTATGTAGCAGAATATAAAGCTGAAATTATATTTAATCTATATAACATAAATTTCTTATTGTTGTTAATTATTTACAAAACATATTCTTAACATTATAAATTAAAGAAAAAGACACCACAATTTATTATGAGAGTACAGCTACAATTTATTTCAAATTTATATGTTACAGATTTAAGCAACTATATAAATTACAAAATGACATTTAAAAGATATACAATAAAAAAGAAATAAGTCAATTGATCACAATGAAACCCATTGACGAAGTACATGAGTTGTCCCTTTACAAATACATTCATTAAGCATCATCTAAACAGATACACACTTTTTTTTTATTGCTTAATTGTCTAATCTAAAAAAATAAAAGCATTAGATGATGGTGAGATTGTTAAGGAAGCACTAAATATTATTGCAATGGAATAAAAATGTATAAATAGAAACTGCCATGTAAATTGAATATTGCTTAATATAAGGCCTTTTTTTTTTTTTTTTTCCCAACTCAGTACACTAACTACACAGACATTTTAGACAGGACATTAATAAATTCATTTAATAATTTCATTCTAAACACAAAATAAATGAAATACTAAATTCATATATGGATTATTTTCAAAAAATACTTACACATGTTATCTAGAATTTTCATTTCAATATAAAAATATTGTTATAAATTTAGCTAGTCACCTTTGATTTAATTTACTATAAAATGAATAGAAATTATTATATATTTATGTTAATAAGCAACACTCAAGATTTATTTTCTCTCTACTTTAAATTGAAACTTGGTCAAATTAAGAGAGTTTTAGAATTGTATTAGTTAGCATGCTATGATATAATATAATTTTTACATATGATTAAAATCTACTTAAAATATTTATAACCCTTAAAGCACACCACATGATTTACAACATGCAATAAAATTACATTATGTTAATGTAATATTTATTAAATATATTAATATAAGCTTTTAATTTTTCAAATTATTAACAAAATAATAAAAGCTTACATTAAAAATGACCCAACTATTGATAAGTTCATTAAATATATGATGAAAATTACTTTTGAACATAATTCAGTACACAGTAGCAAAAGCTTTTTCTTTTTACATTAGCCTAGTGTAATAATCCTGTCACTAAATAAAATAGCATTGGATATATAGCTATTGTATAAAAATAATTAATACCATAATCTAGTGTTTATTTTAATGCAATAAATATCAGTAAAAATAAACTATGTTTTTATGATTAGTTTTGCACTGTTAAATGTAAGGGTTGTTATAATACATCATATATATAACAAATCCTAATGTAATAATACTAACCTATCATTTTTAGAAATAATAAATATATAGATAATTTAAAATTAAATTGTATACATATTTCCTGACAAAATATATAAAATAATAAGAGAAAAATATAACAGTAAATATAAATATTGTTATATGAAAATATAAACTTGTTTGTAAGAATATGTGTGTAGGCAATAATTTTTCATTAGTTTCTGAAATTATGCTTTAATAAAATTTAAAGGACATTTTTTTATACAATGCAAATGGATTTTCAAAGTTTTCTTTTTAATTTCTTGTACTAAGTAAATTATATATTTTATTTGCAAAATTTTCATAAGCAACATTATAAATACTTCATAAATGTTTGAAATTCTAAACCAAATTTTAGAAAAATGCTTCTCACTAAATTAATACAACAAATATTTCAAAAGAAAAAAATTAAAATTTAGCATTTCTCAATAATTTGGGGTTAGAATAATTGAATTTTTTTTTTTTTTTTTTAATAAATATGACTTAACATATAATATAAGCCTCATTCTTTTTCAACATACAATGAATTTAAAGAAGGAATATAAAACATTTTAATAATCATTTATAGAAATCTTAACACATAATTTATAGAAAATGACCACAGCAATAAAAATAAATGCAATATTAAATATTTGCTTTGATATTATATTAATGTTACACATCAATACATTTTCTCATCTCGATAAATAAAATTTTTAAAATAAGTAGAGTAAAAATCAAGTAATAATATAAAGCAGAACAAAATTAAAAATGAATAAAAAACAAATACTAAGCAATAGATTCCATTTAAATTAATATGCATGCTTACAAATAAAAAAAAAAGTATTATGCAACACAAATAATTTTCCTAAATACATGAATATTTTGATAAATTTAAATATATTTCATGACCAAGCAATTAAAGTAATAAATTATGCTAAATTGGAGAGTGATCAAAATCAAATAGCATTATTTTTTATCTTATTACTAAATATAATTAAGAGTAAAACTATGAAAAAATTTATTTTCACACATATTTTTATTATTTTAACAAATTCTTTGTTATTTCATTAATAATTAAGAATAGCCATTTTAAAATGGCTAGTTTAATAATAGGAATAAGAAAAATTTGTTCACAATTTTTCATAATACAAGATTCAAAATTAACCCTTCACAACAAACACTACAAAACAAATATTATTTTAAATTAAAAAGTATTATATCATGAATTTTATGATACTTAAATAATATGCTTAAAACAAATTAAAGGACAATTGTAGCATATTAATTTTATTGTTTTCATTTGTATTGTACTGTATAGGCATTGAACTTGCTTAGGCTTATAACGCTATATTTATTTTAATTAATAAACTTATGGCATGTTTTAGTCCTGTTTTTTAAAGCAAGATTGAGTCCTAACTGATCCACCTTCATTTTTTATTTTGATTCAGCCTAGTAGATGGTGTGATGATTAAACTCTTTATCAAAACAATATTATGTAGTCAAAATACATATATAAAATCAATACAAATATAAACATAACAATATCAATCTCAGGATCTGCCAATTCACTTAAATCACTCGCATCAACTTCATAACCTACTTTTGTCTTTAAAATATACCAACAAAACGCCTGATCAATTTCCATCAGTTATCTTTACCTATTTTCGGCAACTGTCAGCATCATTTATCTACTATCTGTTTTTATCATCTGTCATTATTAACACTACTGTATTCATTACAAAAAAGAGCCACATCATCTACCAATTTCTTCATACACCTTCAGCAACTTTCCTACATCTAGATGGATTCCAACTATTATTAACAAGATTGGCACTTTATCGATCTTACCCTTTCATATTACCTCATATGCCCCATCATCATCTACCTTATAATTCCTTTTTCGTATGTCTCAATTACTGCCAAATTAACTTTTCTGTGCCTGTTTTGACTTCACTGCTTTAATAACTCTTATTCCACCTTCAAGCATCTCTTTTACAAAATGCATCCTATGTGATGCTTTTCTCATCCATCAGCAGTAGTTATATCATCTTTGTAACTTTCATGCAATTTTTCACCCTAATTCTCAGCCTTGCGTTGGTTCGCCTTCACATTCAATGTGTGCAGTTTAATTTTCCAAATGTTTTGTATTACTTCAGCTTTCGTTTTCAGTATGTGGGGATACTGAAAACGAAAAGCTCTTTAAGATGTATCAATGACTTCATTATGTTAATGACTTCCATTGATTCCATCTTGTTTTGTTTCAAATACTATAGTTCAATGTTTTCTTGCTCTACACATTAATGAAGTGTAATAAGAGATGAACAGTAATATAAATTATGTTTCTAAATTAAGATATGAAAAATTTGATATAGATAGCAAAATAAAATATTTAGTATTTGCAAATCTAAAAAAATAAAAATTAAATTAGAAAACATTAAGTATATTATGCTCAAGCTGATTAGAGGGTTAATTTTTCTTGATATTTAATGAAAATATATTCATTAATCAAAAATATTTAAATTTTCAAAAAGGTATTTCACATCTAAAAGATTATTTAAAAAAAAGACATCAAATCAACAAAGTATATTTTGAATAATGAAACTTAGTACAATTTGATAATTTCATAATAAATGCTTTGACAAAAAATGTAGAAAACAAAAGAATTTAATAATCAACAAGAGGTTTTGTGCCATATGACTTAGATGGCGACCTTGATTTTCTTGATGGTGAATGATTTCCTTGTCTATAATGAAAAAATTGCTTTAGATAAATAAACTGGCATACAATATACATAGAAAATACAAACACATTAAGTTTTAAAATATATTTATAACATAATTTAATGTCTTTAAACAGAAAGTTATATACTAAAAACTTAAAAATTTCAGATGCAGATTATCTGTGGATTTCCTCCCTAACCCCCAAAATAATCAGTAAAATTTAATTTTCTACAGTTCTATGGTAATCTATGGGTAGCTCTTCTATTCATCTATAGCATCTGGGTAAGTTCACAATGGTTCTTAAACTGAGCCCTGCTATCCACCAAGATTAAATGAAGTGGTTTCAAAAATACCTCAAAGGATTCATCCAGCAAAATGTTGAGCTATTTTGGATTGCTGCCATGTTTTTATTAACAAAGCTTGATTACCTAATTTAAGTTCTATAATGTTGTCAATTAAACTCGTGTTAAAATGGTAAACTCATGTTAAAAAAAAAAAAAAGGTTTTTAATAAATATTTTGGTTACTTTATATAAGAAGAAATTATCTTATTTCCACTTTAAATAATATATATAATAATGGTGCTAAAAAAGGTGATTTTTTTTTTTTTTTTTTTTTTTTGTGTATTTAGCAGTAGTTACAAATTTTAAAAAATCTTATTAAATTGTTATTTATTGGCCAATTAATATAAACCTAAGAAAAATATATTATATTTATGTAATATTATTTGCTTTGAAAATCATAAAAAAAACTTTTTCATCAAAAATAAATTTAAAAAAAAAAAAAAAAAATTTTTTTCTTAGACTGAAATTTCAATTTTAAACTTGATGTCTAAGATTTATAATTTTAAAAATAAATAATTATTTCTCAAAAATTGTCTTATCAACAGTAATCTATATATTACTAATAATTAATTTTAAAAAGGTCCACAATTCATCAAAAAAAAAAAAAAAAATTAAGAGACTGGCCACACATGAAATCTTAAAAACTTTTGAGAACCCCTGATCTAAAGCCTATTATTTTCATTAGTGATTACAATTCTAGTCAACCAATTATACATAGCGGGGGTGAGAGTGTAAATTTCTTTTCCCTTGCCAATTTTTTATGCTCACATTTTTATGCCATTTTGTCTTGGGCATAGCCATGAAACCTCTTTTTTTCTTCTTTTTGAGAATTCAAAATATCAAATGAATAAAAGTGCATTAGTTATACTGTTGTATGCAAAACAGAATCAGGAGGAATCAGGAGGTTGGAAAGATATGGATAAATCAAATATCAGGATTTAGAAGAAAGAAAGAAAGAAAACATGTTGAAAAAGACAAGGTTTCCATCAAAGATATCCATTATAGCCAGAAATGGAAGAAAAATTACGATTCTGGATGCTACCTGAGAAGGAAGACAATGATGTTTCAACATGCAAGATCTGATACAAATCTCAGCAGATAAATCTTCAAATAAATAAATTATTAAAAAAACGTGGCAAATTCATGATAGTTATGGAGCTTTTATAATTTTTTTTAAATAAATGTTAATAATATCAAAGCTATTTTATAAAAATAAAATTGTCAACATTGATAACAATACCATTGTTGTTTGCCTATTTAACTCTGTTTCTAACTATGTTTCAATATTGTTTCTCTAAATACATCACAGCATGAAAAATCATCTTTACAGTTGTAGTATGCTGGCTATAAATAGTACAAATATCATCCATTTCAGTTTTTGTGCAAAAAAGTTTTCAAAGGAGAACTTTTGAGTGAAGGAGAAATCAGAAGAATGCAAAAACATTGGATAAATAAAGAAGAAATGAATTTCTAATATTTGAAGGAGAAAAAAAAAAAAATTTTTTTTAAACCAAATACTTTGCTTGTGGAATGGATTCTATTAAAGGTCACAATAATAAAAATGTGAAAAACTTTTAAAAGTACACAATTATGTGATGTGTGTGCTATTTCAGGAAGGCCTCACCAAAATACAAACAGCCTCTTGAACTTCAAATAAATAGATATATATACACATTAAAAAAATGGATTAGAAGTAATATATTTATTTATATTATGATTTTTTTTTTACATGGGAAAAGTTGTACTTCTATAAAGGAAATTTTAAGGAATTCTAGATTTTAAATCAATATTTGAAAATAAAGAGACAGGAACTTTCCATAAGCAAATAATTTGAATGTCCTACATAATTTATTTAGGCTATATTGATCTACTTTTAACAGCAAAGTTTAAAATAAGTACAATCTTGATAGTTTCTATTCCTTTTAAATGGTCCAAGAAATTAATGTAATTTTTAAATTAATGTATGTTTTATAAAAATTTAATATCAACTAAAGATTCTGAATTTAGCAAAACAGTTAAATAAATTTGGAATATTACATTTACATTTGGCAATGCATTGATTTAATTTTTAGGTAATTAAATTCTTTACAGAGCAAAACATCAAAATGAAGGTTAAACATAATCTGTTACAACTTATAGAAAAATTTAGTTTAAAATACAGATAAATAGATTGCAATTAATAAAGATGGTTCTTTTAGTTTAAAAGCGAATTCATATAAACCTGTGATGTCTAGATGTGTTGTCCTCATATCTTCTGGAATCATTTCTACGGGAATCATTTTTAGATGGTGAATATCTTCGAGAACTCTTAGTTGGAGAATATCTGCGAGGTGAACGCCTAGGTGAATACTTATGAGAGCATGACTGATTTCTGGAACTATGTGTTGGACTTCTTCGATAACTCCGATGAGGACTTCGTCTAGGACTATATCTTGCAGGACTTCTCCTCCGATAAGGTGATCGCCTCCTTCTATCCATAGGACTTCTTCTCCTATATGGGGATCGTCTTCTTTCATCAACAGGACTTCTTCGAGATGATCGTGGAGGAGTTTTAGAACGGCTTCGATGCTTATTAGATGAAGCAACAGGAGGTGGACTATGTTCTGGACTACTGTAACTACTGTTGCTTCTGCTAGATGTTGGACTATTTCTCTTAACGTCAGGAATCTGGATATTAGAATCTGGATTCTTAGTCCATGTGCTATCACTGTCCGAGTCATTACCATATCCACGCAATTTATGTCTTTTCTCTCTTTCCCTGAGAAGAAAAAAAAATCTCTTAAATTTTTAATGAAATATGAATAAACTGATAAAAGTTTAACTTATATTTTTAAAAATGTAGTTTACATAATTCATCCATATTGTTGGATCAAGTTCATTTAATTCTAACCTACATATAAACAGATAGTAGTAATTATTAATAAAAAAAAAAAAGAAATCTTGAATATGTTTAAAGTTTTTCATTCATTAATTGGCTTTAACACAATTTGCATGGGATATTTTCATTATTATTCTAGGATTTGTCAAATTTGTAATATTATATAATCACAATATAAAACGAATTTTTTTTTTTTTTTTTTTTTGAAGTTTTCCAATTACGTTAAAATTTTCACTATTAATTACCCTCGAGAAATAACTTTTTACGTAAAACACATGAAAATACATGAAAATAATTAGGAATCATTTTTTTAATATAAAACTATTTTAAATGATTTTTTAAATTTCATTAATGGATTAAAATAAAATTTTGTAATTTGTAAAAATGTTCAGAATATTGCTTTTGATTAAAAAGAATTAAAAATCCATTTAGAACCCTAATGCTAATTACCAAAATAAACAAATAGATTTCTTTACATTAAATTTTTGCAATATTGCTACTTTGAATACTTTTTCGTTATTATAATATTTCAGAATAAATTAGCATTACAAATTAAAATAAAAATATTAAAATTTTTTTAAATAAGAATATCAACAGTCTATACACAAATTTATATATATATATACACTGAAGTGACAAAAGTCATGGGATAGCAATATGCAAATTTTCAGATGGCAGTAGCATCGCGTAGGACAGGTATAAATGCGCAGTGCTTTCATTTCTGTTCAAATTATTCATGTGAAGAGGTTTTGACGTGATGATGACCGCACGACGGTAATTAACAGACTTTGAACGCGGAATGTTAGTTGGAGCTAGACGCATGGGTCATGCCATTTCGGAAATCGTTAGGGAATTCAAAATTACCAGATCCACTGAGTCAAGAGTGTGCCGAGAGTATGAAATTTCAGGCATAACATCCCACCATGGACAGCGCAGTGGTCGACCGCCTGCACTTAACGACCGAGACCGGCGACGTCTGCAAAGAGTCGTAAATTCTAACAGACAAGCAACACTGCGTCAAATAACCGCAGAAATCAATGTGGGACGTACAAGGGACTTGTCTGTTAGAACTGTGCGGAGAAATTTGGCTTTCTTGGGCTATTCCAGCAGAAGACCGACTCGAGTGCCTTTACTGACAGAACGACATCGCTTGCAGCGACTCTCGTGGGCACGTGAGCATATCGGTTGGTCCCTAGATGAATGGAAAACCGTGGACTGGTCCGATGAGTCACGATTTCAGTTGGTAAGAGCTGATGGTAGGGTTCGAGTGTGGCGCAGACCCCACGAAGCCATGGACCCAAACTGTCAGCAAGGCACTGTTCAAGCTGGTGGTGGCTCCGTAATGGTGTGGGCTGTTTTTCATGGCATGGACTTGGTCCTCTGGTGCGACTGGACCGAGCATTGACTGGAAAAGCTTATGTTCAGCTACTTGGAGATCACTTGCAGCCATTCATGGACTTCATGTACCCAAACAACGATGGGATTTTTATGGATGACAATGCACCATGTCACCGGGCCACAACTGTTCGCGATTGGTTTGAAGAACATTCTGGACAATTCCAACGAATGATCTGGCCACCTAGATCGCCCGACATGAATCCCATCGAGCATTTATGGGACATCATCGAGAGGTCTGTTCGTGCCCAAAATCCTGCACCATCAACGCTTTCACAATTATGGACGTCTATCGAGACAGCATGTCTCAATATTCCTGCAGAAGACTTCCAATGACTTGTTGAGTTCATGCCACGTCGAGTTGCTGCATTTCGCCGGGCGAAAGGAGGGCCGACACGATATTAAGAGGTATCCCATGACTTTTGTCACTTCAGTGTATACTACATGTACATAAAGCCATATATGTATATATATATAGATCATTTATAAGCAAATAATAAATTACAGTTGAACAAATATATGCATAATAAATATTTCTTAGCATCATTAACGAATAATACCTATCATCCAAAATTTTATATAAAAACTACAAAACCCATTAAAAAAACATATCATTTCATCGGAAGAATATTGTACTTTGAATCTAAATTTAATTTTTTATTTACTTACACTCTTAAATTAAATTCATGATTTTTTTTATTCAAGTGTTTCTGCGAAATCTGCTGAAATATTTATCACATAAAACAATAATCTTTGCACTAATTAAAATTTATAACAATATCTATAACCTATTTCAGTTTAGCTTCTGTGCTAGCTTTAAGAACATTTCTTAAAACGATATCCTTATATAATTTTTATTTCTGACACCAAAAGTACTAATCATAGAGATGACTATGATTGATTTGTTTGCATTATTTAACTTAATTATTATTTCACATAATATGGCGCAAAAGTTAATCTTGGTTGAAGACATTCAAGAACATTGGGATATTTTCTTTGTTTTAGCATGATAAGCAGCAAATGTGAATGATAAAAAAGTCATTTAACACTGTAAAAACTACATTTATCTTGAATGTATAAAAATATACCACATCATTCAATAAGTCTCGATCTTACACATATATGGCAACACTGGTGACAGATCCAATGATTTTTGGATAGTAGCATCCTTCAAATGATACATGTCAAAATTTCATGACACTCTGATAATTAGTTTACAGGTTACAGTGGTTTTAGTTTTACTCTGCACCTGAGAAATCAACTATTACTGACTAGTAGGCAAAATTTAAAGGCAGTCATACAAACACCAATGATGCTGAACACCCTAGTTGTCCAAAACTGGCAGCTATTCCTGAAAACATAAAAAAAAAGTCCACAAAATAATTTTGAAAGACCTTTAAAATGAAGTTGCATGAGATAGCTGACACCTTAAAGATAGCAGAAGATGTTATGTTTACAATTTTACAAAAAAAATTTAAGCATGCTTAAGTTGCTTTTGAAGTGGGTGTCACGTTTGCTTACACCGAACCGAAAACAACAATGCATCAACAATTCAGAGCACTGTTTGGAGCTGTTCAAGTGAAATAAAAAGGTTTTTGTGTGTCTTTATGTGACAATGGATGAAACCTGGAACCACTAACTACACACTCGAATCAAAATGATCATCAGCTGAGTGGACAGCAGCCAGTGAAAGTCATCCAAAGCGCCAAAAATCAACAAGCAAGATTATGGCATCCATATTTTTGGACACAAATGATATTTAGTTCAACAATCTTGAGAAATATAAAACTATCAATAACAAATATCACATGTCATGATTGGATCAATTGAGGGTAGAAATTAAGGAAAAAAGTGTTATTTCACCAAGATGATGTCCCATGTCACAAGTTGATAGAAACCAAAGTTAAATTGAATTAATTACACTTTGAATTGCTTTCCCACCCACCGTACTCTCCAGATCTGGCCCCAGCGACTATTGGCTTTTTGTAGACATCAAAAAGATGCTCCAGGGAAAGACATTTGTAACAAACGAAAAGTGATTGTTAAAACCGAGGCTTGTTTTGAGAGCAAAGACAAATCATTCCACAAAAAAAGAAAAGTTAGAGAATAGTTGGAATGAATGAAAGAGTTTGTTGATGAATAAAATCAAATTTCTAAAATAAAAATTGTTTTTCTTAGTTAGACTGGAGACTAATTGAGAGCATTATATTTTTAAAACAAATAAAATTTAAACCAAAGGTAATCTATAATTAAAAGTGATTTTAATTGCCAACTGGTTCTCCAATGACTTTTTAAAATATATAAAGTTTAGATAAAAATAACTTTACCTCTGTCGTAATTTAATAGCCATTTCTCTAAGCTCCTCAGCTCTATCCTACACATTAAGAAAATATATACTTATTTATTGATTAATTGAAAAAAAATGTATATGCTAATTAAAATAATAAGTTAAAGAAATAGAATAACATTTAAATTTAAATTTACAATATTGTAAAAATTTTTTAAAAATTATTATCAAGTTGTAAACTCATGTTACAACACCATGAAGGGATCATCATAATTGAATGAAATTTAATACACAGTTGAGTGGTAGTGGTACAAATAAATGATTAAATGTTCAAAGCAAACAAACAATAACAAGAGATCGGAATCAGTATTTTGTGTAGCCATCACGCGCCGCAATAAGTGCTGCTACATGGCGTGGGCTTGAATCAAACAAATTTTGAATGTCTGCCTGAGGAAGAGCATTCCATATTGTTTGTATGCGCACCTAAAGATCGTCTGCAGAAGCAACAGGACGAGGATCACGAGAGAGACGCCGACCAACGAAATCCCACACATGATCAATCGGCGACATATCCAGGGAATACGCAGGCCAAGGAAGAAGCTGTACCTGCCGCGTTGCAAAGAAGGATTAAACAGTCCTAGCGATATGAGGGCGGGCATTGTCCTGTTGAAATCAGTGCCTGGCAAGCTTTGAAGGAAGGGAACAGCTTGGGGCTGTAGAACTTCACTGATGTACCGGTTGCTGTTCAGATTGCCCACAATTCTTAGCAATTGAGATCGTCCATGATATGCTATGGCACCCCGGACCATAACTCCGAGTGTTCGTCCACTGTGGCGTTCGATAATGCACTCCGGTAGGTGGCGTTCACCGGCATAGCGTCTGACACGAATGGGGCCATCATGGTACCACAAATTAAAGCGGATTCGTCAGAAAACACGACATGCTGCCAATCAGCACGCCAGTCTCTATGCTGAGAGGCCCATTGTAGCCGCACGCGGCGATGGTTTAGCGCGAGAGGGATCCTGTATAAAGGAGTCCTTGCACGCAGTCCACGCTGCAGCAGACGTCTACGAATTGATGAAGCACACAATGAAACACCTGTAGCTATTGACCACTGTGCTGCCAATTGTCTAGAGGAAGCTGTACGGTCCGTCGCGCCAGATAGACACCTGGTCGGACCAGGTGTCTATCATCGCGAGCTGACGTCACATTTCGGGGTCAACTCCCGGATTTCCGAGTTGTCCGACACTCGTCCGCCCACTGCTTCCAAAGACGCATCACTGTGCTGCTGTTAAGCTGCACACGAGCGGCTGCCCGATAAGACAATCCAGCTTCACGAAGGCCGATGATTCTCCCCTGTTCAAACTCTGTAAGTTGAAATCTCACTTGTAATTATAATCAATTCCTGAAAATTTCAGCTCACTCGCGTAAGTCCTTCATGGTGTTGCAATTTTCACAAACATGAGTTTATAATATTTTAATGAAGGTATAAAAAACAGATAAAACTAAATATATGTAGGGATAAGTATAAACATACAAAAAAAAAAATTAAGTGATAAATTACCTGTCTTTTCTTGCAGCTGCTTTTCTGTTTTCTCCATCTGAGCTAATTTATCAGCTTTATCTGTATAAAGCAATTTAAGTTAATCTAAACATAGCTTTTTTTTTTTTTTTTTTTTTTGTCCAAAGAAAAGAAATTGTGCATCAATAAAATCCCAAACATATAAATATGTGAAACGAACATTAATCATCAAAATAGAAAAAAATTAATTAAGTAATAAACACAAATCAGGATGAATATTGATTCTTACATGAACCATGATAAAAATTAAGAAAATGCATAACAGAAAAAAATATTTTTTTTTTCCAACAAAATATCTATTAAAATAACAAAGTCACAAACAGATTATATAAATAACTTAATATAATCATTTGATTAAAGGGTATCTAAATTTCCAGAACAATAACTATGGAAAAAAATGTTAATACCTAGTAAAATTCATTTTGCTTATTAAGATATTAATATAATAGCACATTATTTATTGAAACTTAAACATCAAGGGAAAAATAATCCTAATTTCGTTTTTCTGAAGTACAAGTTAAACATATTAAGAATAACTTAAAATTTACCAAAAATATGAAAATAAATTAAACATAGAAATGTAATAACAAAACACACACAACAAAATTAGATTTTAATATTACTAAAAATTAATCATACATAGAGGTTTAAATTTGTACAGGTTTAATTTAAAGCTTAAAACTCACATTGCTTCCTTAAGGCTATCTGCATTTTTCTCTTAAGCCGCTCTTGGGAGTCAATTTTGTCTGCAAACAGAGAAAAATGAATTACTAAAAAAAATGTCATATTACTAATTTAATATTTAGAGTCAAACTGTTACTTATGTATAAAATATTACTACATAAATATTAAATAAAAATTATTATTAAATATTTACAAACACTGCTATAAAAAATATTTTTCCAAGTTAATTTTTTTTTTTTCAACTAATGACAGTTTTGAAGTAAAACTTCATATTTAAAATATGTAATTCTAAGAGGTAATTTAATAAATAAAATAAATATAATTTAATTTAGCCAATAATTAGTATACTTAAACAATAATCAATAGTTAAACCAAATGTTTAACAATCATAAATTCAAAAATTATCAATAATTACTAAAATTTATGATTATTGCAGGAGGGGGGGGATTTTTTATAGAAATGAAAAAAATAATAATAATAACTTAAATCAAATTGATATAATTTGGTAGTAAAGTCTTAAAATCCAAATACTGATGAAATAAAATGCCCTATAAATGAAATAATCATATCCTATTCAATACAAACTTGCTTCATAAGATAATATTACTACAAGTATGGGATATTTTCACCCCTTCCTCTCCAAGCACAATTTTGAAATTTTTTTTTTTTTTTTTTTTTTCCCCAATGCAGCTGGCAAACAAACATGGATGTCTTTGGATCCCTATAAGGGCAGCACCGATGTTACTCATTTTGCATTACCCAGGGGGTGCGTGTAACTTGATGGTAAGCCACGGACGCGGAGTAACAATGCCCCCACAACGCTCTACGATCCTATTAGAACCGGGACCTACGGTTTAAAGTGGATTCCGAACCACTACAAACACCCATGGCACCGACGGGATTCGAACCCGATACCTGTGGTACCGAGTGCCAGAACTCTAGCCACTCAGCCATCAGGCCCACAATTTTGACATAGTGTAGGTGCTTTTTAAAAAAAAAAATAGTGAAAGTATTTTTGTTTTTAATACTTAAAATCGCATATTTTTCCATCAAATTTAGGACTTTTTTTTTTTAATCTTCAAATATCCTAAAGTTTTAAATTCCACTGATCACAACACTACCAACATCTAAATCTTAATTATTTCACTCACATTCTTCATTTTCTTTTCATCTTATATTCAAAAACAACATCACAATTAAAAGAACCTGCTTTTGAAAACTGCATTTACTTTTTCATATCTCAAGTTCTCTCATATTTATTTGAGTTGATACCATTTCCATCTACCATTAAAGGTAAAGCTTTTTTAATATCTAACTAAATCTAAAAAATTATTACAGATATTATATTATATGCTTATTAAATCACTAATTTAAAAATGTAAGTTGGGAAATGTTATAAAATAAATAAGCATAACAAAGAACCACAACATACTTAAAATAAATATTCTAACATCTTTAAAACGAAATAGTAAAATATGAAACAGAAACTAAAGATAATGCTTGGAAAACAAGACTGAAAAACCTAATTTCAACAGATAGATTTGCAGAGTAACATAAATAATATAGCTATAAGAAAGTATATCAAAATAATTTTATAAGGATTTCATAAAATGTAAAATGTTTTATTTAGTTATTTTACATTGACTTTCAAAAGATACTGCTTCTCATTGTTTAATTATAGAAAATAAATCAACGACATATTATGATGACTATTAGTTGATTGAGATAAAATTTCTTACTGACTTTGGTGGCAGGAGCAGCTTTACCCATAAGTGGTTGCAATCTAAAAAAAAAGAGAAAAATTTCTAAGACACATGATACATTTGGTAACACTACATTCAAAATTTTATATAAGCAATAAAAATTGAACTTTTAAGATACAGATATTGAAAAAAAAATGTAGGATATACTTAACAGATATATGAATACATTTTAAAAGAATTATTACAAAACATAGTTTATGAAATAATTCAGAAATTAAAGTAGTAAAATTGATTGGAGGTTTGCAGTATTATCATTCAGAAGAACAAATTAGTATACTGAAATAAATTACAGAAGCATACAAGAAAAACAAGATAAATGGCATAAAATATTAATCTAATATGATTGCTTGAAAATATTTAAAATGCATAATTAAAACAAGAAATTTCTTCATTATAATTAACATTAATGACAAATGCTTATAATTCCTTTTTCTATGAAGGTATAATAAAGTAATTTTAAAAACAAAGATCGTATTCCTCATAAAAAGAATGAGTACTACTTTAAAATAAAAAAATTTTAAGAATTGGCAAGATTTTGAATAATATTGCAAAAATTCAACCACATCAACATCATAACAGAAACTTCAAAGTTCATTATATAAGACTGAAAACACTCTAAAATTTATAAAATAGAGCATATGGATAAATTCAATACCATTTTTCTTTATATTCAGAAAACAAGTTATGATAAATATATATATATACAACATTCCTGAGTTAATCAATATGAATAACTATAAAAAGATATTTTTAAACAATTAAACTGGAAAATAATTTACTCTGGACTACTAAATAATAAAATAATGGAAAAAAAAAAAGGAAGAGTTTCATCAACTAATTTTTTTTAATTATTGACTCATTTAGAAAACATCACTGAAAATTGCATTTGAAAAGGTATACTTAAAGACCAAAGATTTGAATATGAATAGATCTTCAATAAAGAAATTGAAAAAAAATAAAAGAAAGAATGAATAAAAATCAGAATACATCATTAGTTTTTCACTTAATATCTTAAGGTAGTATCAATAAAAAATTATTTACTGAAGTAATAATTGAATTAAATATATCAGCAAAATAGTAATACTATGTCAGAAGAATTGGATTGAGTAAAAAAAAAATGAAGAGAAAAACACAGAATTTTTCTTTGAACTGTTAAACATTAAGAATAGTGTTCAATAGAAAAATGCACCAATTGCTAAATTAATAAGAGAGGAAATATCGTAAATGCTAGTTTAGTAATATTTGTATTTGTATTCCCTGTACTCATAGCTCTAAAAACTACTATGCTACTGAAAATAAGCATTCAATATAGTATATTATAGCATGTACTAAAACTATAGTCAGTACGAATTTATAAGGAAATACACAAATTTTAAAAAACCCCAACAGTTTCAACTATTTAAGGTTTGAAAGATATATTAATAATGATTCTTGTTGCCAATAATCAATACAATTTTATAAAAAGAATTACAAAACAATAATTTTTAAAATTTGTTAGGTTATGATATGGTATGTGAATCTGAAATATACACAATGAATCTGAAAAAATATTTGAAAGAAAATAATTTTGATTAAATATGAATAAATGGCATGTTCACAAATTTAAAAAAATAGTAAATGAAAAAAAAAAAGCACCCAAAATTATAATGCACTATAAATATACGAAATTAATATGTCAATCAATCAATTAGAAATAAAAATTTTTCAATATTTAATTTTACAGAAAAATTAATACTAACCGAGAACTGCTTGAAAGGTTTGAAAGTGGAGGACTCTGATTAGGTGAATTGTCCTCTTCACTTTCTTCAGATAATTCACTACTTGACCTAGAGAGACTATGACGGTAATATGATTTTACTGGAGGTGGAGGAAGTTGTGGGGAATCTGATTTTTTGTCATTAACATTTGAAACTGATTTGGATCTAGACCTCGATTGAGATCTAGGTTTTTCTATGTTATGATGAGACTGATGACATGAACGTGACCTTGAACGAGACTTGGATACAGAAATTGACCTATAAATTCCAAAGTATATAATTAAACTGCTCATTATTGAACAATTCTATCATAAAAATATGATAATATCCAAAATATTTTCAATGTATAAATGAAAAAAATTTAAAATTATTTCTACAACACCTAGATCTGGATCTAGAAGTTCTACGAGATTTTTTCTTGTCACAGGAACTGGATTTCTTTGGTGTAACTGATCTACCTGAAGAAGAGCGTGACGAATGTCTGGATCTACGCCGAGCACGCCCACGATGATGTTTATCATGTTTTCGTTTATCAGAATAGGAGCTACGTCTTGACATACGAGTAGATTTCTCATCATCTCCATTTTTAGAAGGCAATTGTGGACCAATTACAGAATCTGAGTTGTCTTTTGTCCTTTAGATAATAATAAAAAGAAAACAAATTTCATTTAATCTTGATAAGTTATTCAGTATTGAGAAATTCCATCTAATTTTAAACAACAAATTTATCTTTTAAGCAAAATAGAATTGGTTAATGAAATTATTTGTTTCTTCACTAATTTTATCCAGATTTTTCACAAATAAAATTTTATTTCATTTTTGATTTTACTCATATTGACAATTTTTCTTTTACAATTAATTAATTTGCAGCTCTATGATGAAGATTTGACAATGTTTGTAAATTCAAATTCATAATACATATTTCACAAATGTGTGCATGCAGAGTTGGCAAGATGCTTTGGCACAGTATTTCATCTACAACATATGCTCATGATAAATACATTGAAATAGACTTTAAGATATTATATATATAATGAGAGAGAGAGAAAGAGAACATGCAATGTGCCATGCTCTTATTAGCAGTTAAGGAGCATTCAATATTATTTACTATCTGCATTCCTTAATTCAATAGCATAGAAAAAAAGAACATACCATTGCTATAAAAAAGCAGGTAAATTTCATAATAAAATCAATTTTTATAACATCATTGTTACTTAATTCATAACTTTTGCAAATATTTCATAGTAGATGACAGATCAAATATTATAATCTACTATATAAAATTCCCATGTCACGATGTTTGTTCGCGATGAACTCCGAAACTAACCATCCGATTTTAACTTTTTTTTTTTAAATGTGTGTTTTGTTCCAACTTGAGACATAGGATAGTTTTTATTCAGATTTTTTCGCATTTAATTGCAAAATCGGTTAAAATCTACCATTGAGGAAGTCGCAATCTTGCAACCCTAAATTTTCGCCAATTTCTTTAGGGTTGCAATACTGCAATTAGAGGAATTCGTAACTTCATTTTTCGAACAATATAATGACTATTTTATTGCTATTTCGATAATTAATTGCAGAATTCTTATTTGCACTAATTTCATCGTTGAAGTAAAAGTTTGTTTCCACCACAGACGAAAGATATACCACAATAAAAGGTAAGTTAGATGGCTGTACTACATAACCGTAAAATTCTCATGTTCTGAATATTATTGTTTTATGTACTACTTTGAATTTTGTGAAATTATATTGTATGAAATTTATATTATTCCTATGAGAAATAAATCAAATGTATGTAAGTATTACCTGATTTGATTATCAATATTTTTTTTTTTTATTTTCTAAGTTTGAATTGGAATATATTGAATGAAAAGTTGTGAATCAAAACATTGAACTTTTCTATGCTTAAAGTTTGTCAACATGTGTTATATTTGATTAAGAATTCTAAAATGAAATGTGATCTACAAGATAATATAATATAGACAATATAATTTTAAAGAAAGATGATGAATTTTAAGGATTTTGGAAAAGTGTGAAAATGAAGTAAACTCTGCAATTATTTGATATAATGATAACATTAAAATTTTATAAAAGGTATTAGAATAGTTGCAAGTTGAAAATCAAGGACATTTTATTTGAAAAACTTATGTTATTTGAAAAACAAAGAATTTGAGTTATAAATTTGAGTGATTTAAATATTGTCGAAGAAAAATAGATAAATGATACTTTTAAGTTGGAAGTTATTTAAAGAAAACAAAGCAAATAAATAAGTGTTTATATTAATAAAGGAGAATTTAAAAAGCTCAATAACATTTTTATGTTTGTACATTTGTTTTTATTTAGATTTAAAAGTTGGTTTTAATTATTTCTTATTTGAATTTTTATGCATTTTGTATTCATTCAAAACATTATAATAAAAATATTTCTGTTCTAAATGCTTTGAAACTTCATGTAAAAGTTTTCTTTAAATGTATGAAAGGAATAGAACATGGAAATTAACCTAAATTCATAAATTATTTTTATTTTAGTTTTTAAACTAAGATTTTTTGTAAATTTGTAAAAAAAAAAACGTTTGTGTCGACAAACTTTAAACATACAAAAATGTATAAATAATTGAGATATAAATTTGAAAACAGTACATTACCTACATAAGGATATTCCCAGCATAAAAATACTTGCAAAGAAAAAAACTATTCATGTTTTATTTATTTTTGAATTATAAAAGTTTTGCAACAATATCACATTTTTGCAATGTTTATCCATATTTTAAAGAATAAATTGTATAAAAAATAGTTAAAATTGATATTTTTATGTGAAATTCAAAGGTTTTGAATATATTTAATCAAAACACTTGCAAAAAGGCTAAATATTTTAAATTCAGGTCATTTCATATTAAAAAGACTTTGCAAATAGCAGGAAGTTGTAAAAAAAAAAAATTTGTCGAGCAAATTTTAACTTTTCAATACAAAGCTCAGAAAATATTTACAGCTTTAAGGAAAAAATGAAACTATATTTTTAATAAATAAGACTATGAACTTGATAATTCAATGGCATTTTAATATATTTACAACATTTTTAAAAGTAATATATCTAATTAAAAGTTGTTTTTAGCTTTTTCTCAGAATGAATTTTTATTTTTATGCTTTTTTTTTTTCATGTGAAACACCATAACACAAGTAATTTTGATCCAAATGCTACAAAACTTTGTATTTATGTTTTTCATAAATATTTACAGGGAATAGAACTCTGAAATTATTATAGCTACATAAATATTTTTTATTTTAATTGTTAAACTTGGAATTACATGCAAATTTTGGAAGAATTTTGTGTCGACAGCATTTAAACTAGCACAAAATAATAAAGGTATAAATTTACCAGAGGTCTATTCACTGTAAAATGTTAGTACAAACAAATACAAACTTAGAAATTTAAAAATATCGATTTGATTTCAGGTTTTGTAACAGTATCAATTTTTTGGCCATTTTTACCCTTATTTTAGCTTATAAAAATTAAAAAAAAAATAATAATGAAATTTTTTTATGTGAAATCATTAGTTCTGAGATACATTCAATCCAAAAATGTGTACAAAGATAAAAAATTTCAAAAAAATTCCTTCGAAGGTGTTCGTGTACCTTAAATGATCGTCTGCATTTGTATTTTATTGTTAATTTTTTTTAAAGTCTTTTTCTTATTATATCCCGATTTTATTTTAATTGTATTGTATTTTTTTAATTATCATTTTCAGTAAAAGACCACCAAAAAAATCTAACCTCAGAATCCGTGTTTCTCCCATGGACAGCTGTATGTTGCATGCTCACGTGTTCGAAAACCATCAAATTTATTTATTTTGACGAAAGACAGACTAACAAGAAATATTGTTCATCGCTTAGTTCTTAGTTAAATGAAAGTAATGATTATTAAAAATTAAATTACGCAAAATAGTTATAAAAACAGTCTTAAAAATCAACATTATCTACCTCATTCATTAAATTAATAAAAATTAAACATTTTCTATTCGTTGAAGCTTAATTTGATCTCTTCATCATTCTTTACCAATCACTTCCTTAACAATACCAATTATAGTATCTAATAATTGAACGAAAATACAAGAAAGCCACAGCAACGCGTGGCCGGGTCTTCTAGTAACTTTTATAGTATGTTAGTACACACTTAAAAACATTTCCCTGTAGTTTTTGCTTATTATGCAATAAAACAAAATATTTAATTACTTAGAATTCTTTTCAGTCTTTGAGTTAGTGGATAAACTTCTTGATTTACCAAGTTGTTCTCCATCAGATCCTTCACCACCAAAGTAAGAAATATACATTATTTTCCCGATTCTGGTGGTGATCGAGAACGAGATTTAGATGTTGAATGCCTGAAATAAATGAAGACAATGTTAATTAAAGAGCAAAAAATAACAAGGGCAAAAAGATAATAGACAACACAGTCAAAAAACAGCATTTAATTAAAATAAGCAGAAAAGTATTTTTACAGGTTTACCAGTCAAAATTCACTATTTTACAAGGCAAATTAACTCTTCTCAAAATTATATTATATGTTAGTACTATATTATTTATATGTTAGTACTTGTACATATGTATGCCTATGAGTACTGCTGTACTTGTATGCCAAAATCTATGCTCAAATATACATACGCTAATCTGTATTTTTTCAATAAGCTTGATTATGTATGCATTCTCAGCAATGTGCATATTTACTTACATATGTATGTAAATATACTTATATGCATGTGTGCATTTTCCGTGTTATTTTTAAGGAAAGAAAAGAAAGTAATAAATTTGAGAGAAAGGGAGAAACAGTGAGAAGTTTATCTATATAGAATGAGTGCTAATATGTGCATGTTTAGCATGCATTTGTATGTATGCTCATGTGCTAGTATGAGCATATTTAATGTACATATAAAGATAAATATGTGTAAATGTATGAAAGATAAAATGCATGCATGAACATATGTATGTGTACATGGTTCTGCATGTTTACATATGTGTCAATAAACATGTAAAATTTGTATGCATGATTGCATGTGGATAAGTATATAAATTTGTGCACATTGTATATGCATATGTATAATTTGTGCACATTGTATGTGTATATGTTTTTTGGAAGGGGTTCGAGGATCAAAATATTCTCCAAAAAAAGAAAAAAATTTTTTAATTCAATATAAAGCCTGGTACATTTGTAATGCAAAGTTGGTATAATCAAATATTTAGATTAAAATTTACTTTTTATCCTTTAGTACAATTTCATTAAGCAAAACAAAATTATAAAAAAAACAATATTAAATTGTACATAACAAAAGAAACAAACAATTTAAAAACTCAAGCATATTTATTATTTTATATTTTAAATGAAAAAATATATATACTAAACTTACCGCATAGGTGTGTAGGTTGGGCTATCTCTAGCAGCATAGCTGGAAGAAGAAAGACTTATTATGTATTAAATATAAATTTTAACAAAAATTTATTTAATATAAAAATAAAGTTATTAACATGAAATTATATTTTACCTTGGAGGACTAGTTATTTTTCGTCCAGCAAGTTTTTTTTTTCTAAGTGCTCTTCTTTCTCTTCTGGATTTTCTACCCTAATAATTTTAAAAATTGATTTTTCTCATTTAGAAATATTAAAATGACACAAATTTAGATATATAGCAAAACACTTTTTAAAAAACTTCATATGTTACTCAAGAAAAAGCAATAAATTCTTTAATTGTAAATAGAGTTCTCTGAAAGAAATTTTATTTTCTCATTCTCATCTGTTTATAGTATTTTCTACAAATAAACTTTCAAAGAAACATAATTTTTCAAAACAATTTTGTTGAATGAAAATAAAATAAAATTTTCCATTTGGTTAAAAAAACATATTTAACAGATAATCAGTAAGAGACTTTTTTTTTTTTTTTTTTTTTTTGTCCTAAAATACTCAGATTTCATGTTTTGACTTAAATACTTGATTTAAAATGTAGAGTTATTAATTCACACCACTATGTTATTTTACATTTAAGCTTTCTTACAACTAAACTTTACATTAAGTTAAGATGCCAGATGAAAATTCTTGTTATGTGTGTATATTATATATATATACACACATGCTCAGATAAAAATAAACTATCCAACTATAAAAAAAATAAAACAGCATGCCATGGTTCTTAGACCATATGAAATCTCTGAACAAAATTAATCTTATCATATGTGATATCCTATGACTTTTAAAAATAAGGAATTTTAAATTCAGATAGTAGGAAAAACCTTAAACATGATCCAGCTATAGCTCATAAAAACAAAATAAAAATATCAAGAAAGAATTTTATTTGATGCATATAATCAATTAAAATTGAACATTTAGCAAATTAGATAAAAATTTATTTGAATCATTATTTATAAATAAAACATTTGAAACAAACACATAATAAAAGAGAAAAGCATTAACTGTAAAATCTTATTAGTTTAATTTTAAGAAATTTTAAAAATAGATAAGCATTCACATTGCATGATATCAACCACTAAGAATTTTCATGCCACTACATGGCATATGGCATGAATTAAAGTCTCACCTATGAACAAGGGCAGAAGAATTTTGGGACCTGCATCATGTGTAGGACTGCTCAAGCATCACATGTTCATATTTTAAACTCTTGATTTTACATTAGGCAAGATTTTTTTCTGAACCTCTTCTATTCTTGGACTTTTTAGAGGTTTATGGACTTATGGATTTGGTCTAATAGCTAGACCATATTGGGGATCAGAAACAACAACATAAATTAAATCTGGATGAAAACTAAATTTAACAACAAAAGATTTTATTTAATAAAAACAAATAAATGTTAAACATTTATTTGGGAGAGTTATTATGCACCAGATAATAAAAATAGTGAATTCAGTAAAAAAAAAAAAAAAAAAAAATGTATAAAAACCTAAGTGTTATATAATTTTCACATTATAAGAAATACAAACAGGCAAATGCAAATTTTCTTGCTTTGAGTGTATAGATAGATAAATGGAAATCTGTTGCTTTGAGAATATAGATGTGTAGATAATTGCATATTAGATTTTTAAGAAAAGAATTTTTATATAAAGCTAATAATACAAATATTTCAAAAACTTTCACCAGTAAACTTACTAGACAATAAACTTTTATACATAAATTATTACAACAAAAACTTTTGCTTGAATTATCATGTTTCTCAATAAAAATCAAATTCTAAATCTTATAAAATTACTGTATTAAGGATTATACCCAGGAATTTAATTTTTAAATTTTGAGATATATTATTGCATTAAAATTTGTTTAATCATTTTTAAAATATTTCTTTTCAACTGATTTTTTTTTAAATTTGTTTCTCACTGATAGTTAAAATAAAACTAGCAAGATAGTTGCATCATAAAACTACATATGAATTTTTTAATAATTTAAAAATGTTATACTTAGATACATTATTTCTGTTCAATTTAAATTATAATGTTAATCATTACTCTCTTTTGATAAATCCTTTTAAATAATGAATGCAATGGTACAAATCTAAAATATACAAATTAAATTTAAAGACATTTCATTAACAGAAAAATATAGAATTAAAAGAGTAGTTTCTATTGAAACATCTGTGTAACATAATTATGCTCACGTGAAAAGCACAAGAAATTTCATTTTTGAAAACACATTAAAACTAAGCAAATTAAAAATGTAAATACAAGTAGAACTCTTACTTTACAAAATTACCAAAATTAAGATCTATGTAACCTATACAGGAAAACATTTGTTAAATTATTTACAGCTCAATTGCCATGATATTAGCTTCCTAATTATACTCCCAAAATTAAGGATGTTAGACATCTTCTGCCAAATGGTAGAAAAAATTCCTTTGAATAATTGTTTTTTTTTTCCACTTTGAATACTTTTAATTAAAAAAAAATAAAATAAACATATACATATTTGCCAATATCCTTGAAAAGATAAAATATAGTACAATTAAATCAATGATAGTTCATACTTCAGAAATATAAAATCTTTGAAAATTTAAAAACATCTTTTCCAGTTCTCATTATATTAATTTACATATTCTCATTAAATATGAAAGCATCAGATAAAATCTGAGAATCTCATTCCTATATTGGTAATTTTTTTTTTTTTTTATGTACAAGTTACTACACTATAACTATTGATAGAGATACTAGAAAATACCACTCTGGCTTCCCCAAATTCAGATACTTTTAGGTATGATTGCAGTAAATATTATATTCTGTGCAATATTCTCCACAATTTACAAGTCACATATTGTCACTTTGTATGCAATAGTATTTTTTTCCCCCAAATAAAATGCTATTAAAAATTAAATTTCTAAGTTAAGAATTGAAGAAATATCTAAGTTGTATTTAATTTGTATATTGAATCAGAAACACAAAATACATTTAATATACTTAAACAATCCAAGTTTTGTCTAAGAATTTTTTAACGTTTTAGATAAATTAGTTTAACAATATTATTTAAATTTGATACATCCCAACTGAATTTTTTTTTTTTTTTTTTAAAGGAGTAAAATAGTCCTTTGCTCATTGTTAAAACACTTTTGGAATATTAATAGAACAAACCAATTATATCTTCATTATAATATACCTCATACATAGTGAAATAATAATTCACCACTTTTCTTTTTTCTTTTTATTTTTTCACTGAATTTTAATATAAATATTATATATAAACAGCACAGAAAAGAACCTCATAATTCTTATAATGTTTCACACTACACCTACTTATGAAAATAAAACAAATTGATCATGTTACTATTATTTACATCTTATATGGAATGTAGTTAAAATGCACACAACTCAAAATGTAGCTACAATTTATTACAGAAAGTAAATGCCACAAATTGTTGGTGAATTCTTTTTTTAACCACAAAAATTATGATTATAGAAAGGAAATTAACAATTTATTTCATTTTCAAACATATAAAATATAAAAAACAATTTAGATTATTTATGAATCGGGATCTTAAAATCTTAAAGGAAAAAATTTGCAACATTTCAAAATTGAAATAAACAACTTACAGAATACATTGCTTTCTCTTCTTCAATTTCACGAGCAGCCTTCAACTTTTCTGCTTCTGCCTTATCATGATGAAGATATCTGTTGGAATTTTCCTCAGCATTATTATATAAATTTAATTTGCATAAAATATTATAAAGATTTTTTTAAGTTCAGAAATTTAAATATATATTTAGTAGGCCAGGGAGGATACCACAGTGGTGTATTTGGCAGTTATGGAAAAGAGGAAACCAGAACTTGTAAAACAGTAGCCAAGATCTCTTACGTTATAAAATCCTCATCTACCATCCCATATTTGTGAGAATGTGCATTCATTTCTGCACACTGAGCAGGAGTAAGCATTTTAACATCAACAGTCACATCTGAAAAGTAAAAAACAAACAAAAATGCTGAATATTTAACTATTGAAAAACAAGCATAATAAATAATTAATTTATGCAAAATGAAGAATTATATATATATATATAATTTAAAAGTAAACTTCTGCTTTGCACATTAATAACACATTTATGATTAAAAAAAAAGTAACAAAATCATTGTAAGAAGTAACTAATTGCATTAGTTGAAACTAAACTTCCAATAAAATAATTCATAGTTTCACACAAATCACAACATTATAAAACAATTATTTTTTTTTAATTTACTATTAAGCATTTCATATTTTTTAATGAAATAATAACATAGTCGGTTTTATTTAAAATATAGAAAAAAAAAGCAACATATTTTTAGGGCAATCGGATATATTATAAAAATTAAAATATTTAAATTAAAATTAGTATAGGTATATAGTAAAATCTTACTCTGATTTATTTCTGACAAAATGCTTTTAGTTATTAAAAATTTGTTAATTATTTTAGAATAGTTAAAAGAATTTACACTAAAGATTAATGAAATGTGAAAAACATTATAGTAAAAACATCAAAAATATTTTGATATCAATACGGAAATGAAATTTTATATTTAACATTTTTACATCAAAAAGAAAACCATTGCAATATTTTTTTTTAATGATTATCAAAAGCTAATAAATGAAAACTTAGTAAATTACTTTCTTAAAATATTTTAGTTTTAACGTATGTAATCATACAAAAATATTTACTATCTTAAATAATTAATACACATTATAGATCAACAAAGTTTCTGGTAAAGCTTTACAAACTTGCATCATTCCATTTATCTAATAAATATATAAGAATTCAGGTTACAAATTACATAAAAACTGATAAATTTTATTATAATAAATAACATGAACAATTACCAAATTTGAAAAATATGAATCGTAACATTTAATATCACAAATTTTTAGATAAGAAACTGAAAAAAAGGGCAAAAAATAGTTCTATTCTAAAAAACATAAATTTTCTCAAACATTCATATAAATCTCACATGAAATCAGTAATTTTCAGTTTTAATGTAAGGGTATTTATAATTTATAATAAAAATTCAAATTTTTCTGTAACTTCTCTAAATCTGGTATGTTTAGAACTACAGCCCAGCCAGGTTATTGAGCATCAATACAGTTTTAAGGGGATATTAAAGATAAAGCATTCTAAATGAAAATTTAAATGATTAATGCACATACATTTTTAATGTGTTTAATATAGATGTACATGTTTAATGGCAAGCAGCACTGCGTTGCCATGTGACTGCCAAGATTAACAAAATAGCCAAATCCACACGAAAAAATACAAAAGTAAAGGATTGATCAGTGTTGGATTATAGAAAGTGTCAAATTATTGAATGCCAGATTAAAGGAAATTTACTTTTTGTTCATATAGAAATTATCCAAACACATGAAGGTTTTATTCTGCATTATTAATAACTATCAAGCAAGTAGTACATTGTGACGAATAGAAATGCTTTACAAAATAATAAAAAATTAGAAGGAATAGAAAAATAAATTAATCAATATCTTTATACCTAAATCGATATCACTCAAGTCTTCTTCCTTTTCCTCATCATTTTCATCCTCATCTCCCTCACCATCTTTTAGTATGTTAAGGTGGGGTGGAGAATCTGTACTATCTTCATAAACATAACCAATTGCAGCCTTTTTATCTGAAGGCCTAAAAAGTAAAATAGAAAAAATATTCATTAATCACCAGTAAAAACCACCTTGTCAATAAAATTGCATTACAAAATCAATGGTTACTTTTTCTTTTCTTCTTCAGGTTTATTACAAATTCCAAATCTTTCTTCTAGAAATATTTGATTCAGAAATTTTTCCTCACTCACTAAAAAAAAAAATTAAATCATATATAATGATAATATATATATATATTTAATAACACTGCATTCTTAGTTTAAAGGCTAAAAATGAAGAACTACCACTAACTGTTGATAGCATTACATCATTAATGACATAAATAAAGGATTTAAAATAGGTTAATTTAGTAAAAAAAAAAAAAATAAATAAATTTTTTTCTTTTCACTTTCACAGTATCCAAATTAGTAAAAAAAAGTTCACTTTAACGATGTCCAAATTATATAAATAAAAATATAAGAAATTTACTATCCACAAATTTTAAAATTGAATCAAACATGAATTAACCAATTTAAGAATGTAATTTAACTGGATTTTTTTCCTCTATTACATTGAAAATAGCTCTACCATTTACTAAATAATTATGATAAATAATTTCAATCTAATTAAGCCATTTCTTATCAAGAAAAAAAAATGAGGAAAACAAACATTTTTTTAAGACTAATATATATATTATAAATATAGAAATAGAAACATTAATTATAAGAGTAAAAATTACAGAACATGGATATTAATTTAAAGAAACACATTTGTAAACACTAAAAATGCATGAAAAAAAACTGAATAAAAGATTTACTAGTTTACAATTTGTTCATTAGTTCCAATCAGTTAAAATGTCAAAAGTATTTTTTTTTTTTTTCAAATTATTTTTCAATTCCTTCTATTTAGTTCACACTCTATATATATCTTGTTCAAATTTTCAATCGTTAATAAAATACTTTTTATTCATCCACTCAAGTTCAAATACATTTTTTTGAACTTGTAGTGAACTTGATGTTAATGCAGTTTTTTTTCAAATATTAATTAATTAGTTAATTTGTTGAGTTTTTTAGATTTAAGTTGCATTATCTAATGATAGATGGTGCCAGATGCAAGAGGAAAACTTCAACTTTATTTGTAAAGGAATTTTCTGCAATATAGTGAAAAAAAGTAGGAATTGACTTTAAAATTTTTTTTTATATTACTTGTTAAAGCATATTTCATACAAGAGTGAATGAAAAACTTACCACAAAAAAATCATTTTGAACCAAAGTTCTATACCTTTCATAACACGATTGACGATCTTCTGATTTTGGCTCTTCATTTTTTTTTTTAAGCTACAAGCAAATTTTAAATTTTTACTAATTTAAAATTTTAATTACTTGTGGTTGACTTCAAAACTTTAAAAACAATTTTAAAGAAAGCATTTAAACATTTTTAAGTATTTAAAAGTTAATTTAAAATAAATATATTTTGTTAATATTGCATACAAAAACATAATTATAATTGTTAAAAAATGCAATTTTTATACATAAAAATAGAATATATTTTATATTACTCCATAATATCCTGCATTTTAAAAACATTTTACTAAGAAAACAATTTTTTTTTTTTTTTTTTTTTACAATTTTATGTAGGATAGAATGCACGTTAAATCAATTATTTATTTTTTAAAACACTAATATATGATAAAATTTATGTATGATAAAAGAATCAGTTAACAATAAAGAACATGAAATTAAAAGTACCTATTATGCTGAGCATATGTAAAAAAAAAAAAAAAATGTGCTACTACTACTACTACTTTTAACATATTCTCCTTCATAAGAAAAACATTTAACATAGGAGAACAAAAAGTAAGTAGTATGTTATATATAATATATATATATATCACTTATATTGTAAACACTGCCCCTTTTCTTTAATAAAATATGTCCATGAAAACAAATAATATAATGCTAGTTGTTACACATCCACCTTTTATTCCCATTTACCACTAAAACAAAATTTTTATCTAACAAGCATTTTGCTACTTGACAGATGTGGAAATTTTTTTTTTTTTTATCATTTTATAGTTAATAAAATTACAAAAATCAAAACAAACTTACCTTGATGGATCATATTCGGGAATAATATCCAGATGTGCTCTAACATCAAATCTATCAATTAAATTATCAGCTTGACCTTGCCAAGGCATCCTAACAATAAAATAAAAACATATGTAAACAAAATAGCAGTTTTTTACATGAAAATTTACAAAAGATGAGCAATTCTCCCATATAGGATATTGATGGGCTGGGGACTGGTTTTGGTACCACTGGAGGTAGCCTAGTAAGAGATAAATAATTCCAACTGGTACTATACATTTTATGATAAACTTTATTAGGCAAGATATGATATCGGTGCAGTACTGGGCCATCATTTCTATTTCTTGATCGGCTAAAAGATTGCTACTGATCTTAATAAATTTCTTTATATCATTTTCACTTCTTTCATCTATATTTTGAGTAAGTGCAAGTACCTTCTTAAATAAATTTTTATTAAATAAACGAATTATTTTATCCTAGGATACATTTCATATATTTATCTTAAAGTAGTTTTTTTTTTTTTTTTGTTTTATTTAATGCATGATTTATGTCTGTTGTATGTCATCCATTTTCAATTTGCTACTAAAAGTTATTTATTTCAAAAATAAATTTCATTTCGGTATCTCCTACAACTGTGGAAAAAGAATCATCCTTTATTTATGTGTTAGTAAAGTATTTTATTTAATTAATATTCCGACAACTTGACGGTGTATTTATAACATATGTACATAACTTATATTTGATGTAACAAACATGTGTATCTTTAATCTATATTCTATTGCGATGCTAGCAAAATATCATAAAGTGCCATGTTCCATGCTGATAAGCAAAGCAGTGGGCCAGAGTGAGATTGCCCCAAAATAGAATAATACTCATTATATAATCTGTTCATAGATAAAAGCAATAATTGTTAAACTTTAATTGTGCTTTTTCTATTCTCCCCTTTCCCCCTAATCTAATAGAGAAAAAGAGTAAGTAGGACAAAATTTGTGCTCTCCACTTTTCACCACACCTGGCTCAGAACAGAGAAGAAAAAATTGGCAGAAAAAAATTGCAGCACCTCAAAAGGAAATATCCTCCAAAACTGTTCTAATTAGAACATTTTAGTTTTATTATTTAAATAATTTTCTGTAAAATATATGTAAATCAAATCAAATATATTTTTTTATACAGGTGAAAACTGCTATATTTACATAGTAGCAGCACTATCAGCAACAATAGCTACAGCAGGATCCAAATGAATTTTTGCTGGTCTTCCATGTACTTGCAGAAACTGAGCAGGATCTTGTTTCTAAAAACACAAAATATTGATATGAATTATTTGAAACAAAATGAACATTAAATATTTACATTATAAATTAAAAAATATAAATTACTAGTAATTCAATAAAGAATAAGTGAATATACTGTTTAATGTAGTATTTTATAAAATAAATACAAACTATAATTAAGAATAGATAAAAAAATTCAAAGATCTATAATAAATGAATAAATGTTATAATAATATGACAGTGATTATTATAATAATATGAATATGTGTTATTATAATAATATGACATTCTATAATAATAATCATTATTTTAAAAAGAACTATATTTTTATCGATGTTGAAAATATTAAAATCTACTTTAAAAAAAAAAAGAGGAAAACAATATTGAATGAATAAAATATTATTCTATATTAAGAATTTATCTTAAGCTTTTAAATGCAATTAAAAATCTTAAATCTATACTATGAAATTGATTGACATTCTGTGTAACTATTTAAATGCCTCTATAGAAATTTGACATCCCCACTTTTATTAAAAAATTAACTGTAACTGTATTTATTATTAATGTCTCTAATATAAATCATCAATGTGTGTCAAGCAAAGAACAGTAATCCTTCCCTAAGTCAATTATATACTGTCATTAAAGCAAAGATAGCTAGATGTAAAAGTACCTTTTACCAATTTAATTTTTCTTTTAAAAAAAATAAGAATTCATAACATTTCATAAAAGTAATAAAAAGTAATTAAAATTATAAATAAACATGAGTCCAATGAAAAACTTTTGAATTCACAAAACGAAACAAACATCTTTCATATCAATTATTTCAAATTATTAACACAACTCATTCTATAATAATAAATCATAATTTCACTCTTTAAGTAATATTAATTATTGGACAATGAATTAGATTTGTAAATAACTTATTGATAATATTTTACCAAATATTATTTCTAGTAGATATTTAATAAAATTTCAATTAAAGACACATTCAAAATAGTTTGAAAGTACCTACAACATTGACATTTGGTCAAACAAAATTTTACTTATATTGCAAAATATGTCATACAGTTTTTAATAGAATCTTTCACTGATGGACTGAGAAATACCCTGCAATTTCGTTTAGGATCGATAATACTATGCAGACAAATCAACAACTTTTGAATGTTGTAAATTCTTAAATACAAAATTTAAAATTATTAAATAATATTAATACGATTTAATTAATAAATACTGTATAATAAAGGTCTTACTATTTTTCATAGAAGTCTCTCCTGCGTTCAGCTCTTCTTTTGTAATCAACCATCATACCACGAATCTTTTTTTCTTGTTTACGCGCTTCATGCCACATCTAGAATTAAAACCAACTTTTCAAAAAGGAAACATAAACATTTATTTCTACTTACACTACCAAATTCACGATTTAAAAGGGTATATAATACATCGTTCATCATTATTATCAACAATATTCAAATAAATTCATACAATTTCAAAAATAAAACAAAATAAAAGTGCTTAGTAAATATATATATATTTTTTTTTTACCTTACACTAACAGATTTATGATTTAAAAATACATATAAAGCATAACTCATTAATGTTATCAAAAGTATTCGGATAAATTAATACAATTTCTGAAAATTCTAAAACCGACAAATTACATGGACCTATATAATTTCAAATTCTTGAAATCATATCCAAACACAACGGACAACTTTTTAAGAATAAAATAAATGGCTTTACCTTTGACGATTATTTAATACTGTTCCCTAGTGAACAATTTAATCATAACAAAAGTAAATTTACACAAACAGCAACATGGCGCATTTGAACGCAACTCTACACTTACAATTTATATTACGGTTTCCACAAATCTGTTTAAAGTTAGTAAAAGTGGACGCTACGCGGCCAAAGATCTCCGTATTAATCGCGAACGATCAGACAAAAAAAAACAAAAAAACAAATTTGAATTATTCTTTAAAAAAAAAATGTTTACTAATTTTAATGGATCAGTGCATAAAATAGTATCAATATTTTTAAGCAAAGAAACAGTTATTTAAAATACACCCAGAAAATCTTTTTTGCCCATAAAATTATGAGTACTGTTTTCAAGGCGAAGTTTTTCATTTCCTTGATCCTTTTTTTTTTAGTATCCTTCATCACTTTCAACGTTTCTTATTGCCTAATTTTTTTAAATTTCTTTTACAAGACTTTCTTATTAATTTAATTTAATTTCTTTCAGAAGTATTCTTATTGGTTTATTGAAATTTCTTTCTCGAATTATTCTTATTGGTTTATTGAAATTTCTTTCTCGAATTATTCTTATTTGTTTATTTAAATTTCTTTCATGAGCTAATAATTATATAATTAAATAATATAAAATTGTCCTAAAAGAAAGACAATATTATTTTAAAGTGAAAATGAGATTTTTCAAGAAAAGAAAATCGTTCGGAATTCTATATTGTTTTTATTTTTTATTTTAAAATTGCTGCTATGCATTTTGTTCTTACATTATTTCTAAATGTTGAGGGAAATCTGTACATCAGCTCAGCTGATTATTTTTACTTTAATTTAATTTTACTATTTTCTTCGTTACTATTATATATATGACGAACAGCAAACAAACACCAACAGACGGAAATGAATCAGATCTGGTTCGTGGATTGATTCTCCAAATTCTCCCCCAAATATCAGATTTATTTTCCAAAATCTTGATTTCATGATTGTAATGGTAACAGAATTTGTAATAGATCATCTCGTACGCGTGTCGCATGTGCCCACTATAACTGAATTGACTGTGTAACTAAAATTTACTGTACACGTTTTGACAGTGTTGGAGGGTGTTTTTCTGAGTTTAAATTTTCTTATGCAATTACTAATGATTCGACTTCTAAAATGTAACAGGTCCTTCCAACCTATTTAAGTAAAATCATTTTCAATCTATTTCTTCCCTCCGTCCCCTCACCCACAACAACTGATCCACCGAAACTATATTCATATAGAAGAAACGCCAGATCTACTTGTTTACTTCCCTCACATGCAGTGCGCATACACCCGCATTGTTATGAAAGAGTTCACTCACATTTCAATTCACTGAGCGGTATAGAAAAGGCCACAGCAGGCTGTCATACTCTGAATACTCATGTTGATAAGCTCCTTGAAAAATTGTAAATATTCATCTGCCTTTTCGAAAAGTTTTTAAGCCAGTTTCATTGCCCCACCTATAAACAAATGAGAAGATAGCCACACCTTCAGGGAGTCTGAGTCTCTCTACTCGAATTTTCTGAGCATCTAAATTTCACTTCCCTTAAGTATATTTTATCATCTAAACAAAAAAAAATTTCTTTTGTAACTTTTTTTTTTTTGTGCTACTCAATTGGCTCCAAACTGTACAGATTTTTAAAAAATTTTGCTTTTAAAAATCTTTTCTTTTTTGTTTTCTTGTGTCTCAATTTTTACCTGAGAAATTCTATAAATCTAAATTATGCAATGTATTTTTTATTCTTGTTTTAATTTATGCAGCCACGTGAACATTAATTTTCAGCATTAATTTTGATGAGCAAGTTAAAGAGACTTCGTCCCCAATGGTACTCCTTTAGTGGTAAGCCAGTTGCCATCCGTAACAACTGTTCCATTGAAATTCATTCATTCTAATTTCCGCCGGGATGAATAAGTTTTCCATAATGAATTCCTTAATTCTTTTCGTTTGGCAACACTGCCACCCTTATTTTTTTCTTTGTATTTCCCTAGATCGAATTTGTACCCAAGGGCTTCTGATTTAATGATTGGTCAAATTCTGCGCGCCAAAATTTTCTGAACGAATTCAAAATCCCACGAATTGAATTGATGAATTGATTCATAATACGAGCTTCGGATACGGAGACGGACGTATCTGTTATTGAGTTCCTGTAGGGTAAATATATCCCTAAAACTTCCACATAATCATATTATTAAAAATTACATTTATGTGTTAAACTTCTATAAAGGTAGGTAAAAATTGTAAATTTTAAAAAATGAATAAAAGATAAAGAAAATTAAACTAAAAAATGAAAATAATAATTTAAATTAAATTAGACAGGTACAATTAGAGTCGAATTTCGTATTAAAAAAAATTTTTAAACGCGAGATCGTTGATGAACAAGTTGGACAAGCTTGTCATTTAGTCTTATCATTTTCTTATCAACATTGTTTTCTTCATTCTTCGACGAACTATGTCCAGATCGGAGATAACGGCTGCTTCGCAGCCAAGGAGTTCCACGAAATACAAATTGTCGAACAAGTTGGAGCAGAGAGTGAGCCAATGGGCGATAGCTCCTCCTTCAAAGAGGCGGGATAAAAGGTAGATGGTGTGGTCGTATTGATTGAGGAATTGAACACTAGATGGCGCCAGGAGTTCCATCCAAATGTTTCCATCTAATTTCGAAGTTTGATCTTCCATAATTTTCTTGAATTATGGTAGGTAGAGCATTTGTGGAATGTATGGGTTACATAATAAATACGAGTTTTAAATTTCAGGAAAACAGTTGAATTAGTCATATCGTACGTGGTCTCAGTGGTTACGACAGGGGTTAGAGAAACTCATTGGTGACTTTTTTTTTTTTCCAAATGTTGTTTGTTATGGAACCACAAAATTGTCCCTGCTTAAGTAAGAAAAATTGATGTTCGCATTTTTGGAAATACCATTCCGAATTTATGATTCTAAGATTAATTAAGATTCTGGTTCTTTTTATTTAAGATTCTGTAAAATTATATAAGATTAAGATAAAGGTTTTATTAAATAAAACCAATAAAAGTATATTCAAATGTTTGTATATTATAAGTATATTATCATATTTGTAGAAATCTCAACACAGAAGGAGCCTTTCTGAAAGGGAGAGGAAAGAGGTCATTTGTCCCTTTTCCCCACAGGAAAACAAAATATAAATAAAAGGGAGGAGGCGAGAGTTGGAAAGATATAAAATTAGATTTCAATTGAGATACAACTCCAGTAGGAAAAAGTATTGAAACCACCGTGGAAAAACATAGCAACGTCTTTATAAAGTTATTTTGAAGTGTTTCACGCACAAATGTTTTTAAACATAAATATAGTTTCCGAAAATGGATAAAATCCTCATCTTAAAAATTTATTATCTTATTTTATTCAAAATACGATCGTAAATAAGGATTTTCCGTCCCAGCCCCCTTACAGAAATTAGATTAGAAAAAAATTAGTTGCAATTACAATTTTCATCCATAGAAATTTATGAATCATCCTGTTAGTTTACATATATTTTTTAACATATTTATAATTCAAATTTTCGTATGTAATATTATCTTCATCTTGGCAAATTGAATTTCAGTATGATGAAGATGGATGTGTCTGTGGATTGTTCTGCGCCGGGAAAGGCTCTTTTTTAGGAGCCCATCGAAAGTACCGTTATCGAGTTCCAGTCCTGCCGCTGTCTATGAAACCTTTGATGGTCAGCACTATTCAAGCGAAACCGAATTGTGTCAAGCGCTCATGAAGATGAATGAACACCTCGCCTTCTTACAAAAAGGCTCCATTATGCCGAAAATGACTTAAAGAGTGCCATCGCCTCTTTTGACGTTGGACTACGGACTGCCACTGATATCACCAATGCGCAGAAGAGGACTGACGATGCCCGGACGGAATTGGAATTGTACCATAAAGGGGTGAATGATTCTGGAACTTGTCCCATTGTTAATTGCGCTAGGCACAGTGTGGCTAAAGTCACATTAAAACCTAAGGTTAAGCGTAGCAGTAACAATAACATTACTGACGATTACTTAATGTTAATCAGGGAAATAGTGCTATAAATGTATATAATAAGTTCTCTAACTTAAAAGTGGATGAGGCCTCCGATGGAGACGAGTTACACCTCCTCCCTCCAGAACCAAAACTTCCATCTATAATGGTGAAACCAGGTGATAATCTAAAAACTAAACTCGCGGACATAAATACTGCTTTTAAAGGAGATGTACAAATCAAGATAGCCGGGAAATATCTTAAGATTTTCCACAAAGATATTGCCCAACATCGTTTAATTATCGCATTCCTGCGCGCCACTAATACGGAGTTTTTCGTAATAACTCCGAAAAATCAAAGACGTCTGAAGGCAGTCCTTAAAGGTCTACCAGTTATCTACTAAACTACAGAAATAGCTGAAGGTTTCAAAGAACTTGACTTTGAGATCGATAAAATCATCCAACTGAACAACCTGAAGACCAAAATGCCCATGCCTGTCTGACAACTCACCTATATGAAATCCGATAAAAATGCTAAACTCCTTGAGGTCACTAAATTACTATATCTAACCGTTCGCTAGAGAAATTTAACAGGAAGCCTAGTGCCACCCAATGCTTCTCATGTAACTTATTTCATCATTCTAGTCAAAATTGTAACTTTAAACAGAGATGTCTAAAAATGTGGTGAAAATCACTATGTTAAGGAATGTCCAATCAAAGAACGATTAGAAAACCCCACGTGTATCAACTGCCAGCAGACAGGACACCTCGCTTCTTGGAGGGGCTACCAGAAATTTCCCAAACTATGGCAGCAGCCCAATAGGGACACTTCCCGCACAGTTAGTCATTCTGCTAAACCCTTCCAAAGCAAGAAAATAACGGAAGGTATCTCCTTCGCCTCAATGGTGAAAGGAGTCCCCCCCCCAACAATCTCCATCGATGGCCACTACAGCAGGAAATCAGCACGACTCAAGTGCTCCTAATATTAATTCTAATGATAAAGATTCCTTCGGGAAAGTTCTCTACATCATAAATGAATTTATTTCTATATTTAACACCTTAGGAGGAATCGAAAATGTTTACAATAGTTTAAAAAACTGTACTTCTGATTTTCAGAAGATGCAAATAGTTCTTAGATGTTTTGAAAATATTGGTTCTAGCAATAATTAATAGTCGTGCTGATTACTGGGTTAAAAATATGTTACTGAAACGCAAACGGTATTATGTCTAAAATGCATGATTTAATTAACTTCACTAATACTCACAACCCCGATTTACTGCTAATCCAAGAAACTCACTTATCCCCTAATCGTAATCCTTATATTCCAAATTATATTCTTCACAGAAATGATGGTAATCAATCACCTAGACCTCATGGAGGTACAGCCATTTTTATTAAAGATAATATTCCGCATACTAATATCACCCCAATAACTTAACCGACATTCAAACCACTGTTTTAAGTGTAAGAACTGATCACTTTAATAACCTTGCAATAGCCTCTGTTTACATCCCCCTGTCATATTAATCCCACTAATTTAATTAATGATCTCAATAACATACTTAATATTAACAATTCTTCCATACTATGTGGTCATTTCAATGCTCATCACACATCCTGGCGATACAAACGTGATGATAGCACGGGCAATGCAATTGTAAATTTTGCTTTCAAATCTGGTGCAGAAATTTTTGCTCCTACCACTCCCACTGGGATTACTAACTCCTCCTCCTCAACTATCGACCTAACCCTTCTAAATAACTTTCATGTTCCCTTCACTATTGTATCTCTATCTGAATTATGGTTCAATCATAACCCTGTTATTGTAAATTTTTCTATCATCTATTAACCCTTAAATCTTGTGAGAAATATCTCTACTAATTGGTCTAAATTCCATAACCTACTTGCTAATTCTCCCCCTGAAAATCTTGATTTAGATTCTACACTAACCGTTGATGCCAAAGTTAATAGAATTGCCGAACTAATGCATAAAGCATACACTAACTCTTTTAACCCAATTAAAAAGAACAATACAAATTTCATTCCTCCACATATTAAAACACTCTCTAGAGAAAGAAACAGAGCACGTAAAAAACTGGCAATTCTATCGCGATCACTCCACTAAAACCATCTACAATAGGGAACAAGCCCTGCTTCGTAAAGCTATTTACGCGTTCACCCAAAGCACCTGGACCAATCGTCTTCAGACACTGGACGTTGCTGATGGCTCTGTCTGGCAAGCTATAAAACAATTAAAAGGTAAAAACCATAATATAACCGCGCTTAACTCGCCGAATTCGTCTCCTGTTACAAAGGACGAAATTAAAGTTGAAATTCTCGCGGATAGTCTTCAGAGACAATTCCAGCCAAATAATCTTTCTAATCATCTTACTAACATTACTGTTGAAAATTCAATTCGAAAAATTCAATTCTCTTCCAAACACCCATAAAATTACTAATACTAAAGTTGATTATATTTATGATTATATCTCCAATCTTAAAATTAATAAAGCCCCCGGGTCTGATAATATTACAAATAAAATGCTAAAAACCTCCCTTTAAATTTTATTTCTAGAATAGCTAAATTAATTGATGCAATCTTTAATCTTACTTATTTCCGTACTATATGTAAAAACGCCATAGTGCTCCCCATTCTTAAGCCAGGAAAAGATCCCTCTGATCCCTCTAATTACCGTCCCATTTCTCTTCTATCCACTCAAAGTAAATTAATCGAATTTATCATTCAAAAAAAAAAAAATCAAAGCTCATTTGACTAAATATTATATCATGATTCCTCATCAGTTTGGGTTCACCCCTACACTTTCCACCACTCATCAATTACTGTGACTAACGGAATTTATCTCTGAAGCTCTATCTAATAAAATGCTAACAGGAGTCGTTTTCCTTGATGTTGCAAAAGCATTCGACAGGGTATGTGTCGATGGTCTACTTCACAAATTACAAGCTTACAAATTTCCACTCTACATTATTCTTTTAATCCAATCTTATCTCAATAATAGATTTTTCTCTGTTAAAATAAATAACTATTTCTCCTCTGAGAGGAGTATTAATGCAGGCGTGCCCCAGGGCTCCCTAATTGGTCCGTTTCTGTTTAACCTTTACATAAATGATATTCCTATTACTAACAACGTACACCTCAGTTTATATGCAGATGACACAGCAATCGTGGTCTCTTCTAATCGCATTCAGGATCTCACTATTAAATTAAATCAATATCTCAAGCAACTTGAAGCTTGGCTTACTCGCTGGAAAATTAAAATAAATGTAGAAAAACACAAGCTGTACTCTTCATGAGACGCAAAATTCCTCCACCTAATGTTTTCCTATTTAACCAACGAATTAACTGGACTAACAATACTAAATACTTAGGAGTATACCTTGATAGTAAGCTAACATATATTAACCTCATTAAACCTAAATATAATATTTCTATACGCATGCTTTATCCATTCATTAATAGAAAATCCCTTTTATCTTTAGATAATAAACTAATTATTTACATGTACTATTTGCGTCCCAACATCACATATGCTAGCCCAGTTTGGGGTTCCGCTGCAAAAATACCACATCAACTACATCAAAAGGATTGAAAATAAAATTTTAAGAATGATTACTGACTCTCCTTGGTATTTTAGGAATGATGACATTCATTACTGTCTTGCCCTCCCCTCTATTCAAAAATTCATGCTCAAGTTTGCAGAAATATTCCATGCAAATCTTGAACACATCCCGAATGATGAAATCCGTAATCTTCCGAGATACGATTTCCATCTTCGGGAAAAGGCTAAACGTCCAAGGGCTGTCCTTCACAACTTGCAAAGCTTCTTAGACGAACTGGCTCAGTTGTCGTCAAGAGCGTTGCTCCACGCAGTCGAAAGGCTGCAGGTTCAATCCTGACCTCTGTGCTTTTAGTCTTCATTCCTAGCAACGAAAATCCCATCCTACTGCAGATTCCTTTTTCTTTTTAAATTTTGGATTCTTTAACTGTTCTGTTTATTTTATTAATTTTTGTTTTTTATTTTATTTTTCTCCTTGTTATTAGCTATTTTATTAATTTTTTTCTTTGCTTATATTTTTAATATATATTTTAACATGGGACATTGCTCTTAAATCCCCTCACCTCCTTTTAACTATCAATGTTTTTCCTTCATCAATGTTTCTCAGATGCAGATAAGAGTTTTAGGCCTTCGGGGCCAGGGCACTCCGGTATACTGTAAAGACGACGACGACGCAAATTGAATTTTATGAAATAATCAAAATAAAATTTTATAAAAAATTTTTTTATCAAATTTTTTTTTTTTTTTTACCAAAATGATCTCATCTGAAAAGAAGTGATGCAATAAGGATAAAAGAGACAACAAAATTTAATAATTTGAAAGATCAGAAGTGGATTTGTTTTTATTAATGTTTTTTAAAAAAAGTTCAGCATAAAATTAAAAAAAAAAATTAATTTAGTAAAAATCCCAACTAATCGCTTATGGATATACGATATTTCAAGTTTTTATTTCCAGCTTGTATTGAAGGTATAATAAATATCAAACATATGGTATTTTGATATTTTTGACTCTAACTTTAATATTTTAATGACCTTCGTACTGGTCGTTGAAAAAACCTTAGAAAATAGATCTAAAACTTTAATTCCTTCTTTTTTTTTTCACTATAATTGCAGAAAGTCATTTATAAATAGTTTTCATTGATTTTCTTAAGTTTATTGGTTTTCTTAAGTTATCTATTGGTAGATGTATGCAACTTAAATCTAAAAACTAAAATTGATTAATTAAAATTAATTACTGAATTAATATTTGAAAAATATTAATTCAGTAATCTGTATTAACATCAAGTGTCATCCGCTACAAGTTCAAAAAAATGTATCTGAACTTGAGTGGTTGAATAAAAAAGTATTTTATTAAAGATTGGAAATTTGAACAAGATATATATAGGGTGAGTGTGAGCTAATAGAAGGAATTGAAAGACGAATTCAAATCCTTACATTAAACCGGAGTAATCTCCAAATTTTTAAATAACTTACTGTCTTATGTTGGCAATAGTATATGTATTTTCCAAATTTGAAAATTCCAATCTGAAAACGGTGAATTTGTACGAAGTATAAACAAATTTTAAAATTTATTTAAAATTATAATAAATTATACATTACACAAGTATTATAAATTATACATGTATATTAGCTGTCATTAATTAAAGTAAGGTCCTTGAAAATAATAGTTTAATAATATATTAATATTTAAATACGAAACAAATTTGGCAAGCCGCTATTAATCCATGGCGGCAATAACTATAGTCATTGTCGAACATACATAGCATAATAACAAAATACACAATAGTACTCCCATTCACAGTTGAAAAAAAAAAATTCTTTTATTTCCAATGGCAAGTTATACAAAAACGGGAAAATACAGAATAAAAAAAAAAAAGAAAATGTACAGAAAAGAATTCAACAAAAGTTGGCTGAAATCTTTGCCTTAAGAGTTCTCGAACTTGCCAGTATCTCGTTGTCTCGGATTCGCCATGAAGTGCCAAACAACGATGGAGATAAGCTCGATCAATTAGTTCTGCCAAATCACAAAGAAGGCAGTTTGGTTGGCCGAAAAAGCCCAATCCGATGTAAATGTTCACCCAAACAGTCATGACCTGTTAAAAGGTGGAAATGGGCAACAGCTATACGACGTGGGCGCTTGGAATTGAGAGAAGATCCTAACTTTCCATATCTTCGACTGTATTCAGTCAAGGAACTGTAATTTATAATTTTTAGTCGTAGTCTGTTTGATATACAGTTTCTTAGACTAATATGGTAATGTTGAGCATCTTGATTGGAGCAATCTCGAGCCTTTTCTTGCAAGGAAATTAGCCTATTCGTTCCCGAAAACTCCACAATGTCTGCCCAGGTCAAGATTGCATGTGTAATTAGCCTAGTTAGCCAATAGAAAGATCCACGGCCGGATTTTCCTATAGGTTAACTAGGCTTCAGCCTAAGGCCTCAAGATCAAGAGGGGCCTACATTCAAATTGTTAGCAAAATTAGAATTACACTATTCTAAAACAGGAAGCACTAAAACATTGAATCAAAAATAAGGAGAAATTTCTACGCATATGAATAATAAACAAACATAATAAGTAATTTACAAACTTAAAAATGGGAGGTGAAAGGGCCTCATAAGTGGAATAGCCTGGGGCCTCTTTTTCATCTAAATCCGGCCCTGATTAGATCAGTTCTTTTTTATTGCGCATTTCAATGCAAGACACACAGGCCAACCGACGACGTTGGGACAGCAGTTAAAGCTCATGCTGAAAGCTGTAAATCACTTATCGTATAGAACAGGGATGGGAAAACTTTTTCGGTCGTTCGCGGGCCAAGATAAATTTTTCTAAAATTTTAAAAACAATATACAAGTATTACAATTTAATTATGTTAATGAGATGAATGAAATTGCGATTTCATTTTTAAAAGTTCCTTATAGTATTGAGGTTCGAAGTGAGATGTACTGATTCTAAGGAACGAGGCTAAATGCTCATCTGTCAGTCTACTTCTGAAATAATTCTTTCTAAGGTTCATAGATGAAAACACTTGTTCACATATATAAGATGAAGCAAACATAACACTGATTTTCTGTACGTGAGATATTAAATTTGGGAAACTTATTTTCCGATGATGATTTGTAAAACTCTAACTTTGGCTTATTTAGAAACAACTGCTTGAGATGTTTGCTAGATTACAATTTCCTTTGAAAGAAAAGGAAGAAAAAAATTATATTTTATCAAAGTAGAAAAGGAGATGGATATGTATTTCTTTTAATTTGCCTCGACCGGCAAATTAAAATTCTATCCGCGGGCCGGATAGAACCTTCCGCCGGGCAGGAGTTGGCCCGCGGGCAAGAGTTTGCCATCCCTGGTATAGAAGGTTGTCTTAGGGTGAACTACTGGTACATTGCGCCTCAATCCAAAAATCAACAAATAAAAATACAAATTAGGGGCGCCATCTACTGTTCAAAAAAGTTAATAAATACTCTTACATACATATTACATTATTTCAATATAATTATAAAAGATTAATGCAACAAAAATATTCACCATATTTACATTTATAACACGAAAAATTTGTTTGCTAAAGAGAAGTAGGTATAATAGTGGGCGGAAAGCCAGAAAAATTAGATTAAGGGATCTAAAATCGAAATATCTAATTTATATTATAACTCTAAAACAAAATATATGCATTAATATGCATAATCAAAATGCATATTAATAAATAGTCAGACTATCAAATACTTTTATTCTAAAGCAAATGCTCAAAATATATGCAATTATATATAAAATGAATACCTAATGTATTTATATCATTGCATTTTCAAATTGCCCCAAAACATTTATTATGCTATAATAAAGTTGGAAATTTATTTTACTTTTCAATTTATAAAAATTTCCTAATTTCTTACATTAATGTAGTAGTACTTCTTACATTAAGTATTAACTGTAACAATTTGTAGTTAAAATTTTCAGGCATATTTGTAGGGGTATAATAAGTTTCTGAATTCAAAAAAAAAAAATCTTTAGCTTTCAAATCTAGTTGATATAAGGAGTTTTGTTTTTTGAATTTTAAAAATTTCCTATTTATGACTTATAGGTTTTAAAAATATTACATTTTTTTTTTAATATAATACATAAACAACGAATTGCTCTGCCTTCGTCAATAATATTTCAATATTCTTTAATATTTATTATTCTTAATTTCTGTTTCAAATTTTCCTATCATGTATTGTGCAGTGTTTAAAAAATGTAACTTACAAATTCTATTAAAGATTCAGTTTTAAAATGAAAAGTAGTAAGCTGCCACTATCTGCGATTAATTAGTTTGTGCCAGTAACATATAAAGTAACAAAGTAAATTAAGCTATACATTTTTTTTTACACAATAAAATTTAAAAATGAACTATTTTGGTTTCAAATTTTTTATTTTTATACAAGATATTTTTAATGCATATATTTTGTCGATCGCGAAAAAAAAAAAAAAAAAAAATAATAATAATAATAATAATATTTAAAAAAAAGCTGATCTCGTGTTATATGTACTTCTTCATCGGTTTGGTTTGTCGCTCTACGATCATTTTGCGCACACGAGGGCTAAACCGACAGGGACCTACAATTTAATTCTTCTTCATTGGCGCAACAGCCAATTAATATATACGTATATGCCTATTATGTATATATATACATATTCATAATTATTATTATATGACATATTATTATATTATGACATTAATATACATAATTCACATTAATGTCATATTTATAAGAATTAGGAGTTCTTACCCTCAATACAATTAAATAAAAATATGAAATCATCCATGTATTGATGAAATGAGAGTTTCTTCTTCATTGGCGCGATAGCCCCGTGGTGGCCAAGGCCGTCTGCCTACTGGCATATTTCATGACAAGAGATGTTTTCTTTTATAGAGTAAGGTGCCAGCCCTACTCCCAATGCTCTGCAGCTATATTAAACCGGGACTTAGGGTTTAAAGTGGATTCCGAACCCCTACATCAACCATGGGGGTTCCGAACCTCTTGTCAACCATGGGGCCGTCGGGACCGAACCTGAAATCTGTGGTACCGAGTGACAGAACATAAGGCACTCGGCCACAAGGCCCTGACTGAAATCTTCTAATCGAAAATATCCAATTAACATAATCATTGAAATTATTGTGTATCATTGAAACTTAGAAGTTATAAGTAAATAATTATTTGAATAGATATCTAGATATCGAAGAAAAAAATTAATTTTATTATAAATTAATTAAATGTAAAGATAAACGTGGTATGAAACAGAAAATCTGTCGATCATCAATATTTCAAAAAGTTGCATTTAAAATATTTTATATTAACTAAATTTATATTCTGAGAAACAAATAATAATACATTTATTTAAACTAGTAAACGTGTTTCCTCCCACGCACTGCGAGAGCACCCTTGAGGAGTTCAGGAGAAATGGTCAGTAGTCATCGAGACTTTTACCCGAGAGGAAGTACGGCACAATTGTACGGATACGAAGTACGGATTGTTCGATAGCTCGGTCACAAAAATAAACTCAAGTAATCTTCGACACAAACACGAAGAATGACACAGACATGAATGGACTGTATAAATTAATTCCTTTATTTAGGCAGCCATCAAGCTCGAAGATGGACTGACACACAACCTTTTTATTTGGTCGCCGAAGTTCATAGAAACTGAATATAGACCACACGACAGTTCTCTGGTCGTAGAAGTTCCACTCACCCTTCTTACATTCTTTTGTCTCTCTCCGTCAGCTCACCTCCTGCCAGACACCCCACAGACAGGATGTTTTTCTGGACATAGGGCGTTGACCTCCCTAAGCAGGGGGACATGGGTTTCGACGTAACATACCGCCACCCATTGATATGTTTACTAAACATTCAATAATATACAATAAATCATTCTAATATACAAAATTAACAATTCTAAACATATAATAAGTCATTGAAAAAATGAATATATATATATATATATGTATACATTGTACTAAATTTAAACAAATTACAAACATAATACCATGAATATAAGCAAAAGCACTCTAAAGGAAATTACTCTGGCATAGGCAAAACACACACTTTTGATACTGGTCTCTTAAAAATTCCACTCTGGGTTTTTATATTAAGCACTCTGATTTTATTATCAACACCATAATAAATATCAATTATTCTGCCTAGAGACCATTTATAAGTAGGTAAATTATCATCAACCAATAGCACTAAATCACCAATGTTTACATTGTCTTTTTCAAAGACCCATTTATTTCTTTGTTGCAATTCTCTTAAATAGCTACGGTGCCATTTTTTCCACACTAATTGAACTATTTTAGTTACCCTTTGCCACTTATTAAGATTATTATCTTTTAAATCAATTAAATTAGGCTCTAAATTAGCGTTCATTGATCGATTAATCAAAAAATGGGCTGAAGTTAAACTTCGAAGTTATCACTATCACTAGAAATTGGACTCAATGGTCTAGAATTCAAAATTGCTTCAGTTTGTATACATATAGTTAAACTCTTCATAATTTAAGCTAGCACCTTTAACTACTCTTCTAAAATGAAACTTAAATGATTTAATGACCGCTTCCCAGAGACCACCAAAATTTGCTACTCGAGGGGGAATAAATTTCCATTCAATACCTACTTCACACAAATAAGAACACTAACTAATATCAGGATTAATAACTAACTCATGAAACTTTTGAATTTCTCTGTTCGCACCTACAAAATTCTTTTCATTATCAGAGTATAATTTAGCACATTTGCCTCTACGTGCAATAAATCTTTTAAAGCAGCTATAAAGGATTCGGATGATAAATCAGAAACACTCTCAATATGCACTGCCTTACACAAAACAAACAAATAAACATACATACATTTTACACACAATACTCTTTCTTTGTTTACCAATTTTAACCAAAAATAGTCCACAAAAATCTACTCCTGAAACATTAAATGGATAATTCAAGGTAACTCTATCTTTTGGTAAATTACCCATTAGTTGTGTTGACATTATAGGTTTTACTTTGAACAAATAACACATTTATGCTCTATTTTTCTGCAAATAGATTTTCCACCTATAGAGCAGAATTTCTCACGTACATGACACAAAAGAGCAGATAATCCTATATGAAAATATTTTTATGTGGTAATAAGAAATTAACATCTCAGTAAATGCATGATTTTTAGGCAATATTATACGGTGTATTTTATCACAACTACATTCCGCATTACTCAAACGTCCACCTACTCTTAAGATTCCATCTAAATCTAAAAGGGGATTTAAAGATTTTAATTTACTCTTCGACATAAGTTTCTTATCTTTCAATAGACCTTTTGAAAACTTTTCTTGTTGAATAGATTTTACTAGAAATATCTCAGCAATATTAATTTCTATCATGCATGAATAACTAAACAATAATAATATATATAAATTATCAATATAAATAAATTATCAATTGAATAATTTAATTTAAATGACAAACACTTGGTATTTTTAATAAATCTAAATATGTAACTTAAATACTTAAACTTTTATATAATTATTACTTAAACTCAATAAATAGTTCATGAAATTTCAGTCACTTGTTTCATAAACAATTTGTTCTCACCAACACTGGATCACTCAGTTCAGAAAAGTTCTCGTCCTGTTTATCAAGGATCTGGATCGGTTGATCAGGATACTTTTCTCCAGCCAGGAACTCTGGTCTCACCTAATGTGGTATCACTGGAAATCAGAAGGCAATCGATGAATTGTAGCAACTCTGATGAGCACGAAAGTCTTTTAATCACTTGATTTCGAATCACTGCAATAAACTACTTAAATGTCTTAAGCTTCAAGGCACATTCACAAAAGTAGTTGATGAATTCTCAAAATTAAACGTTGAAGACCATTGAAGCATATTAAACACCAACTGTAACAGATGTTATACTCTCACACGAACAGTTGAGGTTCGGCAATGGCATTTGCCGTTCAGGGCATATTCCCTTACCAGCCACCTCTGTTTCTTGGACGGTCCCATAGTTGAACGACTCCTGTAGACTCAACTACATCCATATGATGGTTTACCATATCTGCTTCCTCTATCCCCTCCATAACGGAAACCATCTCCTCTGACTCCACGGTATTCTCCTCCTCCACAGTCTTCTCGTTTATCTCCACTGGAATAGCCACCATCTTTACTGCCACGGATGTCTCCATCACCACAGTCTCCTCGTTTAACTCCATCACCTCGGGATGGGTCCACTCTTATCTTTGAACCATTGATGGTAGCTCCATTCATGGTCTTTGAGGAACAATCAAATACTCGTAATTTCTCAGGCCAGTAAACACCATGATGAGTTGCATGAGTAGCATCTGGTACTTTTTCCTCAATTATTTTCTCGCATGTAGAATTTTCACTATCACCTGTTAATTCCAATTTCTCAAACCCTTCTACTGGCCAAATTTTTCTCAATGGAAAATCAACTTTATCTGTGGATAGTCCACAATGTTCTCTATTTACATTTCCTGCGGTGCTGCACCCAGACACCACAAAGCCATACACAGTATTCTGAAAAATAAGATTTGAATTTTCTATATCACTCTCCTCGACATCATTTTCTTTCACAGAAGTACGTGGTTGATTAGAAATCATAGGCTTTACAGGTAATGCAGGCTTAGAAGGAACTACAGGTTTTACACTGCAAGACTCAATAGATTTAGGTTTCTCTTTACTTGCTTCTAATACAGATGATGTTGTTGAAGGAATATGAGAGGTTCGAGTTTGGTGGCGAGAAGTGTTGCTGTTTGAATCACTTGATTTCTTGGATTCGTTCAAATTCTCTTTTGTACTGACTTTGTTAGAAACACCTTTTTCCGGAACATTGTCAGTTTTTGCACTGTTTTGCTGTGCAGAAGTATTTGACGCAAAATAACTTGAATTATAAACTTTGGAAAATGGTCGGAGAGTAAGATTACACACGTTTGATGTTGGCTTCACAACTGATAATGAAGTAACATTTTTCTTATTAGAAGTTGAAGAATCTAAACTATTGGGCCATGACTCATCTTCAGTTGAGGAAGACAAAGAGTCATCACTCACTCCTTTATTATAGATAATTTGGGAAGTTTTAGCTGAATCCCTTTTCCATTTCTCAAATTCCAACTCTTTTTCAAGTTTGGCCAAATGAATTTTCTCAATCTCTAATTTTATTTCACTTTCTCGTTTGTCCCTATCGAATTTTTCTTTCTCTAATTCTAATTTAATTTCACTTTCTCGTTTGTCCCTCTCGAATTTTTCTTTCTTTTCCCTCCTTTCTTCTAAAACATCATCCACAAGATTGCGCACTATTTCAATCCTGCTTCTATAGACATCACTGGATTTGATCAAGTCAATCAACTCTATTTTTCTAGCATTGACTGGAATGGTTAAGCCCATCTCTTCCGCTACCTCTTTTAGCTCATCCTTCTTTAGATTTAAAGAAACAGACATTGTTTATACACTTAAATTCCACTAAACAATGCACACCAAAACTTAACCAAACCTATTAAACTAAACACTTTAATTCAACATTATATACTAAATCAAGCTAAATGTCCAACACATTAGAATTATTAAACTTCACCTACCGAACTCATGGTAGAATGCAGCCAACGATTCGTGGAAATCCAATGGATCACTTTATCTCAATGCTCAACTAATCCGTCTCCGGGAGACTGGACCAAAATGTTCGATAGCTCGGTCACAAAAATAAACTCAAGTAATCTTCGACACAAACACGAAGAATGACACAGACATGAATGGACTGTATAAATTAATTCCTTTATTTAGGCAGCCATCAAGCTCGAAGATGGACTGCCACACACAACCTTTCTCTTTGGTCGCCGAAGTTCAACTCATTTACTTTATGCAGCCATCAAACTCGAAGATAGACTGCCACTGACCGTTCTCTCTGGTCGTAGAAGTTCCACTCACCCTTCTTACATTCTTTCTCTCTCTCCCGTCAGCTCACCCCCTGCCAGACACCCCCCACAGACAGGATGTTTTTCTGGACATAGGGCGTTGACCTCCCTAAGCAGGGGACATGGGTTTCGACGTAACACGGATTAATGTAAAAAAATACTGTTTAACAAAAAAACAAGTGAAATCTAACTGTTTCCACTCTTTCACATTTTTTTGTCACTAAAAATATTAGTTTCTACTTTTTTTTTTTACTACATTTTTTTTTTTTTAATTCTTAAATAAATTTTGAAAATTTTATGCATTACTACAGCTTTGTATTATTTTGTAATCATTTGTATTTTGTAGCATTGTGATTTTTAATAAAAAAAAAAATTACTCTCTGTGCATATCACCTATTTTTTTTTCTCACAATATTGCCTTTCCCTATTTACGTACATATAATGAAACAAATTTAATTAATGCCAAAAATGTAATGAAGTATCAGAATTTTTTCAATTCCTTCTATGTACTCACACTCTCCCTATATATTTTTGTTCCAATTTTCAATCGTTAATAAAATACTTTTTATTCATCACTCAAGTTCAAATACACTCATATCCATAAATTAAGGATAATTCAGAATCACACAGAAATTGAACACTAAAATAAAAATTTCACCTGTAGTATTATCACATACATCTTGAAGAAGAATATGCAAATTGCAGGAAACCACCAGATGGCGCGGATAGTACGTCACAATGAGAGAGTGTAAGAGAGGGGTATATAAGGAATGGTGGCAAAGAAGTAAAATTGTTCATAAGCGCTTTAAAAGACTTTCAGTGCAATAACCGCATAGTTATGGTAAAAAAGAAACCTTTGGAGGATTTTTTACGTGGTAGAATTATCGGACGACTGGAATGTGGACGTTCCCAGCTGGAAGTATCCGAGGAACTTGGAATCGCCCAGACTGTCATCTCCAGGCTTTGGCAACGATTCCAAGATGATGGTAATGAGAGTAGATGTTACAGCACATGTCGCCCCCGAGTTACAACGCCGAATGAGGACTGGTATTTTGCAGTTACTGCCAAAAGGAAACAGACGGAGCACAGCATCAGACCTGTCTCGTCAGCTCTCTTCAGCTACCGGTACGACAGTTTAAGGCAGACCGTGTACAGACGCTTAGGGCACATTGGTCCATATGCTCGTAGGCCTGTCAGATGTGTTCCACTTACCGCAACTCACTGTCGCCTGCGATTAATCTGGAGTAGAGAGCATGCATTGTGGACACCGCAACAGTGGTCTTGTGTGATGTTTTCCGACGAGTCCAGGTTTAGTTTGCAGTCTGATTCTCGCCGGACTTTCATATGGAGAGCACCAGGTACCCGTTACCACCGAGAGAACACCATTGAACGACACCGTTACTGTGGTGCAGGATGGCTCGTTTGGGGAGGAATTATTCTTGGTTCCAGAACTGACCTGCATGTTCTGAGTGTAACGATGACAGGCCACATCTATCGGATGTCATTCTGGAACGACATGTACGTTTGTTTCGGGGCGCCATGGGTGCTGAATTTCTGTTTATGGATGACAACGCCCGTCCTCACCGTGCAAACATTGTAGACGAATGCCTTCAATTGGAGGATATCACCCGTATGGATTGGCCAGCATACTCACCGGACTTGAATCCAATAGAGCATGTGTGGGATATGCTTGGCCGACGAATTGCAGCCCGTCAACCCCCTCCCACCTGTCAACCGGAACTTCGGAGGGCATTGCATGATGAGTGGTGTAATATTCCCCAAGATCAGATTGATAATTTGATACTCCAGCATGCCTAGGCTTTGTAAGGCCTGTATTGCATCGTCCGGGAGACATATTCCATATTAACCATCATACTAACCATGTTATACTGTTTTTTTGTAAATAGGTTCTTTTTTAAATTTGCTCCAGGGAGTAAAAATCTCAATTTTTATTAATTATGTCAAACATATAGCATCTTTTTGCTCTTTACCTTTTGTTTCAATAAATAGACTTTACAAATAAGTCAAATTTGTTTTTGCTTCTGTCTCTTTCTTTGCCTGAACTTCATTATCCTTAATTTATGGACATGAGTGTACATTTTTTTGAACTTGTAGTGGATGACACTGGATGTTAATACAGTTTTTCAAATATTAATTCAGTAATTAAATTTAATTAATTAATTATAGTTTTTAGATTTAAGTTGCATATATCTACCAGATAAATTTAAAAAATAAATGAAAATTATTTATAAAGGACTTTCTGCAATATAGTGAAAAAAAAAGTAGGATTGACTTAAACATTTTTTTATATTACTTGTTGTTTTGGCAGTCATTTATTTAAATTTTGAAAAGAAAATATTTGTTTTAAGAAAACTTTTATTTAATTTTATAAAATCCTCATTAAAATTGTTTCATATTAAATATATATTTCTATAAATAATCTAGTGCATGAAACATTTCTATCTCACTCTTATTGTAGATTAACACGGAGATCCTTGGCCGCCTAGCGGCCACTATTTCCTTCACTGTAAAATTTTTTGAAACATAGTGGTGGTCTCATGCCCTTTGAGTTAATAAGAAAACATTTACATCAGACATTTCTATCTCATTAATAAATTTATTTTATTTAAGAAATGATTGATTGATTTTATCGAGTTGTTAATTTGAATACAAATGTTCTTTTTCTTAAAACAAAATAATAAGGTTTGTAAATCAAATAAATTAAAAATAATAATCAAGGTTTGTCCACTAGACATGAGGATTGAGACACCACAAAAGCTGACCAGCGAGACTTCAGGATTGAGATACTATAAGATCAGACGATCTTTTAACACAATTTTATATTAATTTTCTTTTGAATTATTATTTGTACTATATTAATCAATAAATACTTTTTATATTTTCTAAATAAATATTATGTATAAAAAAATCTCGTGGAAGAAATTTTTTAAAAAATTACGGATTTTTGTGAGAATGTCCAAAACTGAAAGTGGTCAAGGACACGAAAAACCCGCTTCCCAAAACAACACTCATATATTTTATGGGTAATAATTTAAAAAATATTATTGTAGAAATATTCTTAATTGATTTACATTGTATACAATCATATTTGTTAATCATTCATGCGATGCACAATAATTGCACAATTACGCATTTGTCTTGATCAATTTTCCTTCTAGATTGATCTTACTGGGAAATTACTGTTATAGTGCGTGATGTATTGAAATGAAAATATATTTTTTTCAAATTATTTAGAAATAAATTATATATCTAAAAAATTTTTTTCAATATTTTTTAAAAATTTTAATGACAATTCAATATTTTTATTTGTTTTATTTATAAGAACTTATTTTAGTGGCAACACGTTTTCATTTGATTCTTATGTTTATTTACAAGTAGCGTGAATGTCTGCATTTGTTGACTTGTAGTTGGTCAAATTATGAAACTTTTTAAATAACTGTGAAAATAATAAGAATTTTTTTTAAAAAAATATGGAATAATATACTGAAGATAATTAAACAATAAAATATTTCAAAAGGAATTTTTGTTTTTTTTAAATATGTTTATGAAAGATTTTCCGTAAAATATTTGATAGTAAAAATTATTTTAAAAAAGAACTGACTTTTATTTTTACCATTTGGTTAAAATAACTATTGAAAAAAAAGAAGAAGCTTTTGTTTTCAAAAAATGTTTACAGAAGATTTAATTGAATATATTTATTTAAAAGATGTTAATTAGTTCTAAATTTCCATATATAAAAGTCATTTTAAATGAAGCATCATTGGTTCGGATTTATCTTTGAATATTGTTAGAATTCTTATTTGTTTTAATATTATAATTATATAAAAAAACCAACAATTTCATTTATATTGATGGATAATGATAATAGAAATGCCGCAGTTTGTCACAGATAGTATTTTATGCATTTTAGCATCAGTTGTTATATTTTTGTATTATAACGACTACTTTTTACTAGAAGAATTTTCTGATGTTAGAGATGTTACAAACAATATTGAGTCAATATTTGAAGAACTGGATGTTGACACAGATGGTGTATTAAATAAAGAAGAATTTTTGATGATGAAAAATTCATATACCATTCTCCAAAAGAACCTCTATGAATCTCATTTAAAATATACGGTATGGAATAATATGTATTTTAAAATCATATTTTTCTAGTCAGTTTTTGAATGAGCTGAGTTGACATTATAAAATTATTAAAGATATTTTTTATATTTTTACGAAATTTTAATATTTTATTTGATCATGCAGTTTTCAAACATATTGTAAATAATTTTTTTATGTAAAATTAACAGTATCTAATATTTAGTAACGTCAATTGAGGATTTTAGAAGGGCATCGTAGAATATTAGAAGGAACATTAGTCTTATATGAGATCATAAAGTTTTTAAATTTCTATATAAAAATTGATGAAATATTCATTCCTATTTGTAAATTGTCAAGAAATTGTATTAAGCATTTAATAACAAAACTTCAACAAAAAAAAATGTAGTAAGAGATACAAATAATTTTTTTTTTTTTTTCTTAAGTACATTACTGCAAAATATATTAAAATCAAAAATATCCATTTAGTATATTAATTAAAAAAGACAAAGTTCCATAAAATAGTAAGAAATTAAAACCTGCTAATAAACAAGTTTCAATTGCAACTGATTACTTGTTTGAATGTTGAATTTGATTGTTTGGGGACTTTCTTTTTTGATGTTAAGAATTGCAGCTAAACAGAAAGGAAATACTAATGTCACACATAATAATTTTCAGATTGCTAATATATATTTTTAATTACCTTTCAAGTAAATTCCTTCTCAAATATCTATAGAATCTTTATCATTTTCAGTAGTGCTTCCCTACCTCGTTTTAACATCTAGTTTTGCAAAATAAAAATTTTCATTGTGGTAAAAAATTTCATTTGTGTTCAATATAAAATATTTTCATTTTGGGAAGATTCAAAATTTTATAATGCTTTTTAACTTAAAATTATGTCAATTCAATATTGCAGTGCAGTTTTAGATATTAATGAATAAAATGAGAGAAAGAAGAAGAAAAAAAAAAAAAAAAAAAAAAACACTAACTTTACAAATTTGATGCACATACACAAGAAAGTGTCCATTTTGCTTTGAATACTTAGACTTACATCATTGACTATTCATTTCAAAATATTGCAAAATTTTTTTTCTGATTATATCTCAAAATAAATACATTCTAATTGTTTATGTTATATACTTTCATAATAGTAATGTATTTACACACACAAGTAACTCATTTAAAATTTTAATTCATATGCAAGTGTTGTAGAAATGCAATCATTATTTTCTAAATACAGTGTTTAACATTTTTTATATCATATTTATAAGATATAAAAAAATCTAAACACAAAAACAAATAGTTTCTTCAATAGCCTTTACAAAAATACCATGAAAATATGAAGTATGCTGATTAAAGTATTTATAAAAATATGTTATTTTATACTTTATATGTGCAATTTTCATCTAACTCGATTGAAATTGAATTCTAATAAAAATTAGTTACTTAAATTTTTCTCAGTTATTTCTCCATTTGCCCAACATTTTTTATTCATTAGGGGTTTTAATATTTTTAATTAAATTTTTTTAAGGATATTAATATATTAATTTTATCTATAAATTTCAGGTTCAAGGATTTCCATATTTAGATATAGAGTTAGAAGAACAAGTAGTGAATATTGATGTTGCTTTTACGCCTTTAATCCTAAATTCCCTGAAGAAAAATATTTCTGATGTATCTGAGGTATTTTATTCTTTCAAATATTTTTTTTTTTTTCCTTTTACTTTGCAAAGACTTTTTTTTTCATTTGGTTATTATTTTTAAAATACCAGCTTTTTTTTTTTTTGTTGCAAAGCTTTCAAAAGAAAAGTCATTAATGGTTTTGTATTATATTTCTCTTTCTAAAGCTGGAACTTTTTAATTTTAAATTTAATTTATAAATTTTAAAAACTGTGTAGGAACATGAAGAGGAAATTATCAAAATTTAATTCAATATTTTTAAATATTGCATGTGAAAATAATCCATTTTTAATATGTTAAAAAAAGTGTATTAGAATTTTAATATAAAATTTTTGTCTTTTTAAACTTAAATCTCTTGAGAAAAATTTTAGTAATAAATAAATTTGAATATATGATTGGATAATAACCTATTTGGTATTTTAACAATATTTTTAAGTAGTAGTAGTAAAATGATTTATTTTTTTCAGATAAAAATTATGTTTAATTTATATTTCAGTTTGTTTCAAAAAACTTTTTAAAGTTATATTTTCCTCTTAATTTTTTTATACCCAATTAAGTTAATTCTAATTTGAAAATTTGTAAACTTGAACTAGTATTAAAAACTAAACTTGGACTTGAATTAGTATATATTTTTTAAAATAAAATTTAAACTAATTTGCTACTTCTTTGTTAAAATATCTCAGCAAATTACTAGTAACACTTTTAACATGTTGCATGTGTTATGCATATAGCTGTAACAGTGTTATGATAGAATTAGTTTTTGAAAGAATTTTATGAATGTTTGTTTTAAGCATTTTATTTGTTTTTGATATTCTTGATGACACTTCATATGTGTATTAAAGATATACATTTGTAATGTATTGTGTGTAATTTAAAAAAAAAAAAAAAAAAAGTTGAATCTTAAATTTTAGGTTAACTGCTTAATTTTTTGAAATTAGAAAAAACAGTGATAAACAGTCTTGGTAAATATCCAAATTTTTATCTATGAATTGTAAACATTATTTAATAATTTCGAAATCAAAATTTGCAATACATCAATCAATACTGTTCTGTATAATAATTCAAAAACTATTGTTTCTTGTTATAGGAAGAAGTTGGGTCTTTACAAGGGTTATTAAATTGGAAAAAATCACATAAAGAAAGGCATCCGTTTGGTGCAAATAGTTTTTCTTTGTTTCTTCCTCCAAGGAAAAATGTGCAGCCAGGCTATACATGGTGGATAGTAGAACCAAAAATTGACAAGAATTCTCCTCCTTTATCAAATCAAAGATATTATCCACCACAAGTTCCAGAAAACTTACTTGTTCTACATGCTTTACTCAGTCTCTTTCATCCCCATCCTTTTCTGTGGACTCGATTCCAACCTCAAGGCACAGTGGCTATTGTAAGAGCCATTGAAGACAATTTTTATGATATAATGTTTAGGTAATTTGGTTTACATTTTTACTAATAGTTTATGAAACTTCAATTACTGATTTAAATAACTAATTAATAATACATACACTTCAAATATAAAAGAAAAAGAAATCATTCCATACAAATCCAATTTTTGTATCTTATTATTTTCATTAAAAATTAATCTTTTTTTCTATTAATAAATTTCAAAAGAATTTATATATTTATTATTATTATTATGATATGTTCTGTGATCAGTGCCTGCTGAAGATACTGACAACTATAGCATTTGTATGTGAGAAAAAGTCACTTTTAATTTCCAAAGATGCCCAGTTGCCAAATCTGTGGTGTAGTTAAATTAATGCAGAGTTTATTATCATATTGGCATTGCTATACAATATGAATTTTCACTAAAAAATAATAAAGTATCTATTCAGCCTTGTGAAAAGAGAAAAAATGTTTTAAATAGGCTGATTATTCATGCTGCTTAAATACTAGCTCAAAAAAAAAATTATTATTCATTGTTTGTTAAAAAACAAAACACCAAATAGCAAATTAATTTTTATATTTTAAATTTTTTTTTTTCTTGAAAAATTTTTTGTAATTATACTTAAGTTTTTAGATTTATTTTTATATTTTTAGATCATATTTAGATTTTTGACAACCAAAGGGAAAAAAAAAGTGGGGCTGTTGTCTGTAAATAGTAGTTTAGTAATAATAATAATAAAAAATAGGACATCAGTATCAGCGGTGCTTAAAGTACGCGATCTCTTTTGATTCGAAATTCCATGTTTCCATTACAAACTATCTGTAATATTTTTAATTCCATCCATATGAGGAGAAAGTACATTAAAAGAAGATGATAATTTAATGGAAAACTTCCAAACATTGTCGACGGCACCTATAACACCGAATTATTCAAATAATTAGATAGAATTATTTTTATTAATAAATACTCTGAATGAAGCTGTTACTTCCATACGATTCCATAAAATAAAATATTTCATCAATAGTTTAGGGATTCTGATCTGAAAACAGATAGTAAATATTATTAATAATCTATATTATAGTATTAATCTGAAAACAGATTAATAATCTGAATTGTGTTATTTTTAAATTGGCAATGCCATTAAATTATTATAAAAAAACCCACCTAAATTTAAATTCGTTTCAATGCCATCGATACAATTCTGAATAGCCTTCTAAAATTGCAACAATTGTCTATTAAAGGGTTTCCTTTAATTCCATACAGAATATGCCTACATGATCATAATACAAATGTTCTTTTAAATTTTTTACCGCTAAAAATTTTGTTTAATAAATAAAAAAAGAAAATTTGTATGGTCATTTTTACCAATAAAATTTTCTTGGGTTTTATCTAGACTTACCCACAAAGAGTCACCAATGTTGCAACCCTATATATTTCTGTTGCCTAGTTACTGTTGCAACTGATCCAATTCTTTTTAGGTTGGCATAGTTAAATTCGGGGAATTTCCACTCTCCCGTTTTCCCGGAATGAAGTAATATGTTGAGAATGGCCAATACTGGAGCTGAAAAAGCGAAGATGTTGCCTTGAATAGACGTGAATCTAAATAAAAAAATTAAGTTTTATTTTTCTGAAGTGCAGCAACTGGTTATATGTGCTAGCTATAATTCAAAGAAAAAACTATATGCTACTAACCACTTTTGCAAATATCCCGCTGCCATGAACCACTTTAAGCTGTAGGTCCCACGTATGTGGAAAGTTACACGCGCCCCTGGGTAATGCAAAGTGAATAACCAGCCGTTATAAAGACCACGGTGTATACTATACGTGGAAAGACCCTATAATGTTTATGAGACAAATGAAGCAAAACGATGTAAGAAATTGTGTTTTTATTTCATCTTCTGCATAATAAAAGTATGATTACACAGCTTATTTTTAAACCGCCTCCAGATTTGAAACATTTGACCGAATGTTCGTTTGTTCCTGTGCATTGTAGTTTGAACTCTCGAGAAACAATCCCTTTATCTTCCTTCATATGTGAACGATCCTCCAATCATGTGTTTACAGGATGTAAATCCTTTTGATGCCTGGCCAAAAATTGGCTTTTAATTCTTCTCGAAAGTCGACTATCGAAATCGCATTGCAACACGGCTGCCTGGTGTGCGATACTAAAAACATTCGCTCGTCATTGTGAACGCGGTTTTATGTGTGATGAAAAGTGAATCTTGCACGAAAATTTAAAATGTTTGGTGATAGATCAGGATAAAATACCTGAAAAAAATTACCATTTTTTTTTTTTGTAATTTGACGTTATAGTTCATTTTTATTTTTATAAATTCTCAAATGATCATAGCAAATAATTATTGTCACAAAATTAGTGAGAGGCATCAGAAATTGCAGCTTATATATTTATCATTGGGAGAACTGAAAAAATACTATACTTCTTCATTATAGTATTGATTTTTAATAGCTAAAACTTTTGAACTCTTAACAATTTTGATTTTCATACATTTGTTGATATTTAATATATTCAATGAGAAATTAATTATTAACAACAATTCAATTAGTATGCTATTTGAATTTATTGCTTTGGTTTTATTGGGGAGATAACAGCATGGGATTTAAAACTTTTTCTTTGTTCCATATAATATCTTAAGAAATTTTTTTTTTTCATTTCTAGAATGCATGCCGAGTTTCAATTGAATAAGCCGCCTCTACATCCATTTTGGTTCACACCTTCACAATTCCAAGGTCGTCTAATAATCAGTAAAGACGCCACTGTTGTTAAATTTTTTTATATGGGAGTTCCTGACACAAAATTAAATGTTGGTAAGTAAATGTGCATTACCGAGAATGTATTATTTTTATTATTTTAATTTATTTCATTTTCTTCTTAACCTTTATTTATATAGTCATATATAAAAATGTGTACTGTATTCAATGCAATTTAAAAACTATAACACTTAGCATTTTTAATTTTTTCTTCTCAAAAGTTATTATTCTTTAACTAAATGTCTAATAAAAAAAATTAATAATATATTATAATTCTTTTTTTTAATTAAACAAAAACCATCTTCTGCTATTGGGTGCCATCTGGCGTCTTGAATCAGAAATTTTCTTTAAAGTTAACAAGTTATTTAAATTAAGATTAATTATTTTAAATTTTTGAAGTTTATGCGCCTGTGATCTTTTAAATGTATTTTTATTTCATTCAAATATTCTGTTCTATAAACTTATCAATTTACTTTCTAATTTTGTTTTTAATTTCTAAATATTTATTAAGAATATTTTTATGTACAATTTGACAAAACACATTTCTTAATCTTTATCAATGTTTTGCATCTATGAATGAGATTTCCTCTTGATTCCTGTGCACTTCTTATTTACTTTTTCCCATACACTACGGACCATCAAAATGCAATGACATGAAGGAAGCATTAAAACAAAATTAATTAAATTTAAGTTAATTGTTTTAAATAATAAATTTTGAAGCTTATGCATCTGTGATTTTTTTTTAAATGCATTTTTTTTGTTTCATTAAAATATTCTGTCCTATAAACTGAAATTCGTAGTGTGTTTACCTCGATAAAATATGCAAAGGATTAACGTTTTTAGTATACATGCAAATTAAGGGCCTTATTAATAAAGTTTATTATATTCGGATTGTAAGGGCGACTGCAGCTTCCCTTACAATCCGAATATAAAGGAGAAAAAAGAATGTCATTTTTCTCTCATACGATTTGTTTGTGCATCTTCAGTATGCCTCATAGAAAAACACGAATCATTTTTAGAGCACGTTTCTGAGTTCGACCGAGGGCAAAATCTTTACGTATAGAGATTGCTCTTTTACCTTCCGAGAAATCAGTTTTTTGTGTCAGGACGTAAACAAGCAACAGTCATGCGAATATGAAATCTGTAGATGTAGAAGTGGAGTGACTGACCGACAAGAGCGGTGTAACTGCCTTCTCACACCACTTCACTGAAATACAGGCATATTGTGTGCATGACAATCAGGGGTCGGATTTAGATGAAAAGTGGCCTAGGCTATTTTACTTATGCTGGCCGTAGTGGGCCTAAAAGTGGCCCTAGTCTTATACATCATTACTGTGATATATATTAATATGTTAAATGAAACATGTTGTGATGGGTACTAATATTTATAAAAAAAATGTGGCACGGATAATAAATAAAAAAATCGAGAACACTTATTTGGACATTTATTCTCAGTACCCTATATAGTACTTATAGCAATAACTAATCAAGCATAACACGCAACATTTACAAAGAAACAAAATTCAAATAATAAAAATTGTCTACGAAAATAAACTATGCTATAAAAATTATCATATTTTCTATCAAATTAAAGCTTAGCTACATAAGGCACACCAATATTTGTCATAGCAATCAGTGAACGTATGAACTATACTTTGGTGCAATCTAGTGTATACAAACGAACAGACCCAATGAGCCGAACGTGTTGATCTTAACCAATACATTTTTATGTTTGTTTATTAGTCATATGTGTAGAATTTCTCCTTATTTTTCGATGTTTATTGTTTTTAGAATAGTGTAATTCTAATTTTGGTAACAATTTGAATGTAGGCCCCTCTTGATCTTGAGGCCCTAGGCTGAAGCCTAGTTAGCCTATAGGAAAATCCGGCAATGATGGGGCGCATTGCCACATACGCAACTATATCACAACAAATACAGTCTGTAACACGACAATCGGTGTCTGCAATAATATTTTGATGTCGTTTATAGTGTAGTGGACTACCCGCGAAATGTTCATTGCTTCGCTTACCTTTAACTTTAAACAACGGATTTTCCGTTTGCAATTGCGTACTGAACGGTGGGGATTGGCATCCGAATGGCATGACATTGTGTTTTCAGATATATCATACTTCTGTCTGCAGTACTATGATGGTCGGATTAGAGTTTGGAAATACTGTGAAGAGAATAATTTTAATATTTAACCATTGTGTTAGATATAGTCATATTAGTATTATGGTGTCTGTTGGTATTGGATTCCATTCCTGCACCTCTTCTCCTAAAACGCATTGCCGATATATTTCAGCCAACACTATACTACTGTGCCCCAAAAGTAAGACCAATTTTCAATTTAAATTTCCCGGGCATATGGAATTTCAATTTTCTTCTTATTTTTTAGGTTGTTGGCACTGTCCTTGGCAACTGTGTGAAATTTGACGTCAAAATATTCATTAGTGTTTGAGTTACGCTGGCCTTTTTGGGAGACGCTAAAAGTGATTCTGGCGATTTTTAAAATGTCTGAATTAATTGAGCAAAGAATTTGCATTAAATTTTGTTTGCGGAATGAATATTGATGTGCAAAAATGTATAGAATGCTGCAGAAGGCATTCGACAAAACTATATTGGAAAGAAATGTTTACAAGTGGTATAAACAGTTCAAAGAAGGCAGAGAACGCATTGAAGTGAAAAGCGCTCTTGTCGCCCATCAATCTCAACCGACGAAGCTCACGTCCAAAAAATTATAAATTTGATACTTGAAAACCGTCGAATTACAATTAAAGGCCTTGCTGATGAAGTTGGAATTTCAAAAGGATTGGTATATTTCATTTTAAAAATGTTTTGGGCCTCAAATTTGTCAAATCTCGATTGGTACCCAAAACACTGATTTTTTGGAAAAACGTCGTCGCGTTAAAGTGTGTGAAACAATGCTTTCTGACTATCAGGATAAGTTGAAATGCATTATAACTGGAGATGAGACATGGATTTATGCTTGCGACCCGGTAACAACCGATCAATCGAGCGAATATTGTGACAAAGGGAAGCAAGACCGAAAAGAGCACGCCAAAGTCGTTCAAAAATCAAGGTCATGTTGACTGTTTTCTTCGATTACCGTGGTGTGGTGCATTATGAATTCCTTCCGCCGGGCCAAACTGTCAACAAGAAATATTATTTGAGTGTTATGCGTGAAGCTATTCTCAAAAAAGGGGCCATATTTATGGAAACGCAAGTCTTGGTTTCTGCATCACGGTAATGCGCCAGCTCACACTGCATTGATTCTTCGTGACATTTTCGCCAAAAATGAAACCCATATCGTTCCACAACCACCATATTCACCTGATTTAGCACCGTGAAACTTCTGACTATTCTCTAAACTCAAAAGACCACCCCGGGAACACCGTGTTGAGTCGATTAAAGAGATTCAACGTGAATCTGCGCGCTCTTCGAAGGCCACCCCGGGCCTATGACTTTTTAGTATGCATTGAGGATAGAAAAAAACGTTGGCATAAGTGCATTGTATCCAGAGGGATTACTTTGAAGGCAATGAAATAAATTTGGAAGAATAAACAAAAAGAGTTTTTGAAAAAAATAAAAATTGGTCTTCCTTTTTGGGCACAGTAGTATCTCTGAGGTTTTGCAGCCTGTTCTCCTTTCTTTGCTTCAGGGCTTGCCTACGGACTCGTTTCAACAGGTCAATGCTCAACCGATGTCCAAGCTTTTTTTTGCCCACTCTTCCACCATATTGTTACCTTGGCCTGCCCATTTTCCTTATCTATCACTCATCGATCATGTCTGATCAGTGATTGTAAAATGCTATGATACACCTACGGATACTCCAACTGAACTTTAACTTTGTGTAGAGACAGCATGGGCTGCCATATCCCGACAACATATCCAAAGACGCGAGCGGTTATTGACAGCTGTGCTGGCAACTGTCCCTACTGATATTTTCTTCTTCCTCATCTCAAAGAATTCTGCAATTCAAAACAAAAAATTAACATTTGATATCATGTGTGATATTTGAAATAAATTTAGCTTTGATATCCCTCGTCTGCAATTTTGAGGGCTAAAAGTGTAATAAAAATTTACCGAAAATGTCAAAATTTTAAAAAAAATTTTGAGGATTTTTTTCTTGTCAGAATGTTTGTCAAAAATTATTGAAATATTAAAGTAAGTAATAAGTTTAAGATGATGGCTATACTCATGAATACTTTAATCTCATGAATGAAAACTAAAAATATTTGTTTTTCTGTAGTCGGGCAGCTATGCAAGGCCAGTGAGGTAAGGGGTCTTTTGTAGCTGTGGTGTAGTTTTGTTCGAATCAGTTTCATTTTGTTTTTCTGTGAGTGTTGATTTCATAACAGTTTTACTATATTGCCCTAACAATGCTTTCCAAAAATATAAAAGTAACAACAAAGTAAATTTTTACTCTGCGTTCATAAGAGAATGAACGCAGAGTAACATTACATTGGGTATGCCAAAATATAGGAAAATAAATACCCCGGCAACATCAAGTAAACAACTAATTCTTGATAAATATTTTAAAAATTGACAAGTTTTAAATAAATAAATTTTAAAAATTAGTTAAAAAAAATTAAATATATTTATTTATCTATTTATTTTTTAATTATCAGCAATAATGATAGACATTCTGTTGAGTTATTTTTCCTAATGACCTGCCAATTTAATCTCTTTAATATTTTATAAAAGATAATTAATTACAAAATAGGTTAATAATTGTGATGTGAATTAAATAATTAAAGTTTATTACTAATTTCAATGACATTTGCATTTTTATAAATTAGGACTTAAAATTTTCCAATAGTGTGTATGCAAATTGTAATTATTTTAATTTACTTTTTTTTTTAGATATGGAATGGCTAAATGGACCTACTGAAGACAGCATGGAAGTAGATATTGGTTATATGCCACAAATGTCTTTAATATCTTCTGCTATATCTGTGTCTTCTCTAGATAAAATAGAAATACATCAAAAACTTTCTTCTGTGAAGTGGAATGCAGAAATTACAGAAGAAGAAGCTTTAAATTCACTAGAATCTGAAATGTTTTCTTTTAAGAAAGTAATTATATTGTTCAATGTTACCATTCATAAATTTATTAAAAACAGTAGTCTCTTTTTATATTGGGATGTAGATATTTCATGATTTTTTTTTAATCCTACCATTATAAATCACTTATCTTCCAACATGATATAATGGGGAGCTACAGTGATTCTAAGCTTAAAATATTATTTTTCAATTTTTTATGTAATTATATTGAAATTGACAAAATTTGCAATTCAATGGCATTGATCTACGTTAGATTACAATTTTTAAAAATTTTATTTCTAATGAAAGTTATTTAATGGTATTTTCTAGAGTTATTAAAATACAATTGTATCTTGCTTATAAATTCTTAAACTTTTGCATCACAAAACCCTATATCTGTATATTCTATGAAAAATTTGTTCATTCCCGTATAAAAATGTCTAACTCATTTCCCAGAGGTAGCGGGCACTAGCTAATGGATCAAAATTCGAAGAGTTTTTGAGACTGTGAGGACTTTTTCCTTCCCTGATCTTCCTCCACCCCCATCTTTTCTGTTAATTATTTTAGTACTATTTATTGTATGCTGCAATCAACTATTTATTTCAATAAGGAGGCATTTGATTTATATGCTGTCGACCCATGAATTCATAAATCTTATTATCCATTTTGTAAATACATCACTACTTCAATGAGTGGTGCTACTGCAATTTAGAACAAGCTTACTCAGAAAAAAGCATCTAGAGATTTGCACTCCTCTTTTTTTTTTTTTTTACTTAAATCCAATAGATGATACTTATAATGCAATGTATTTATGTATGATGCAAAAACAAACTTTTAATTAGGTTGCACATTAATTTGAAACTGAGCTTTAGAAGCACAGCATACTAACAACAAATCACACTCCATAATTAAATGCAAAGGTAATTAGACTTTGTGGATGACTATATTGCAACAGTTGTTGCTATAATGTGCATAACATCAAATTAACATCTGTGTTTTGATATCAAAATGTTTCATAAAAAATAATTGTGTCTTGAATCCAAATTTATGTTTTTTTCAAAATTTCTGTTGCACATTCCACATATTCAGCAATTGGCTGAAATGTGGGGTAATAATTTGTGTAAATTTTACTTGACTTTTTCCAGTTAAAATGTTTATTTTTATTTCCATTACAATTTCTTAGTCGCAATTTCTGTCATTTTTCTTGTTGCTTTAATAATTTGTAAAATTAAAAATATTTTAAATAAAATTATGCTGTATATTTTGCAGAACTTAAATAAAAATGTTTTTTTTTTTTTTTTTTTTTTAAATAGGCGAAGTATTATAGTGTACCTGAAGCATTTTTTTCTCGCATCCAATGAATTAAAACTTGTGCATGGAATAATATTGTGGGGCAATTTAGCTGATCAATCCTGCTGAGGTTCAGGGCGGACTTTGAGAGAAACTGCTCTTGCAAGTCCGCCCATTTTACAGATTTTGAAGGATAATTTTATTAGTTTCTGGTCTACAGTTGCAGATTTAGAGGTTAGTTTTGTTATATTTTTCTTTCAACGTATATATATATATATATAATGATAAAAACAGTAGAATTATTTTAATAAAAAGTATACTCTTCACACAAACAACTGTCTTATTAATGTATATTTTTTTAATTTGTAATGATTATAATGTTAATAAAAACATTTCTATTTTGATTGATATTTTTAAGTGCAATTTAAAAAAAAAAAAAATATATTTGCTTTGCATTGCATAGTATTTTTCTACTATTTTATTCAATGTTGTTTTTGCTTTCAAATAAAATATTTTTTAATGTATGAAAAATGTCATTGTGTTAAAAAAGAATTCTCAGCTCATGAGATGCCTTATCTCCTTTTTCTTGACCGCATGCTCTTGATGCAATTCTAGTGTTATTCGTTATTAAAAACTTTTCAATGCAGACTAAATATAGACTACATAAATGCAATTATCCATTCACATAAAGAACAATAATTTTGAGCTGGGAATTAACATCCTATTGTTATAGTTTCCCCAATTTCTCTTTAACTTAGTTTCGATTGTTTTCTTTTTTTTTTTCATTCATTCGTTTATTTGTTTTAAGGAAAAATACTTATCAAGCTTTAATATGGGAGTTTTAGTTAACTCTCATGGTAGAAATAGGGAAAATGTAAAATAAAGAAATGAAAATTATTCTATTAAGCAAGATATTTCATTTAACAGGTGGCAAAGAATATAACATTGTCCATTATATCATGCATCCTAAGTCAAAGGATGTAGAAAACATTAATCAATATTCAACTACAGTGGCATAAAAAAAATTGTGGGAAAATTAGTGTAAAAGTAGTCAAAAACATAATAGAAAAATCAATCTGGTACCAGTGTAATTGAAAAAAAGCCCAGAATATCATATTTTTCATCACTAGCATTTATTGGCTTTTTAATATTAATGTATTTCATTGAAGCACTTCATTTATAAATGCATATAGCAATTTGCGAACAGAGCTGCATATAACATTTAAAATATATTTGCTTAAAAATATATTATAGTTTCTTTGTAATATAAAATATTTCATTAAAGCATGTATGAATTTAATTTACACTCTTGTTATAGAAGTATTTAATTTCTGAATTAATACTGAATTTGTTGCTTTTTTGTGATGTGTACAGTTTCTCATATATTTGCAGTTTTTGAGTTAGGTTTGACACAATTTATTTTAATTAACTTTTCAAACACATTAAATAATTTAAAATTGCTAATCAAACACATCATACATAAATATTTTTAAAAAGTTGATGAATTTAATATAAAATCAAATTTTAAATGTTTGTTATAAATAATTAATTTATGTAACTTATTATCTTGCATCCTTTTATTAGATGTAAGATTATTATGCAATTATTATATTTTTTATAGTCATAATAGCTTTAGTGAGAAAAAAAGTATTTTCATGTTAGGTAAATTTATGTAAATTGAGATTCTTATGAATGATTTTTATGTTTATAGGCAATTATAAATGAAAATTTAGATCCTGCAGTTTCTTTTCTTGCTCGTATGTGCTTAAAATATTACGAATTTCCTGTAGAATCTATTGTTTTCTTTCCAAATGGAAGTGCAATTCATCGTATTAATGCCAATACTTTATTGGGTATTGCCAATGAACAAGATTCATTATTTGAGTAAGTTATTTTAAAATATCATTACATTAAAATATTATTTAAATTTTTGTAAAAATGTTTTTAACTTCTGCTAATAAAACTTTAAGCAAATATTTGAAGAATAGTTACTATGTATGAATTTTTGCTGACAATTTGGAAAGTAATTATTTAATATACAGTATTTTATGTTTTTTATATATATTTTAAATTTGCTTAATTTTTTTCTTCTATTCTTATATCTTTAATATTAGTTATATTACTAAATGAGTAACAGCAGTGTGATCCTTGCTTATTGTAAAAAATGAGTAATTCATGGTTTTATGTGAGACTAGTTAATTTTATTTTGTTAGCTAAAACAGTTCAATTTAATTTGCTCATACTATTGTTCATATAAATTCTAATTTGTGCATTTTTAATTTTATTTAATATGTAGAATATACAAAAAAAAAAAAAACAACCCCTCATTACTAATAATTAGTCTAAGCAAGATTTACTTTTAATTTATCATTATTGTGTAGATAGAAATATATTATACAAAGTGTAATATGTATTCTTTTTTTTGAATTTTAATTTATATAAAAAATTATTATTTAATGTAGTAAATCAGAGAATAATTTTAATAGATCATTCTGCCCTAAAAAAATTTTTGATGAACCTCTTTTTTAGTGAAAAACGTTTAGGGGAATATATTGTTTATTTGTTCATTTAATGACACTGTATCATTGTGGAATATTTTGTCATTCACAAAACAGAATTCCAATTAGAATATATAATTTCCTGCCTTCAGTTTTGTAAAAATATTTATTTACAGTGTTTTGACTATAACATTTTGTGTGTGTAGAATTTCTGTTAGTGAGGAAATAGTACTGTCATTAGTGTTAAAGAAATGTGTTGACTGTTTACTTATAATATTTATGATATATTTTCATAAGGATTTTATACTGACATTTGCTTATATATATGTTTTTATCTGATATTTATAAACAATTATGCAATTAAATACTAGATAAAAACAATTAAATATTATTATTAGCAGACAGTTTTGCTTAATATGGCTACAATCTGACCATGGATTGCATGGAATGGTAAACATTTAGTTTAACAGTAAAAATTGATAGATCAATTACTTGCTAGGTGTGGTAGTCAGATAAATACAATGCAAAAATACTTTACTAGAAAAAAAAATAAATATAGTTAGTATAAAATGTTTTCATCTAGTTTTGTTTTAATATTGTGTAATCTAAAATTTTAATTATTAAAAACTAAAATTCTTTTTATTGCAATTAAAATCCCTTCTAAATGACACTTTCGCCATTCTTTTAGAATTCGTCCAATTTGGCCAATTTGCCAATTTTCCTCACAATATGTAGTTGAATTATAACTGCATTTGAAAAAAAAAATATATATATATATTTGTATGGTCAAAAATTAATATAAATTAACCCTTTCTAAGTCATGTATGTGAAAATCTTTATGGGAAGTAGGCTTAAAAATATTTTTTCATGTTACAATAATATGAAACTTTAAAATACTTCTACTTTTTTTCTTAGAAAAAAATTATGTGAGATGTTATATATATATATAATAAATCATTTTCTCAAGTTTAATTAGTAAAGCACTATAATTAATTTTTTATTTTAATGCTTTATTCATTGTTCGTTTGGGTTTTTTATAGAATCAGAGATCCAATTGAAAAGAATTATCAAGAATTTTTAGAAAATGCTTTATTAATGAGCAAAGCAATGAAAGTTGATTAAGAAAAAAGTATGATAGTAAAAATATGAAAATGATCAATTCACGAAGAAATGAAATTTACAAATCAATAATGGAGCCCAATTTTATAAACATTTAACTTGGTAGTGCAGGTTGTCATCTGTGTAAATTATTGTTCATTCTATCTGTGATACTTAATTATTATTAATTCAAAAAAACTTTTTTTTCAATGGTGTGTTTAATGAATTATTATTTTTTATTATTACTATATTACTTATTATGTATTTTTGGTTTTAGATTTATTTTTACTATGTTTGATAGGCTGGAAATTTGCTTTATTTATGTTTATTTAAAAAATTTTACAATTTTTTTCTTTTTAATTGAAATTAACTACTAAAATCCAAATTCTCTTTTGAGAAAATTTTTCATCACTTTGATATATAGAAACTGGCTTTAATATTGAAAAATACTGTAATTTATATAAATTTGTTAGAATTTCTGTTATCAACATGTTTTTTTTTTTTTTTTATATTTCTTTGTACATTCTAGATTTGCTGGTTTATCAAATCTAAAAATTAATTATTATTTTATTAAAAATTATTATTATTTTTAAAAAATGTTGTATATAATATATTATAATATGTTATAGCAATTATAAATGATATTTTATAATAATATATTAATGTTGCATCTTTATGAATACAGTTGGAGTTAAATGTATTATTAGCAATCTTTTCATATTAACATTAGGGTAACGTAAAAAAATGTGTGCATTAAGGCCTTTGTATTCTTAATGTATTGATTGAAGTAATAATTACATATCATTGAAAATAAAATTAACTTGCATATTTCTATCACTTTGCATCCCTAAAAGGAAACTGTCTGCTGCTTATTGCCAGTTTTTTATTTATGTGCAGAACAAGAGAATTAAAAGTGGTATCCTTAGCTTTTAAAAATTAATTTTGAAAGAAATATAATATTTTGGTCAGTTATTTAATCCACCCTTTCTTTTATTTCTTTATGGACCTAATTTAATTAATTTAATTTTAATTAAAAAAATTTTTCTTGTTGAATAAAATTTTACATCCTGTATTAAATTATTTTATGGTTATTAAAGCATATATTATTAAATATCTAGGCTGATCATAATTTTAATATTTATTTAGTTTGTAAATAAATTTTAATATAAAAATTTTTAATATTTATTAGTTTATTTGTATGCCCATAATAAATTTTGTGTGTTGTATTACTTTAATTCAAGTTCATAGTAAGTAATTCTTTGTAATGCTATTTACATTTAAATAAAAAAATTTAGATATATCAGATAATTTTTGAAAGAACTTAAAAAAAACGTGACAAGAACCGAATTTGTATAATATGTTACTATAAGCAAAAAGTGCATTTTTCATCATTGTATAATGTATTATCTTTAGAATGTACAGAGTGCTTTGGCAATTTGCTTTAAGTTTTTAAAATGTGAATAAGCTTCTGTTTTCTCTATAAGAACAGAAAGTTACTAATTTGCTCATAACTCTGATAGCCTTAAAGGTAACTTATACTAAAATATTTAAACTTAGAGACTTTTATAAATTGAAATATGGTAATAAATATATTTTATATTTGATGGGAAAAACATAAGTAGTTATATGAATTGTCATAATTAAATTTTTTTAGTGTTTATTAAAATGTAAACATGAGACTGACAGTTAGAATTTTCAGATCCATATGATTAAAAAAATATATAATTAATATTTTGTATATTATTCAAGATGTAAAATAGTAAAATCTGATTCTTCTTTTATAAACTTGGCTTACTAAATGTATTGCAGCTTATTCTTTTGCACAAACTTATTAAAGTATTTGCAAAGTATTAAAATTTATAAATATCAAAGTTTAGATGTAGTATGCTTACAATTGATAATATTTCTTTCATAAATTGTATCATTATATTCTGTAGTTATATGATACTGTACTAGGAAACACTTGCTGGGAAGTACAGTGGATGGTTGGCTACTTATATTTTGATACAAATCTTACAAATCAAGACAATCCTTACATAAATATGCAGTTGCAATGTTCTTATTCATGTACAAATTTTATTCGCTGTACTTAAAGGCATCATCTATTTAAAAACGTGCATTTACAGTATTTATATATTTATAACTCATTTTCATGTTTAAATTGTAATTAGTGTTATACAGTGCTTATGATAAAAAATTATGTTGCATTAGAATCTATGCGCACATGAAAATCTTTCAACTTTTCAGATACAAATACTTTATATTGCTACATTTACTTTAAAATTAACTAAGCTTTTTAATGCTCAATTATTGTTCTTGTTGCTTGTTTCAAAATTTGTATTTATATAATAATTGTTGAATAAAATTAATATTTTATAAATTGTATTATTCTTTTAACTATTTGTAGTTTGATAAAACTATTAATAAAATAAAAACAATTGGATTTTTACATCATAATGTTTATTTATTTTTTTCATATTAATGCTAGTTAGTTATAATTTTTTAAAAAACTTTTTAGTGTAATATAATTCAAAATCCATTTTTTTAAATGTAGGTTAAAAAAAATTCATCCAGGGGAAGATGTAATGCAGTACTGATTAAAGCAATCAAAACTATATTATTATAAAGTCTCCCTCCTCTTTTTGAAAAGTTTTTCTTTCATAAGGAAATTTAAGACATGTTATTAAACTATATTTTTCAACTGTGCAAATCAAGAATATATATACATTTTTTATTTTAAGCCTCCCCAAACTATAACTGTAGTTATTTGGAAGTTTATTAATCATAATTTTAAATGACATTTTTAGATTTTTTAATAAAATGAACTCTCCATACCCCAGTATCTATTGGAGAAATTTAGCTTATCAGCATCTTTCTGTTTTCTTTTCTTTCAAAAAATAAAAACACAACAAAACTGGGAATTTTAAAATAATCATTTAATGTTTCAAAATCATCTTTTTTCTGCTTTGTCTTGAATATACATATTTGAGCAATTTTTATTTTGGCAAAATATATTGATTAAATACATATTCTTTTTTTATAATTATTGATATTAAGTCCAAACCATAATTATCAATCGTCCTTTAGGCAATTTTCTCCCAGGCCCATGTTCCCCTTTTGACGAAAGCTGTCCCAGTTTCATCAATGTTGAAAACTTCTTATTCTTTTGTCCTTTTTTTCTCCACTTCTTCCAGGGCCAGAGTTTTTTTTTTCAAAATATCAACGGTCAAGCATGTCTTGATCTCTGCATTTCTCAGTTTCTCAGACACTGGGATTATTAGCAACAGATTATATGAACTTTTCAATTTTTCACTACTACTCAAACACATCATAAATCGTTGATCTACCAATATGATAAACTTTAAATAGGGCATTTCAATAAAAAGCAATGCCAGAAAAGTCAAAGAACACAATTAAAAATAAAAAGAAATGTAATAATATTTTTGTTAGTACATAAGGTATCTTTTAGCATTCACAATAGCTATTAAACATTTTGGCATTGAGTTCACTAAATTCGTTGTTTCTCTTCTTCTTGCATCACTTTATTAGTTTGTGTTCACCATTAATTATCTCATATGTTCTATAGAATTAAAAATCCGATGACTGTTGAAAATTTAAAATTGTTTAAAAATTTTAGGACAGTTATGAAGACATTAAAGATGAATATTGAGCAGAGTATACTTAGGAATATTATCTTGAAACTTCTTTTCCATACCCAAAATTTGGTTGATTGCTTTAAGTGACATTTTAAGATATTTAAATAAAGTGAATGATCAGTTATACCGTTAATAAATACTAAAGTTTTTATATTCTAATGCTGACATACTGGTGCAATGCTTATATACTTCTATATCGTGTATTTCACGAACTTTTTTTTCTTCTTGCGGAAGCCCATGTAACCCAGAAGATCGGATTCCAAGTCTTCATTAAAGATTGTAGAAAATGTAAGCATCTTCAGCTTTCTCGTTTTTCATCATTTTTCTTAAAATAAGCTGCTGTTCATGACCAGTAAGATCGGTGAAAAAAAGTTTCCTCGTTTTTAATCTGAATTTCTTCTTTGAAGCAACTATAACGTGAAAAAGATGCTACTTTTAGCTTTTTAGCAACATCTCTAACATATGTACTTGATTTATAATGGAAAATAATATTTCCATATGCCAATTGTGTTTTTCTTTCTACGAGCCATATTAAAAAAAAATATATATTTGCAAAATAAAAAACTGTCTAGAATGTTGTCAAACGATATTTAACACTAATATCAGATATTAAAACAAATAAAATAAATAAAAACGGCCGATGGTTTTCAATCTTGAATTTATTTGAAAGCAACTTGATGTCCATTGACTTTTGCATTACACCTTTTGTCGATTTGTCTATTATTAAAAAAACATTAAATCAATATTTAAAAAGTTGAGTATAATTTTATTTAGAAAAACATTTTGAATAAAAATTTATGGAATTCTTACGAAATTCTTTTTTTAATTTAATAGCTGTCAAACACTTTTTTTTTGTGGAAATTTTTAGTTGTTCATTCATTTATGGAAGCTATCGTATATATACGATTTAAATCTATTCCGTAGATCATATTACTTTTCTAATAAAACATCTTCCCTACTTTTTGTTGAACTTGTGCGTGATATATGTCCTTAATAATTTTTAAGAGTTTTTCTTTGGAATGCGATATAGTCTTCTGTCTTTTATGAATAAAAGATAGTTGTGGGATTTGTATTTTAACAAATGTTCCTCTGTCGTACGTTTAGTGCAGCTTTTTGCCTTTCTCACTCACGCTCCTCGCTGTAGTTAGGAGGAACTGGTTCAATATGAGTCAGTTTGATACGATGCACTGCCGAATTCACAAGTGCCAGGGATTTTGCAAGCTGCGGTAGGGTGTGAGAAGGAGAGATAATTGCGACACTGATGGTGTTTGTCAAGAAATGAGAGATTTTCTGTCGCGTAAGCCATAATTTGACATGCTCTGATAAAAGTGTTCCTAAAATGGTGACTAGAACCGCATTTGAAATATTGGTATAACTCGCTTGCTCGCAAATCTTTGGAGTTCTGTTATTGTAAGGCAATTCTTCTCTTATTTGTACTTTCGCGAGTTCTTCGAGGCAGATATCAGTGGTGATATTACGGAGTAAGAATCGGTTTGTAATTTCTCCGGGTAAAGGGCTGAATCATCATTGTTGAATAAAGATGTCGAGTGCCTGAACGCGAAGCGTTCATCTACTCAATGGTAGGAAGGCAGTAGGAAAGAAAAGTCATGATAAATAGATAATAGTAATCGTATGATTTGAGAGAAAAAAAAAAAGTAAGAAAAATGTAAATCATAGGTGATGGAAACGTAACAAGAAATTTATGATCAGTAAATATGCGTTGAAGTAAAATATCTAAAAAGCGATAAGTGAGCAGGAAATTATGGTGGTTTGAGGCTTCAATTCCATTTAGAAGTAGAGAAAGGATACTTGTATTTTCCATTCAATTGCGTAAATATAGTTTGTGCCTTGATGAGAGGGTTTTCGTGAGTAGCAATGGTATTGAAGAAATTTCTAGAAAGTTTAGTAATATAGTTGTCAATAGAATCAATTTTTAAATCTTGATGAATTGTAGAGTTGCGGACAAACCAGGGTGCACCAGTGATAATACGAAGAAGTTTGTTTTGAATAATTTGTACAGATTTCTTGTTAGATTGTGCAGCTAGACCCCAGATTGGGGCAGCATAGGTAAGGATAGGCCTAAGAACTTGTTTGTAGAGAAGAAGTTTGTTTGACAAAGTTAATTTAGAAAATTTATTAATGAGTGGTAGAGTGAGATAAAATTTTTTTCCAACATTTTTTTTTGATTTTTTTGAATATGAGCTCGAAACGTAAGTTTATTGTCTATAATTAAGCCGAGATATTTAATATTAGTTGCCCATTCAATTTGTTGATCAAAAAGGGAGAGATTAATATATGGTTGTCTGGCGTGTCCTTTTCGGAAAATGATACTTGAGATTTAGAGACATTAATTGCGATGCGCCATTTAGTTAGCCAATCCTCTAGGATATTCAGAAAATTTTGAAGAGTATTGATGACATAAAGAATAGAAGCACCTTGGGCAAGAGCAGCAGAATCGTCAGCAAATAGGCAAGTGGAAATGTTAGTGCACTGAGGAAAGTCGTAGGTAAAGATATTGTAGAGAATAGGACTTAGCACGCTTCCTTGAGGTGTACCAGCACAAATACGACCGATTTTGGAGAATTCATTATGAAGTCGAACTTGAAAGGTTCTATTTTTAAGATAATTTGTAATGATAAGTGTGATCCAAGTTGGAAATTGAAGTTTGATCATTTTGTAGATCAGTCCATTGTGCCACAATCGATCGAAAGCTTTTTGACATCTAGAAAGACACCTCCTGTAAAAAATTTATAGTTATATCCTTCAGTGATGATATTGGTGACACGTAGAAGTTGATGACAAGTTGAGTGATGTTGACGGAATCCAAATTGTTCTGCTGGAATTATGGAATTTTTATCGCAAAAAGAAGTAATATGTTTCACTAAGAGTTTTTCGTAAAGTTTTCCTACACAGCTAAGGAGACTGATGGGCCGATAATTTTGAGGAAATTTCCTATCTTGGCCAGGTTTAGGGAACATGATGATATTTGCTTTTTTTCAGATAGGAGGGAAGTAGTGATATTTAGTACAGCTGTTGTAGATTTTTGCAAGATGAGTAATGGCATTAAGGGGGAGACACATTAAGGCTTTATTTGGAATGTTGTCAGGTCCAGAAGATTTCCGAATGTTGAGATTCTTGATTAAGTTAATTATGTCAGATGGAGAAAAAAAATATTGTTATGATAATTTTGATGATCAGCTAGAAAGGAAGTTACTGCATCTTCAACATGCTCAATTTGTGAGTAATCGCAAGGTTCAGTGTTTTCTTGAAAGGAGAGTTCAAGGTTTTCAGCAAAAGAGTTCGCTTTATCAGAAGATGAGAATATAAGACCTGAGGATCCAACCAGTGGAGGAATTTTGGGATATTTTTGGTAAAATGTTTGTTAATTTTGAAGAGAGAATTATCTTCTGGATTTAGGCCTAATAAAAATTCATTCCATCTGTCATTTTTTAATTTGTGAATCATTTGCTTTATTTCTTTTTGAAGCTTGTTGACGGATTGCTTGAACGGAGGAAACCTGGTATCTTGCCATAATTTTCGAATTCTGTTTTTTTTTCCGCAATTTTAGAGGTGATTTCAGTAGGAAGTTTTTGGTGTGGTGTACTGAGTTCTTTAGATTTGCTAGCAAGGTTGATAGCAGAAGTAACAGCATAGTTAAATTTATCAATTATTTTGTCAATATCTTGAATATTGGAGATGACTGGATTACCAGGAATGCTTTGAGAGAGAATTTTAGTAAAAATATTCCAATTGGTAGTTGTGATTATGCTATTGAGGAAGGGCGTAAATGAATTATGAGAGACTTCAACTATCACAGGGTTATGATCACTGGAAAGATCGTTGATAGAAGAAGCAGGCCCGGCGTTTAAATTTTTAAGAAGTGCGATGTCAAGAGTACTATTGCAAGGATTGTGAAGGCAGAAATATGTGGGATCATTAGGAGCAATAACATTGAATGCATTAAGATTTGTCCAATCGAAGAGAATAGAACCATTTATGTTGCTGCGTCCATTATTCCATGCAGGATGCTTGGAATTGAAGTCACCAAGTAGAATACTTGTTGATTGGAGTTTGCTATTGTATCAAGTTCTTGTGTGAGGAATCTACCAATTGGAGGGCGATAAATGCTAGCAACAGTAATTTTTAGGTTATTCTTGAGATTAATAACGATAGCAGAGTTTTCAAAGCTGGTTGTAGTAAAATGAATTTGATGATGATTAATATTTTTATGAATGCAGATAGCCGTGCCTCCTCCTCTGTGGGTAAGACGATCGGAGCGATATATGATATAATTTGGAATTTTGAAGGAATCGCCTGGCCGAAGATGTGTTTCTTGGAGAGCAATTACATGAGGTTTATTTTCAGATATAAAATTTTGTAATTCATTAATTTTTCCTTTAAGACTATTGGAGTTCCAAGTCACGCATAAGATAGAATTATTGGTCGATCTATTGAATGTTATTGACTGGTTGATTTTGAAGAGCAGTTATTAAAACAGAAAGATTTGAAAGTACCCCAACTAATTGTTGCAGAATGAGTGGAATTGGAGGCGTTTCCGTGGAAGCCTGCAGAGTATTGGAAGAAGTAGTATGGTGAGAGGTCTGGGTAGGAAGAGTTGGAAAGTCATCTGAAGAAGGAGGAAGAGTTGGAGAAGCCTTCTGATGAGCGGGAAGAGACAATTGGTTGGAGTTCTCAGGCTTCATTTGTTGTGCTTGTTTTTAAGTCTCTCCGTCCAAGCGTTGACCTTCGGGGAGGAGCAGGAGTGAAATTAGCAGGGTTTTAGGACAACCTGAGAAATTTGCAGTATGCTCTCCAGAGCAAAGGGCGCATTTGGGAGCTTCATCTGGCCTTTTGGTGCATTCTTTGGTGGCATGAGGTCCAGCACATTTGAGGCATCGAGGGTCTCTTGTACAGAATTTGCTATGATGATAGAATTCTTGACATTTATAGCATTGGCTGGGTCCTGATTTTCTTCTGAGTGGTTCAACTTTGACCCTAAAGTAATATAAGGTGGATAGGTCGAAAATTCTTTTGTTTTGTTCATTTTTGGTAGAACTATTAGGTACAGAGGTAGATTGCCGGTACCAGCACGATTACGAAGTGGAGTGATGAATTCAGGATGAAAGTTGAGAATTTGGAGTTCCTGCATGATGACATCAATTGGGAGATCTGAAGGCAGTCCGCGAATTACAACTTTAAGTTGCTTTTCTTGGGGCAATTCAAATGTATGACTTTTAAGTTTCAGGTGATCAATTTGCTTCCGTATGGATCTGTAGTCATCAGGTGTGGTTGGAAAAACTTTTAATTTGCCTCAGAAAGGCGTCCTTCAATCTTTGAATTTGTAATCTGGTTGAAGTTCTTAAGAATTTCAGTAGAATTTTGTATGTTGTCAATTATAATTGGAGGAACATATTTAGTAGTATGGGGTGCAGGACAAGAAGAAGCAATATTGTGGTCATTAGTGAGATCTGTGTCCATACTGTTTTCGTCCAGATGTAATTTATCAACATTTTTTGAAATGTCTTCAATTTTAGCAGGAGGTATGTTGTCTGCATCACTAGGACCAAGACTTTCATCGGGGTTAAGGCAAGCAAATTTGGAAGATAACTTGATAACAGTGGGATCACTGGTATTAGGCCGTTTAGCTAAATTTTTTTCTTTGCTTTTGTGTGACCTTAAGTTTTTTCTTTTTAGTAGGAGTAGTTACCGAGTTGTTTGAATCATTGAGTTTCAGCAAGATGAGACTCATTTGCTTCCTTAAGTTTTTATTGGTAATATTAGAAAGCGTAAGTTGTATAAAAGATCTAAATTAGGTATTTGAGGTTCAATTTTTAAGCAATTTTCAATGTTGTTCAGATGATCATTGAGGTTTTCGCACTCAATGAATGATGAAAAATTGTTACAACTTAATGCTAATATTAAGTTGATCAATTTCTTGAATAAAGTTAAACGCTGTCGGGTTAGTATTAACGTCAATCAAATGAAGCATACTGGTTGATTGGTCAGCAGGGGAGAGAGACATGGTTGTGCTGTTTGAGGAGAGCGAAACTCCTTCGACAACAGCCATAATAGAATAAAATAAACAAAACCAAATATTTAAAAAAACTACTGACTAAAACAGAAAATAAATATGCACTTTACTGAGTAAAGGCAGTGAGAAACGCTCGTAGCTAAAAAAACCCGAACAATTCTGCGCCTACACAGTAAAATACAGAAGAAAAAAAAAAAGTTCTAAAAAAGAATTCTAGAATTTAGCTAAAAGTTCTAAAAAAGAATTCTAAGAAAAATTATTAGCTACTCATTTTATACAACAAAATAATAACATAGAACAAAATGATTAATTTGAAATCAAATATATTTTTGTTTTTTAGATTTTGCAAAGGACGTGAAGGAAAAAAATTATACAAATAAATGAAAATTTACCAAAAAAAAAAAAAAAAACTAGAGAACAAGAAAAAAGTTACCGGAAAAACCAAAACACCAATAATTGGACGAAGTGAGATAATTGCTAAAGTGAGGTCAAGGAATTCTCCATGAATCAATCAAAATTTCTAAATAATATGTGTTGCAAAATATCACATTTGCAATTTAGGAGCAGAATATGACAAGTACATTATTGTAGATGTTCTTCTTTGCCCTATTTGTTAGAAGGATTATAATGACCGAAATATTCTTTTAGTAAAGTCATGGGAAAACTAGTTTCTAATAAGTACTGGAAGGAAATCTCATGCCAAGTTGTTGATTATTAAACAGGATAAGTATCCATATTAAAAAGACAATATTTAAATATAGTTTTCTATATTGAAAGAAGGTATTTTGGTTATAGATATCCAATCTTCTTTTTTTCCCCCTTTTTTTTAAATTTTTCGTTTGGCAACTTGTTTGGATCTAACTAGTATGTTTGTGAACTGACGTGTTTTGGTGTAAATATGTGATTATTTTGTTGGGTTTTTTTCTAAATTGTTTATCAAGCATTTTGTGTGGCATGTAGTGGATTTTTCTTTCTTGAAAGCCTTTAAAATTAAAATATTTCTACAAATTTAATTATGGGTCTTTGTAAGTGTCCGAAGAAAAAAGTGACAAATCAGTTTTGTTTTGAGCATCGTGTAAATGTGTGTGAACATTGTATGGTAACAAATCATTCAAAGGTAAATTGTTTACAAAATACTTATAGATCTAAATATAAAAGTGTTCTTCTTTTTGATATTACGAATTTGATCATAAAAATATTAAAACTGATTGCCGTCATATTGATTAAGTTACTATTTCAAATTTGGTTTGAAACACATATGCATGAATTTGTATAGACTACTGTGTGCAATTTTTATTCATAATAATTTATGAACAATTTATTTGGAAGATTTGGTGTTTGAAGTAAATTTTTCATCAGTTCTTGTATTAGCTTTACAGTTGTGTATTTAAATATATTAATCCTTTCATTAGAATTTACATTCAATAATATGTTAAAATTCATATATATGTTCGTGATTTATTTATTCAGTTACATTGTCAATTCAATATTTTATGTGCTGTATTGATAATGCATTTTTCTAATATTATTGCATTTTAGAGCTATGTTGAGCAACTAAATCTATACTGTATGCCTTTTTTTTCCTTTCCATTACTAATTTAATAACAAGCACTTTAAGTTTATAAAAGTTATTACAAATGGAATTTATTTTGAAATAGGAATGACTTCGATTTATGGAAAAGAATAAATATTATATAAATGAAAATGATAAAATTTCATAGAAAGAATTTGTCATCTTAGTAAATCAAATCTATCATAATTTTACAATTATCATGAAACAGATTGAATGTGTGATTTAACAGGATTCAAATTAGATGAACATCTATCTTTTCTATTTAGCAGCATAAAGAGGCAAAGTTATTTTATTTCACAATGTATTAATAGATGCAATTTCTTCGGGATATTATATAAAAATAGACTGAATGAATTCGCAAGTCAAAATGTAGAATCATTCAATGTAAATGCTGGTCAAAATTCATAAACATGCTATTACCATATTTAAAAGTTATGTTTCTAAATTTTTTATGCATTTGGATAGTATAGTGCTAATATAATATTTATATTGATATAAAGATGCAGTGGCACATTTATATTGAATATAAGATATGTCTTTAATCAAACTTATATAAAAAAATTTTCTCATAAGAAATAAAAGGATAATCTCATAATATATATTAATAGGGATCATAAAAATAATTTAAACCTTATTTAATATTCAAGTACATAAATAATAAAGGGTTACCCCAAACTGCACCTCTTTCCTAAAATTCAAATAAATTTCTATGTTGCCCAGTTTTATTATTTTCTTAATATAAAAATGGGTCTTTATATTGAATAGTACCATAACTATGTTTGAGTGCAGTGGTGGCCAACCCTTGGCCTGAATATTTTTAAGCGGTCCGTGAGATTTATCTCACTTACAAAAAAATATATTTATTTTTTATAATGGCCAGAGTTGTGGAAACCAATATATTAAAAGATGCATTATGTGTGCATCCATATATTTAAAATTTGAACTGCCAAAATTATGAGATAAAATTAGGTGTGACAACAAAATAATATTTTTTTGAATATATGACAGATACACCCCCTCTGTTTTATTTATGAGTTTACATAAATAAAGTAGGCTATATCTCTCATATATTTTCAAAAATATTAGTTATGAGTTCTCAGAATAATTAAATTATATTCTGTGAACTTATGATGTGAGTACATCTTGGAGCATCTAATATAACAGGTTCTATGTTTCACTTTAAGTGACCACAGGGACCATCCTAGATACGCACAGGCGAATGTTGATAGCAGAGCAAAACAGACTCTTAATCCAAGTTGTTAGCGCTTTTGGTTCAACTTACACCTGTGTATAATTTTTTTCGAAAAATGAATTGACCAAACACTCTCAAACATAACGGACGCAACACCAATTACCATGCACAAATACCCAAATTGAGATCGATTTGCAAAAGTTAAGTGAAAGAGTGTAGAAACAAATATTACGCTACTAAAGTAGATATTTTTAATGATTTCATTTTATTTTATTTATATATTTTTTATATTTCATTTTAGTGTTATATATTTCTTTTACAATGCCATTTAGTATCATTATTATTATATTATCTATGTTTACAAGTAAGAATAATAGTAAACACAATAATAACTCATTATGTTTCAATTTCTCATGCCAAAAAATGTCTATAGTGGGTCTAAATCTAATATGGGGATTTATAATTTTATATGTGGCCCATGAATTATGATGCATTTCCAAAGTGGCTTGCAAAGATCGCTCGGGTTGGCCACCCATGTTCTAGTGTGACACTGTGCATGTTTCTTAGAACATTCTTAGTATCATCTAAAAAAATACTTTTCTGGTCAATTTTTTGATTAAATTTAAAATACTCAGTTTTATGGTTGAAATTTTTGTGTGAAAGTTTTATTTAAAGGCTTTAGGCGATAAAATATTAATCATAGGTATTGGTGAAATCAAATCATATCAAATATAATGTAAAATAGTATTCACCAGGAATTACCCTATTATTTTGAAACTTATTTTGATCAAATGAAAATTTTTTTTTGATGTTGTAGAATGTTTTTGATGTTGTAAAGTTCTCACTGCAGTTGTTTATTTTATTTAGAAATTGTAATATTTATTATATATTTACACGGACTAAAGAGAATTTTCTAGGTTAGCCATCTGTTATTATATCAAAGAAGCATTTATTCTAAATCTATGCAAATTTATTAATGAAAATTTTTTTATATCATCCAAAGTATATCAGTTATTTTGTTTAGTAAATAAGCAGTGCTTTTTCTGACATTAAAGTGTTTCTTCTATAATTTGCTTTATGATATTGTCTCTTTTTTAGTGTGTTGTACAGTCTTACATTCAGTGGTTGCAAGATAGTGATTATAATCCTAATTGCCACTTGTGCAAAACAGAACTTGCAGAAGGAGATTGCATTCGATTGATTTGTTATCGTTAGTATTATTTTGATGTCATGAAATATATTCATGTTGTATTATTATTTTAATTTTATTATAAAAGCCATTCCTGTCAATATCTTTATGGTACCAAATATTGCAAAGGTAAAAGAATCTGACCTTATTTACTGTTATAATATTTTTATATTGCTTATGAATTCTGATTAAAAATTAATGAACAAAAAGTTTAGTTAGTTATAATTTTTTTTTATGTAATTATATTAAAAGTGTGTGTGATATGATGTATGTGTATTATAATATATATATTATTTAATATAAATATCAAATTTTGATAAGTATCAAAGAAGTAAAAACTGCTGTCAATTTAAGACTTTATTTTTAGATTGTATTCAACTTTCAGATTTTATAACTTCCTGGTTGATTTAAATCATAATTCATTATTCTCTTAATTTTTATTCATGACTTTAACATAATGGAAAAGATCATTTGCAAATATTATTGTATTAAATCAACCTTTAAAGAGAATAACAATTAAAGGCCAACAATCATTTTTAAATCTTAAAATAATGCAGCACTATTTTTCATTGTTTCTTTGTAGTTATTTTGAAAGCAAAATTTATTTGTTTTTTACTATGTTTATATTTGTATATATTTTCTATTAATTTTTATTTATATTCAAAGATAAGTTAATTTTGTTTTGAAATTTGTATTGGTAAATATAGAAATTACATGAATTAAATTTTTATGTATGATTTTTCATTCAAAATGAATATATGCAATGCTTCCAATGCTTTATTTATTGGAATTTGTTTCTGAATGTAAGACAAATTTGAAAAAATTTAGAAAATATAAACTTTTTTTCCTGACATTCGAATCAGCTATTAGTTGTTTTGTAATGAAAAATTTTAAAAAAATATTGTGCTTCCTAATTATATTTTCTATATTATTTTCCCAATTACTCTACAAAAAAAAAAAAAAAAAAAAAAATCCCTGTACTATTACCCTTTATAAAATTTAATTATTATTTATTTTATTAGCGATAGTGTTGCTATCATCTCTGGATATTATGTCTTGTATTAAAATTAAAATTTTTATTTTATTCATTAATATTTTCTCACATTAATGATAATTTATCTTGTTTTTAAATTTGAAAATACATTGTATATATGTATTGTATAGTGTTTAATTAAAAGGAAATGGATATAATCAAATTTTTATCTATAATTTTAAAAATTCAAAATGTAATATATTATGACTTTCTGTTTGATTTCATTTTATAGTTTAAATAATTTAATACATTTTTAATTTTAGTGTGAACTTCATTTTTATATAATAAATAGTTTATATTGAAACAACATTGAAAACAAAACATGAAAGTGATTGTAATGAAAATTATTAAATTTTTCTGATGGAAATTATATATATTGCAGATGTCTTTCATTGGGATTGCATCAATAAATATGCCCTCAGTATACCTCCACAAACACCTCCTGAAGGATATACTTGTCCAATGTGTAATATGTGCATATTCCCCCAGCCAAAAGCAGCTTCTCCTGTAACTGAAGCATTAAGAAATGCTTTGTTAAATGTGAATTGGGCCAGAGCTGGGTTAGGTTATCCAGCTGTAAGTATGGAGTAATATTAATAAAATTTCGTACTTTAAATTTTTACCTGCTCTAAAAAAGTATTGAATAAAGTTAAAACAAATATATATAAGGAATTTAATTAATCAAATAATTTAATCTATTTTTCAAGCTTGGAAACTTCTTAAATTTAGAGGTTAAAACTAATATTTAAGTTAATTGTATTCCATTTTCTTGATATAATAATGAGAGATGAATATATTTCATTTCATGTTTAACATTAAATTTATATTAAACTTAAAATGAGATTTTTATGTTTTGTGAATTCTTAGAGAAGAGATTAAACCATAACCCAATTATTAAACCATGCTAAGGCTACAATTCAGTAATGTACAGAACTTATATTTGTGTATTCTGACGTAATATTTTTATCTAATAAAATTTGTTTTATTTTATCATGATTCTTAAAATGCATCTTTTTCTAATTCAATATTTTGATTAGAATATGAAAAAAAATACGATTATTGTATTTACATATAAAGAAATTCTTAAAAATGTAAAATTTATATTAATAGTTATCATTATTGCATTAATCCATATCAAATTAGGAAGTAATTTTTCACGGCTTTGATTTTTTCAATATTCTAATTATTGATTAAATTTGAAATTTCTGGTTATTTGTTAGAAATAAGATAATTTGGCAATGATGGTAATATATAAATGCAAGTTATTCTCAATTCTTATTCTATATATTCTATACATATATTTTTACTAGAATATTTTTAATTTAATAAATATTTTATATTTAAATTTAGTTGAAAGCGATGCCTTTCTGATGTTTTGGTTTTTAATTATGATGATGGGAAAAATTTATTACAGTAAGAGAAAAATGTTGGAATATATTAAGATAATTCTGTAAAATTATTGCTGATAACTGTAACTTAAATTAACTATGAAAATATTTGAAGTTTATTATTCATTTTTAAATAATTTTTATTTGTTGCAGATTGAAAGTAGTTTGTTGAATGAAAGTTCTCATTCCAATAACGTCCACTTCTCTCCATTACGGGAGCCAAGTTCACTTCCACTTGAAAATGCATCTAAACCTGCACCTATCAATATTAATTCTATGTCTCAAATGGATGTAAACAGTGTAAGGCCAGAGCCATATGGAGCCTCCTATACGAGTAAATATTTATTTTGGAAATTGCATATTTTATTTATATATATTAGGTTATAAAATATAATTCACACTGTTATATATCTGTTTTAAAAAACATATAGTAAAAAAAAAGAAAGGCTTTTTTTACATAAAGTATTTTTATATATTTTTTTGTAGTTTCTTTATGTGCATTTATGTCATAATCAATATTTTTTGAAATAAA